>CM076575.1:1299864044-1300259079 GCA_034641835.2 Pinus albicaulis
AAATTTGTGTTGGTTTTATTTGATAATACACATATTTATAATAAATCATGGGAATACCACACTAAACATGTGGAAAATTTATATAAATAATTATTGAGAACAATCATTTTTATGTAAAAATATCCAAATGTGCTTTGGGGAAATAAGAATTCGAGTATTTGGTTCATATTGTTTTAAAGGAAGGAGTGAATTTGGAGCCTCAAAAGATGCAAGCTATTACAAAATGACCTATTCCTAAGAAAATCAAGGTTCTTAGAAGATTTTTTAGACTTACATGATATTATTGATAATTTGTTAAGAATTATGCATGCATTTAAAGTCCACTCACATATCTCTTGAAGAAAATATCATTTATATGGAATGATGAGGCTACTTTGGCATTCTCTCTTTTAATGGATGCCATGTCTTCTACACCAACATCGGTTGCACCTAATTTTGGTAAAACATTCATAGTAGAGTGTGAGGCACTAGGAAAAGGAATTTATGTAACATTAACACAATAAGGGATATCATTGGCTTTTAAAAGCAAGGAATTCAAAGAAAATATTTGGTGAAATCTATGTATGAAAAATAAATGGAAGCAATATTACATGCAATAAAAAATGGGGATAATATATCATTGGGAGGTACTTTAAAGTCAAGATATACCATGATAGCATAAAGTATTTTTTGAAGCTATGGATTTCATTGGAAGATTAACAAAAATGAGGAGAAAAAATGGAAAGTTTTAATTTTGAGATAATCTGCAAAAAGGGTAAGGAAAATTTAGTACATGATGCTCTTTCTAAAATAGAAGAGGCCTCAAATTTATATCCAATTAAATTTTCTATTCCTAGGTGGCTAGAAGAAGCTTGCCATAATGGAAAAATGGCAATAGTACTAAACAAAAACTAAAATTTATAAAGGATGGGATGAACTCTATGGAGCATTGGGAGTGAAAGAGAGATATACTTTGGTGCAAATGTAGAATATTTTTATGCACGCAAGCATATTTTAATAAACAAATATTAAGGGAGTCCCATGTCTCTCTGATGGTAGGATGCAGGGTTCCTTAAAACATCTCAAAGGATCAAAAAATATATTTTTGGAAGGAATGAAGAAAGATATTCAAAATTTTGTAAGAAAAGGTCAGGTTTGCATAATAAATAAAAGAGAGATAGTAAAATATCTAGGGTTACTTCAACCATTCCACATACATATTCAAAGACTAGAAGATATATCAATAGACTTTATTACAGGGTTACTGAAATATAATGGTAAGTATTACATTTTTGTGGTCATTTATATAGACAAATTTTGTAGATTTTTTTTGTAGAGCTCAAAGTACATAAACAACAAGCCAAGTGGCAGAAGTGTCAGTGAAAGAAATTCATAGTCTTCATGGTTTTCCTAAAGTAATAGTAACAAGAAACTTTTGGAAATAATTATTTAATATGAGTGGAGAAACACTAGCTGCCATGAGTTCTACATATCAAACACAATCAAATGGTCAAACAAAAATAGTTAACAAATATTTTTAAGGTTATCTACAATGTTACTCTTAAGAAAATCAATCTTAATGGATGAAGTGGGTTCGTCAAGGAAGTATGGTAATATGATACTACCTATCACACATCTACTAAAATTTTCCCATTTAAGGCCCTTTATGGATATCCAACTCCTAGTATCTCACACTTTTTGCAAGATAAGTCCAAAGTATAGGAAACAGAGTCACATATGGAAAATACTAAAGAAACTTTGAAAATTATTATGGAAAACCTTCAAATGACATGAAACATGATAAAACAACAAGGAGAACAACATTGAAGTGAAAGATAATTTGAGGAGGGTAATTGGGTATTTTTTAGATTATAGCATTATAAACAATCTTCATTCAAGAAAAAGAAGAATAAAGAATTAGCTCAAAAATGTTATGGACCTAAATAATTATTCATAGGATTGCACAAGTGGTATAGAAGTTATATTTTCCTTCTTCTTGCATTCATAAGGTTTTTCATGTATCTTGCCTAAAAAAGGTTTTGGGAAAAAATATGCTAATGTAAATAGAACTTCCAAAATTAGATGAAGAATGAAAGTTGATTCTTGAACCACAAAAAGTTATAGATAAACATTCTATATCTCTTTGACATATAACCATTATGAAGTACCTAATCAAGTGGAAGAATGTTCCTCTAGAAGAAGGTACATGGTAAAATGATCAATTCGTGATGAAATACCCACGGCTAAAGGGTTCGTTTGAAGTTTTGACAAAGGTTTTGTTATATGTTTTATATAACGCGCGGCGGAATAGTTTTATTGTTTGTTAAGGTCCCACACAGTGATCAAATTTGAAGGGCAGGTCCAAATTTCAATTAGAAAGGCATATATCTATGTCGCCCTTCCATAATGAAAAGCTTTAAAAAAAAAAATTTCAATTGACCACAATAAATTATTTTTACATTTCATTTTCAGAAAGACAAAACCATCAATCTTTATATTAATAAAAGAATGTTACATATACAACAATGAAGAAGGCTCCATCTTTCATTGCTTAAATATCTCATTGGAAATGTCAACATAAGTCTTGAAGACACTATTATAAGAATTTGGATACATACCACCGGGATATAGGAGATTCTTATGTGTCGGATTGTGTAATGCAATTTTGACTTTGTCTCACAAGGAGCAGCAGCATGGAGGTCTGGATTTTTCTTATAGAACTTTTATTATTATTATTTGAAATGTTGTTTATAGATATGAATATACAAATTAAATATCAGTTACACAAGTTGTTTATGATTACTTCCGAAAATCATAGCTGGTCTAATGATGAAGGGTCAGAAAATGAATTGATGTAATCTGATTTAGATTTATTTTGTTGCAATTTTTAATTTCCTTAAGCATAGTTTCTTTTGTGTTTAGTTGGCAGCAAGAATAGTTTGGTTTTCATGTTCACTAGTTTACTGTTTTGATTCATTAGATTAGCAGCACCTTTTCATTTCAGCAGTACACTTTTACTTTCTTTCAAGTCTTGTCATTGTAATTTTCAGTTTGCTTTTAAAGTTTCAAGTTGGTAAATCATTATAGGGGATATCACTTCCTTGAACAAATATAACCAAACTTGTTTTCATCTTAGAATTTCCATTTCACCTTAGAAAACCAAAAACGACAAAAAGTTAAGAAATAGGTTATCTTGCACATATAGTGCGCCGCACTTCATCAGCTTACGATTCCCGGATTGACAAATTAAATGCAACAATTTAGGACACACTAAATTGACCAAACACCCCTTCGGCCCTAGTCCTTTAAATATTTTCCTCCACAAGACCTGGGCGCTAGACCAAATGCTAACCTGGAGGGCGCTTACCGTAAATGAATATCGGGAGCAGTACTAACCATTGATCTACGTAGATCCGACAGCCTTGGTGATCCCATCATGCACAGGGTCCTCACTCTATCCGCCCGTTTGATCTTATCTCAACCATTCGATCAATATATAAAATCAATGGTCCACAGCTCACCCACCTTTGTGGCCCCCATGCCCGCAACCACTGTTTAAAACCCGTCGGTTTTCATCGCACCGCCTTTCAGGGGCGGGCGGTATTTTATTTTTTGGAACGATTCCACTCAGCATACGACGCGTGGCTCCATCACTGTTTCAAAACCACCCCCCCATGGCACGTTATTGTTCGACCATAGACACAGAGCAATATGCATATCAGTTGTCCAATCTGAAGCTCTTCATCCAACGGTCATCGCGCTCTGAAGCTGCACAAGTTTTAATCACAGCATATTCGACCCCTGGCCCACTATCTGTCGCCCTCCTACGCGCCCTCCAGCGTCGATTTTCGCCAAGATCGGACGGCCCTCATTTATCCCACACCACGCCATTGACCTGGTCCTCCTCCACGTCACCATTCCATGTGCCATTCAACGCATTCTCTTTCTCCTTCCTTATATATCATTCAAAAGGTCAAATTCAAAGTGAGCGATTCCACTCAGCATACGACGCGTGGCTCCGTCACTGTTTCAAAACCGCCCCCCCATGGCACGTTATTGTTCGACCATAGACACAGAGCAATATGCATATCAGTTGTCCAATCTGAAGCTCTTCATCCAACGGTCATCGCGCTCTGAAGCTGCACAAGTTTTAATCACAGCATATTCGACCCCTGGCCCACTATCTGTCGCCCTCCTACGCGCCCTCCAGCGTCGATTTCCGCCAAGATCGGACGGCCCTCATTTATCCCATGCCACGCCATTGACCTGGTCCTCCTCCACGTCACCATTCCATGTGCCATTCAACGCATTCTCTTTCGCCTTCCTTATATATCATTCAAAAGGTCAAATTCAAAGTTTTCATCTGCTATGCTCCGCCAACCTTCTCCATTGCCACCTCCCACCGTCACAATGCATTTCCTATCATCATTCTGCATTTCTCGGCCTCTCCACCATGCCGCGCCGTCTCACCATTATCCCCACTGTGTTCACCTTCCCGTGCATGGTTTTCTTTAACGAGTTTGCGGATTTTGCAGGGTTGCAGCGGCGGAAAGTTGTCATAATTCACAGCCTCCATTTCAGAAGTCGAGAATGCATCAAAGGACCATCTTTCAGAGGCAGAATTTATGAGGAAAATCTAGGAAGCTATTACGACACAGCTTTCATTAAAGAAGCCAGGGTTAAAATCTGTCAAACCCTCCAGATCCATTCAAAGCACAGATTTTTGTAGTTGGAGACATTACTGTCGCGGCAAGGAGTAATAGTGGAAGATCGAGGATTTCATTGTCCAGCATTAAAGATTCTAAGCCCTAATCCATGGTCTACAAGATAAAGGTACCAGATCAAATATATATCAGATCACACAGAGGGTACAATGCACAAGAAACCATACCCTCTAGGTTTTATTTCAACAGAATTTCCTTTCAGGAAAGGACAGAATGTTTATGCGATTTCACTTCTACGTCGTGTCCCTGAGGAGATTTTCACCCAGCGCATTTATTTCAGAAAGCCGGTGGTAGAGTACATACAGCACAACATATTCATTCAGCAGTATGGGCGCGAATGTTTCCGCCATTTTGTCTTAACGAGGAAAATTAAATGTTTTTCACCTACTTCTTTTATTAGGGTTCTTCTTCTTCTATAAATGGCCCTAAGAACAGATTATTGAGGGTTCCAGATTTATCAGAAAATTGGTGCAGTAAGAGAATTTTGTATACATTTTGCTGAACTCTTCTATGAATGCTCAGAGCCCATTGGGTCTCAGTGAGGAGGAGTTCTATCTGTTAAAGAGGATTCTGGTCTTTTGTATTTCACAGTGTGTAACTTCTCCTTTTATGTGTTATTAAAATTGTTCATCTTGTTTGAATCCATCTTTCTTGTATCATGTTTTGGAATGCGAGTGGCTCACTAGTTTGGTATGGATTTATCCTAGTTGGTACCCATATTTAAGTCATTCAAGCGCTTTAAATATGGCTCATGCATGATATACTGTTCCATTTTCATTTCAACCATATTTCTGCTATATTAGCTTCTATGGAATGTTATTTTTAAAACACTGTTATTGTGTATGGATTCTTAAATTGGTAAGCCCATTCATGGTAATATTCTGTATCTAGATATCATCTATATGACATCTAATATCCTCTCACCTTTCTTACACAGTAAACACCTTCAGACCATTTATCTCTATGAAGTATTTCTGAATTGGCCCGCTTTGCAGTAAGTTGTCTCTGAATTGTCTGATGCTTTGTATTAGAGCTTTACATCTTGCCTCTGCAGTATCTCTTATCTTGTATCAAGTTTCTGAGAGTTTTGGTCCCATTTAAAAATAATTTCCTTGTTTAACAAGAGATAGCATGAGATCCTTTTGCTGATAACTCCCCATGTTGTATTACATGCTCCTTGCTATATTAAGATGTCCTAGGCACCGGTCTATCACAACTCTAGGCTGTCTCTAGGAGTGACAACATATTTCTAGCGCCATTGCCGGGGAACAAATTTAAGAAAATCAGAATCCCTGGGCCTCGACAAAATTTTATTCACTCTCTAAGTAGGTGAGTATGGACAGTTGAGAGTTGTAGATCCCTCACCTTGGCGACTCCACAGTTACTAAATGATTAAAAGACTTCACTGGGTGATCAGTAGGCCGTTGATTATCTTGGTTTCACGAGACTCCACTGGGAGACTATGTCACAGTACAACATCAGCCATGCTGAAGACCAAGTCACTTCACCCATGCAAGACTCTGAGCAGTTTTCAAAAATGCATCCAAGTTTCATGGCTGAGTGTCAAGACGAAATGTCACGTGGCTTCGCAAAACTGGAAGTGGAGAACCTTCCACGGGCTATTCTTCTTCTCAATTCAAGTTGCACACCCATGCTTAAGAAAATATTTCTAAGATTGATGATTGAAAGATATGAAGCTAAAATCAAACTCTTGAAATCACAAGAACAAACTCAAGACCTAGATAATGAGCAAGACATGTATGATGCTTTAAAACCTATGGAAGATGAGGAGGAAAGCGATCAGGAACTGCCTGATTTCTTACCCATATCTTGTGTTATGCTGATCAGAGAGTATCACGACCTAATAGCAAAAGAAAATAGGGAATGTTTCTTGAAGGAAACAAGAGACCATATTGAAGATGCAGAATCTGATGTGGAGGAAGAAACCACTCATGAGCCTTGTAGTCTAACCGAGTATCATCAGGTTCATGAGGACTAGTTCGGATCAGAGAGAGATCAAGAAGCATCAGAAGACCCTCACGA
This sequence comes from Pinus albicaulis, assembly GCA_034641835.2. NCBI lineage: Eukaryota > Viridiplantae > Streptophyta > Pinopsida > Pinales > Pinaceae > Pinus > Pinus albicaulis. Next base: position 1,299,870,791 of record CM076575.1, read on the forward strand.
TTTCCCTGCATGCACAACTGAGGATATTCTAGAAGAGGTTCAAAAAGACATCTTGCCTCCAAATCAGCTAGTACAAGAAACAGAGAGCTGCTACTCTTCTACACAAAGGAACACAAAACAATCTTTTCCTTTGACAGAAGAAGAGATTGATCAGATATTAAATCAGCAACCCACCTTAGAAATATTCTATGGAACACACACTCTTGCCCATTCATCTTATGAGTTCGATGATACAGATCCAGAAGACTCCTCTGTGGATTAGGATGAATAAAAACCCGCTGAGAATCCGACAGGTTTGATTGGTGACATTGCTTACGATTATGCCTTTCCTAGTTATGATCTATTTGATGATGATTGTTTCCATAGAGAACCTGAGCTTGCAGAGCCATCATCAGTATACCCATGGGAGGAAAGCCAGGGCCAACAACTCCAGAGGAGTAGTGAACCTAGTCAGCCTATCTATGACACTAATGGGGAAAGTTATGAAAGCATCAGTGGTGAATATCATGTGATCGGTGGTCAGCAGTCCTTCCTTTCAGAAGATGAGGAGGAGAGAAAAGAAGAATTTCTCGAGCAAGATGAAAATAACGAGCCTTCTCTTGAAAAAGAGGAAGCAAAGTTACAAACCCCTGCTCAAGAATACATAGGTCTTTTCACGGAGCTCAGCACAGCAGAGCAGAATATACCAGAGCTCCAAAAGGACTCAGCTCCAATATACGATGATTCCTCCAGTTTAGAAAATGAAGAAGATGAGGGAGATTCTCTCTCTCAAGAGAGTCTTCTTCTTGATCCAGTGGAAGAAGAAGAGATCCTGGTCGAAGCCTGCCTGCCAAATATTCATAACCAGGTATCATTTCATGATCCTTATGAACATTTCCTGCAAACTTTTGAAGAAGGATCAAAGGTCTTGCTGAGCAGCATGTTGCAGACAGCAAGAAAATTCTTTGAAGCTACTATCATGGAACAAGAAGAGTGGGAGCTGCCCTGCCTATTCAGCTTGCTCAAGGAGTTGAGCAAGAAATACCAGTCATGGGATCACTTGATGGACTAGTTGCATTGGAAGACAATGTTTGTAAGTTAGAATTGTAAATATTCCAGTTAGAGTAGGGTAGGTAGGAAAAGCTCAATAAAGCTCAGTCTGTGAGCATGTAGTTAGTTGTTTTTAATTTCTACAAAGTCCAACAAGCCAGACAGTCTAATCCTGGCTTGACTGTTTTTCAATTTCTGTCTTAGAATGCAGTGAAGAAATCTACTAGACAGTCTAACCCTAGCAGGTATTAGTTTAGGTAGAGAAAATGTGAGACCAACAGTTTAATATGGTCTCATGGAGTAATAAGGGTAGAAGTAGAATAGATTTATTTTTCATGTTTGCAAAATTGTGAGATTATCCAAGAAGGTCCCAGAAGAATATGAGGAGTTGTACCTGAAATTATTTCAGTCATATAAAGAGGTGTTTGCATGGTCATATCAGGACCTGAAAACTTCTGACATCAGCATAATGCAGCATACAATTCCTCTAAAGGGAGAACCTCAATTTCAAAATTGGGGATTGCAGAATGTGAAGATACAAGGGAATGAAGACAGTGAGGACTTTCTGGGTCTTGTAAGAGACTTAGGATATCTGAAGAAAGAAAAGGTATTGCAAGGACAATCTATCTTTTGGGGTTGCCTTGGATACAGATGAACTGCTGCAGTGATGGAAAATCATAATTTTATTCTGATAGAAGATGAAAAGTAGAAGTGCTAAAAGAGTAGGGTTTGCACAGAAGATGATCAGGTGGTCTGCGTAGTTCTCGACACGCTCAAGGATGAACGTGCCGTCCCCAGGTGGAGCCAATGTTGATCATATCAGCCTCCTGTTAAGGTTTTGTTAAGCAATCTTGCTTAAACCTTTTCAAACCCCCTCTGTTTGCCCTAAGAATTTCCTTTTCTGCTTATCGTTACCTTCCTATGCCTTCGAATTACATTATGAAAGGCCGAAAATCCATATTTGAAAATATATAAGGCCTAGCCCCGTCGGCCCTATTCCTTTAAATCTTTTCCTCCACAAGACCTGGGCACTAGACCAAATGCTAACTTGGAGAGCGCTTACCGTAAATGAATATCGGGAACAGTACTAACCGTTGATCTACGCAGATCCGACAACCTTGGTGATCCCATCACGCACAGGGTCCTCACTCTGTCCGCCCGTTTGATCTTATCTCAACCATTCAATCAATCTATAAAATCAATGGTCCATAGCTCACCCGCCTTTGTGGCCCCCACACTCGCAACCATTGTTTAAAACCAGCCAGTTTTCATCGCACCGCCTTTTGGGGGTGGGCAGTATTTTATTTTTTGGAGCGATTCCACTCAGCATACGACGCGTGGCTCTGTCACTGTTTCAAAACCACCCCCCCCATCGCGCGTTATTGTTCAACCATAGACACGGAGCGATATGCATATTAGCCATCTGATCTGAAGCTCTTCATCCAAAGGTCATCACGCTCCGAAGCTGCATGAGTTTTAATCACAGCATATTCAACCCCTGGCCCACTATCTGTCGCCCTCCTACGCGCCCTCCACCGTCGATCTCCGCCAAGATCGGACGACCCTCATTTAACCCACGCCACGCCATTGACCTAGTCCTCCTCCACGTCACCATTCCACGTGCCATTCAACGCATTCTCTTTCGCCTTCCTTATATATCATTCAAAAGGTCAAATTCAAATTTTTTCATCTACTATACTCCACCAACCTTCTCCATTGCCACCTCCCACCGTCACACTGCATTTCCTATCATCATTTTGCATTTCTCGGCCTCTCCACCATGCCGCGCCATCTCACCATTATCCCCACTATGTTCATCTTCCCGTGCATGGTTTTCTTTAACGAGTTTGCGGATTTTTCAGGGTTACAGCGGCGGAAAGTTGTCATAATTCACAGCCTCCGTTTCAGAAGTCGAGAATGCATCAAAGGACCATATTTCAGAGGCATAATTTATGAGTAAAATCTGGGAAGCTGTTACGACACGGCTTTCATTAAAGAAGCCAGGGTTAAAATCTGTCAAACCCTCCAGAGCCATTCAAAGCACTGATTTTTGCAGTTGGAGAAATTATTGTCGCGGCAAGGAGTAACAGTGGAAGATCAAGTATTTCAGCGTCCAACATTAAATATTCTAAGCCCTAATCCATGGTCTAGAAGATAAAGGTACCAGATCAAAGATATCCCGGATCACACAGAGGGTACAATGCACAAGAAACCATACCCTCCAAGTTTTATTTCAGCAGAATTTCCTTTCAGGAAAGGACAGAATGTTTATGTGATTTCACTTCTACGCCGTGTCCCTGAGGAGATTTTCACCCAGCGCATTTATTTCAGAAAGTCAGTGGCAGAGTACATACAACACAACATATTCATTCAGCAGTATGGGCGAGAATTTTTCTGCCATTTTGTCTTAACGAGGCAAATTAAATGTTTTTCACCTACTTCTTTTATTAGGGTTCTTCTTCTTCTATAAATGGCCCTAAGAACAAATTATTGAGGGTTCCAGATTTATCAGAAAATTGGTGCAGTAAGAGAATTTTTTATACATTTTGTTGAACTCTTGTATGAATGCTCAGAGCCCGTTGGGTCTCAATGAGGAGGATTTCTATCTGTTAAAGAGGATTCTGGTCTTTGGTATTTCACAGTGTGTAACTTCTCCTTTTATGTGTTATTAAAATTGTTCATCTTGTTTCAATCCATCTTTCTTGTATCATGTTTTGGAATGCGAGTGGCTCACTGGTTTGGTATGGATTTATCCTAGTTGGTACCCATATTTAATTCATTCAAGCGCTTTAAATATGGCTCATGCATGATATATTGTTCCATTTTCATTTCAACCATCTTTCTGCTATATTAGCTTCTATGGAATGTTATTTTTAAAACACTGTTATTGTGTATGGATTCTTAGATTGGTAAGCCCATTCATGGTAATATTCTGTATCTGGATATCATCTATGTGACAGCTAATATCCTCTCACCTTTCTTACATAGCAAACACCTTCAGACCATTTATCTCTGTGAAGTATTTCTAAATTGGCCCGCTTTGCAGTAAGCTGTCTCTGAAATGTCTGATTCTTTGTATTAGAGCTTTACATCTTTCCTCTGCAGTATCTCTTATCTTGTATCAAGTTTCTGAGAATTTTGGTCCCATTTAAAAATAATTTCCTTATTTAACAAGAGATAGCATGAGAGCCTTTTGCTGATAACTCCCCATGTTATATTACATGCTCCTTGCTATATTAAGATGTCTCGGCATCACAACTTTAGGCATCTCTAAGGTAGCTTTTGGTATATTAATTTTAACTTTCAAGGATGCAACTTCCTTCTGTAATTGCTCGATAAGGTGACCCTGGGGGTTGGCTTCACCTGTCTCTTTTCCTTTAATTACATCTTGGAGAGAATGTATTTCATTCGTGAGGGCGCGGGAATTGACCTTTTCCTTTCTAAAATTTTCTGTCACTTGGGCATGCTTGCTCTGCAACTTCTTCAAAGTGATAGAAAGCCACATCACTTCATCCTTTAGCATATCACCGAAGACCTAAAATATGTTGCATTTATCAATCGTCGACACTTTTGACATGTCGATTGCAAAATCTAATGCTCTGTAGCTGGTAGTACCGGCATATGGGTCTAGAACGGCCTCGGCCATGGCCATTACTAAATGTTCAGTGTCCAGATTCATTGCGGCTGAAATTTTGGTGTGGTATTTCTCAACAAATCCTTCCAGCTCAGCTCGGTACTTATCTCTGATTGCTCTAGCCTTCAAACTCCTTTCGGTTGTGACCTGGAAACTGCCGGCTGTGATAGCTTGTGAGACTTCTGAGAAATCAGAAGAGGTAACGCTATCCCATAGCACCTTGATTCCTTTTTTTCTCTTGTCAGGTTTCCCATATGGTATTTCCTGTTCAAGCAACTGTTCTTCCCCAATAACTTTCGCTTCACTGGTCCCGGTTTTCTGCCTTTTAGAGGGGGGAGAATGTGCTCCTAATGTACCTGCCTCCTCTATTTTTCCTTTACCAGCTTCTCTTGTTGAAGCTGCATCTGTCTTTTCCCATGTCGCAGATTAATCGGTCTCCATCTGCGAAAGCAAAGGCCAGTTTTCAAGATTAGCCCGCCATTCTATGAAAGGTCTCGTTTCATGCACATATGGGGTTGATTTGTTCCTTCTCCTTCTGTTAGAGATGATGCCCCTCGGATCGTAGGGCCAAACTTTCCCTTGTCTTAGATCCATGTCTTGAAGTAGCTTTTCAACCACAGGGAGGGCGTGCCTTGAATTGAAAATAAAAGGGCCAATGGTAATGGGAAGCTTGAGAATAAACCGCTTTTTTGCAAGGAGGAAGTGGAGTTGGTCAGATTTTAGGGCCTGCCGAATGTATTCCAAAGCATAAATCTGCCGGGCAGGAAACACGGGCAACTGATAGGGGTGAACTTCGACCCCATAAACTTGGATTTCAGTGTAGTTATCAAAAAGGTACCAATCCCCGGTGCTTTGGGCTTCACTATACTGTAACCATCTCTTCATCTCAGTAAAAACCCTAGGTGAAGGAGAGTCGTGGATGATAGTGTAGGCAATAGGCATGAAATCGTTTAGAAACCTTGAGTAGCCCACCTTGTTTGGTAACTGATGTGTTGCAAGGCTCTAGTCGAAAATTGGTCTGGGCTGAGAATTTATCTTGTACACCTTATCTAAACCCAAACCCTCAAATTTATCAGCATGATAAAAGAGGAAGAGGTAAAAAACCATAGAGAAAAAGTGGAAGCGACTCGTGTCTAAGAGTTCCTGGAACTGGGTTTGAATGGTGGAGGCCAGGAAACTAGGAATGTCCAGAACAACCCCGGTTTGAGACATTAACCATAAGAGAGAAACACATCCCCTGGAGGTTTTCCCAAAACCATCCACACCTAATAAACCTGCGATGAGAGCAAGGATAGGCTAGATTTCTTCTTTGAATAGACTCAGGGGGAATGACTCTGCGGAAGGAAGGGCTATGGTTTGATCGTCGGTTATGGAGGCGATGAAATCACCATGCTGCTTCCATGGAAATTTTTCAAAATGAGGGGTCAGAGTAACTTCACTAAAACTGACGTAGTTTGAACTGGTAGGAAAACGAAGGGCTTTTCTGATAATATTGGGGGAAAGAGTGAATATCCTATTCCCTTGAGCTGAGAGGAACATGCCCCGATGTTCATCGTAGGCATCCCTGAGCCAACAGATAAATTCGACCACTGGATAAACTGGAGGGGTAATTTGATGTTACAGACCCGACATAACCACCCTATACCTATCCCTATTTTCGACATGTCTTCTAAAAAGTTCAGGCTTGATACTACTAATGGGAAATGGATACTGCGGGTCACAAATGTCAACTTTTCGGTCTAAGAAAGGTTCAAGCCCTGGAGGATTTATGGTTTCACAGACTTGGGGAGTCTCCGGCTCTAACTTCTTGGTGGTGAACTTACCCATGACTAACATGAAAATTTTAAAAACAAAAGGAAACCAGAGGGAATATGAGGGATGGAATACCCGTAGTAGGAAATTTTCTTGGGAAATGATGTGGGGGTACTAATGTTGACCGGGTAGACCTAGTACCGGCTCCCACTTTTGTTTATACCGTAGTTCGAAAATTGAATATTTTAATGCAAAGAAAAGATGGAATGGGGGCTCGAAAAGAGGTGGAATGGTGAAGCAAGTGGGGTAAGCATCGTAAGGAAACTGATAGTGAGACACGCGGTGTGTAGGAATTAGGTGTTAGACTTCAGGTAACTAAACACCACGTGTCGAGTTAAATACCGGTACAGGCCTCAGTACCGGATATCCTAAGAACTTACCTTAACTTTTCGTCATGTTGATAGCTCTACCTCAGAACATAGCCCTCGTAGAATGCGAAGTGCATATTATGATAGTTTTAAAACTCCTTCTTTATTCCCTGTATAATACTCGCCTCATGTTGACCCTCTTGACACGTCATCAAATTTCCGGGGGGGTAAGGCTCTGCCTTGCTCCTCTGCTTCATGACCCCCCTGGAATTACACTTGCAGAATCCTTTGCCAACGTGTATAAAGTGAACGTGGGACCCATTTTATATTCTTTCCCTTTGTGCGTTTTATATCTTCACTCGGCTAATGTTAAAAGTCCTTATATATTTCCTTGCTATTATAGAAATGTGTTTATCCTTTTCTCGCACGTGACTTAGCTTAGCGCTATATCTTTTTAGCCAGCTTCAAACTTTAGCCATGAGTAATGCTATCAGGTGCTTTTCTCCACATAACTTTAATTAAAATGTTAAGGGTGAACTATATAATCAACAGGAGGTAGAATCCTTCTCGACAAATTATTTTTAATTTCTTGCTCATAAATTGTTCCTTTTCTCCTCAAATTACATCACTTAGTTGTTTGCTGAGGAGGAGATTTACTCGTTGGTGGTTCATCAACAATTTTTCTATCAATGTTCCATATAATACCAAATTTATTAACTAAATTCTCAACACCTTAACTTTCCTTGGTCACGGTAGATTCATTTTCTTCTTCAGTATGCTTAGACTGCTCCTCTACTAATAAAGTTTCTACAAATTTGGTCATAATAGCATTCATGTTGTGGTTCCATTGTGGACATTTTTTCTATGAATGTATTGTCTTTTCGATAATAACCCTCCAAAATTTTTCCTATACTTGAATTTTGGAGCCTACTACAGATCTTGTGATCGATCATTTCGTAGGTACTTCTTGCTTAGTTGATACTATATTAAGTATTTGATCTCCTTTTTTGGAATGTAAGTGTCGAAGTCACCTGCTCACACATGATCAGTCTATAATGAATTCATGAGTGCATTGCTTAAAACACACTTCAATATGCCTAGCACACTTTATTGAGACAACTTTTGTGCAATTTTCAACCCATGTCGATAGTTACTGCACATTCTCATTGACTAATCCCTCACTTCCGGTTGCGTTTTTACTTCTGTTTTTCTGAAATTTTCAAACTCTCACTTTTGTGCACCTTTGTTATCGTGAGTGTCTCTTACATGTTTTAAACTATCTCTTTAGCTTGTTTTCACCTTAATTAGTGTCATTTTCATGTTATCTTTACTTTGGCATTTGTCTTTTTTTACCGTCATCCACATATTGCAAGTGTTGTTTGCACTTTTATTCATATATCATGTTATCACCATAAAAAACAATTCTAAACTCTGAAAGTTTACCTTTTTCTAGTCATGGTGTCAAATAGGTCTCGAGTCATTTCATTTTTTAAAAAGTTAAGTGATAGGGTTGGAAGTCTTAAAAGTTAGTTTTCAATTCCGAATAAGGTCTTTAAGTCTCATTCCATGGTTGAATAGTCCCATCATTCATTCATAATTCATGTTTTAAACCTTTGGAAAAATCCTCTGCAGTTAGCCACAAAACCGCAGTATCGTAGCACGGTCAGTTCAAAAACTCAGTTTTGTGCTACGAAAGCACTGCTACTTTCATAGAACATATCACCAAAATTGCACTAGGTGCGCTATGAAAGCACGTATTCGTAGGAAGGTCATGTCAAAGCATAAAAAATGTCAAAATCTGTTAGGTTTTCATATAAAGACATCATTATGAGTCAGTTAGGGGTCATTTCCAAAATGTGTAACCATTCATACTCATCATTGCAATCATAGAGGTGTCATTTATGAAAATAAGTTTCAAATTTGAAAGACTGATATCCGTTACTCACTCTAGTTTTCATAGCAAACAATGAAACATATCTGTTTCAAGTTTTAAGCTTATGGTCATCTTACACCAAAGCTTTTCTTATCTGTTGTCAAGCGAGGCTGATTATTTCATCAAGTGAAGCTGATATTTTAAATTAAAGCAAGGCTGATCATTAAATTCTACAGGAAGAAGACATAAATTTCTAAAGGAAAAGATGACAAAGGAGAAAAATAATCATAGGTCCAGGCATTTCTTGAGGTCAGAACCTGAAAGCACAAGAGTTCTAGCTAAAGAAAAAACAACGTTAGAGGATTTCAGAAAGGCAGGATGTTTGAAGTTTTGTGAAAAGCTGCAGGAAGGACACAGTCAGGCAACAAAAGAATTTTCTTTGCATTTCAGTGGTTCAAATACAAAGGTGGGAATCTTGAATTTGTCAGTTACTCCTGAAACTATAGCTCTAGTGACTGAGATACCTAGAGGACATGAAACATGGTTTAAGGGTTTCAGATTTGACATGGAGGCATGCATGATATTTTTAAAGCCAAAATTTACAGAGATGGATTTAAATAATGCAATTCCCAGAAGCTGCATTAAAGATAGCTATGCTAAGTTACTCTTCAATATACAAAGGTATTTCACATGTGAGGGCGGGTATCATAAAGTTTACTCCTACCATTTCAAACTTCTATTACACTTTACAGGTATGATATCTTTAGACTTGCCTTTTTTCCTGTATAGAAGCATTGCTAAGATGGCATACAAGGTTCAAGTGAAATCTGAAGAGTGTGAAACATCTCTGTTTCACAATGGTTTAATTAAACTGATGGTCTTGAATGAGCTTGAAAATATTAATAAAGATTGGTCATATTTTCTATTTTTATGTGGATTTGGAATAGAAGCTCAAAATACAGTCAATAACCCTAAGGCAAAAGAATCTCCACCAACAGAATCCAGCAAACCTGTAGTTGCAAAGACAAAAAGTTTTGTGAAATTGAAGCCTAGGAAATAGGTAAAAGAAAAGGTAGAAAATTCACCAGTTGTAATTGCAGAAACTCCTCCACCTGCAAAACAGAGGTTGCAATAAATTCAAGAAACTACACAGAAAGAGACAGCTGGTAAGCAAATTCTACAGAGACTGACTAGAAGTCAAGCTGCAAAAGCAAAAGGGAAAACAGTGCTTTCAGAAACAAGTGACAGTCCAGGTTTGAAAGGGAACTTAGATGATATTTTGAATGTAATAGATATAGAAGAGTCTCCTTTAGTACAAGCTGACTTCATAAGAGTTGATGAAGGTAAACAGAAAAGGATGAAGTCATCTAAGAAGCTACAATTCAAAGATGAAGATGCAACATTTGTCTTCAAGGCTAGGAAGCCTACAACTAGACAGTCAAATAGGATACAAGAGCTTAATGCTGAGGTGGAGAAAAAAAATGAAGCACCCACTGTTTATGAAGAAATAATAGATCTTTCTTCACCTATATCAAAAAATGCCAAAAATAGAGTATTCTCAAAACAAACAGTAAAAATCAGTTATGAAGAGATGGAGGAAAAATTAAAATCAGCCAATCATGAAATTTCTAGGTTAAATAAAAGAGCTAGAAAGCATTCCATTGAAAAAAAAAGTTTCAAGAGAATGAAAGCCCTTTGGGAAGGTGAAAAGGTTTCTAGACCAGAAATAACTAGCAGTGAGGAACAATTTTTCACTTGGACTGTACCAGCCATAAAAGAAGAAAAAATTGTGAGAGAGATGAATACTCATATGAGGGCTAGCAATAGGAGGTTAATAAGACAAGTTGAATACTTGGATATTCAGCTAACAAAATATCAAGAAAATCCAAAGGAACAGTGAAATAGAGTAATCGAACAATGTAGAAAAATGATCAATTTATAAGTCAGTCTTTCATTAAGGTGAAGACAAATGTTGATGAAGATCATCTCTTTGAGGTTAAGTTACTATGTTTTTTGAGATAATATCAGCCCTTATGAGGTTTAAGAATCCAAAACTTACGAATTTTGAATATTGTTTTGAAAATATGCTTGCATAGAAGTTTCGTAGCGTAGATAGTGAAAATCTATTGATTTGTGCTACAAAACTGTTGAAGCAATCTTTTGCACATTTACATATAAATTTTGGAGGGAAGCTTGATAAGATTTTTGTTTAAATTTGCTGTTGGAAGCATGGATATAAAATATGGAGGTTCTAATGAAGAAATTAAGTGAAAATCTGACTAAAAATAAAGGTTTTACACTGAGCTACAAAATGCGCTACGAAAACAAGCTACTTTTGTAGCACAGACTTATCTTCTAACTTTTTACATCATTTTGAAGATTTTTTTTTGCATAGCTGGAAGATTAAAGAATTATGGAAATATTTGGCAAATATGACACATGTGAATCTGATCCATCAACTATTAAATTGCTCCAAGATAAAAATGAAAATAAAGGGCTGAAAAACAGGAAACATGTTTCCTAATTTCTGGGACAGTTTTATCATTAGCAACAGGGTGACTTTAAGTGAATGGTCAGCATCAAAATTCGAATTCATGGGATAGAAAGTGTCAAAGGATGAATTAAATACTATATAAGGTTGTTAGAAGCATATTTATGACTTTCAGTCCTATTAGAATTAGCACTTTTCAAAGGCAGTATAGTTGTCATTTTGTAATTAATAGCATGTTTAAGATTAGGAAAGGTGTCAAAGCATGGGAATTCAAATTCTCTAGTGGAGGATGAAATAATCCTATATTTTAAATGTTCTATATAAAGCATGAGGTCGAATTCTACAAGGGTTGGGCATTTTTATTAACAAGGACTGTGTGTTGTTGTATGTCACTGTTTCTTCTTCACTTAATACAAAGATCTGTTTTGACAACTCGGGATTCATAAGGATTTTATGTTCATTTTTGTTCTAATGGCCTTCTTCAATATCTATATTTACAGTGGTATTTTTATGTGATACTTAGAATTCATTTAACAATGCTCTAACTTCCTTCATATGCAATTGGACTGTGTATTACACTGTGTTACTGTTTTACTCATTGACATAGACTCCAAATGCCTTGACTTCCATGCTTAATAGATTGTGATGTTTTGTTGATGATTATTTTGATTCCATAGCCCAATGAATGTTTGCTAATCTATGATACAACCAATTATATAATTTTATCTTTTTACCTTAGAGTTAACTATCTATCCATTCACCAAAAATCATAAACCTTTGAGAGAGCCCTCCAAAGGAAATGGATCAGTATTATACTCAGTTATCACACTTACGACATAGACTCCAAATGCCTTGACTTCCATGCTTAATAGATTGTGATGTTTTGTTGATGATTATTTTGATTCCATAGCCCAATGAATGTTTGCTAATCTATGATACAACCAATTATATAATTTTATCTTTTTACCTTAGAGTTAACTATCTATCCATTCACCAAAAATCATAAACCTTTGAGAGAGCCCTCTCAAGTTGAGGAGGCTAAACCTTAGCCAAAATATTGGTCTGAAAGAGTTACACAAAGTCCACTCGATGAGAAGCCTATTAGGTCATATTTTGTGATAACATATAAAATGTCATATTTTGGCATTTTAAGTGTCGCACACTGTATAAAAGCTAGTTCTAGCATGTTTCAAGAGGTAATATTTTTGATAATGAGTTTTTATCATCATGTAAACATGCATCATACTCATTTCCAAAGTTTAAAGCATTATCACACAAGTGTCATCATTGTCGTCACAAAGTGTATCTTTAGTGTCACACTTGGAGTGAGTCATCACAATGTTTTCGCATTTAGAAAATTATTTTTTTCATGTGTTCTAGGTGTCCTATGTTGTTTCCTCAAGTGATCAAAGTGTGCAACCATGCTCGAGCCTTGTTCTTGTTCAACTTAATTTCACTGATCCCACACTTTTTCAAAAAAGGGAAAAATTCCCGATCAGGCCACTTAGCCTCATACAAACCTCATGAACTATGCACTTTGCAGTCTCAATCCTCAAGAAGTAGCCTTTCCTCTTGGCACAACGTGATGCACAATCTCTGCCCACAAGAAATACACACTAAAAAATATCAATGCTCAAGCCCAACCCCTAAGGTCTATAACTATGTATTTTTCCACTTCAGCCAGTCCTCCACTATGCATTGCAAAATATCAGTTCTTAGTCCTCAATCTTGAGCTCATCAACTGCGCAATTATGCAATCATTGGCCTCTTATTCCCAGAACTGCACAGTAAGCAAGCTCAGGGCTCAAGCCCTCAACCTCACTTATTTTTTTCCCAAGCTACACAATATCCCATGTTTTTATCTTTCCAAAACTACATATTAGGAAAATCCAAGCCTCAATTCTCAAACATGAGCGCCTGAGTCCCTCAACTACGCAGTCACCTAGCCCGGCCTTTCAAAACTGTGCACTAGGACACTTCAAGGCTTAAGACTTAAGCCTGGCATCCCCATCCCCTCAACTACTCAATCACTTAGATTTGGTCTTCCAAAACTATGTATTGCACAATCTTAAGAATAAAACCTCAACCTTGAACTCTTAAACTGCATAAATGCATGATCCCTTGACTTTTGTCCCTCTAGAACTGTGTGTTTGGAAACCTCAGGCCTCAAGCCCATCAATTGTGCAATCCTTTGACCCTGGCCATTTTGAACTGTGAATTGTGTAGTCTCAAGTATAAGTCACACATCTTGGCCTCTAGAACTCCCCAATCCTTGAGTCATTCACTCAAAAAATCACCAATTCTAGCCCTAACATGTAATTTCATGAAACATGTTAAGTTAGGGGATTTCAGATTGTTTTCGTCTTCGGATGAATGATTTTTAGCTGCAGGTAATTTATATTATCATGAAAGGATGATGATGGGGGAAAAGTAGAAGCATACCATCTAGAAGACTCCTATGGAGCTAAAGAGACCATATAATCATTAGTCGAGAAGAAGAAGGAACACACAATTACAACAGAAGATAGAAGATCAAGATCACATTCAAGACTCCTTATCTCAAGTCATGAGGAGGAGGAAGAAGAAGAACATGTGCCACCTTTTAAGAAGACACAAAGAAACTAGAAACAAAGGGTGACCTAATATTTCCATGTCATCACAAATTCCATGTCATCTGTATTAGTCATGTCGTGTCATGATTCATCATGTGCCACATCATTTTGGGGATAATGTAAACTATATATGGGATGAATGTAATGTAAAGTGGAAGTCCAAGAGTCATCCATTTAATGTGAAATGTCATGTAGGAATTCAAAAGGTCATACAGAATTTGAAAAATCATGAGGGTAGTCCAAGACTCACAAGGGAGGTGAATGGTCACCCCATTTGTTATATATACACCCTCATTGTACAATCAAAGGATTTTTCACCTTGGCTCATCCTACCAGGAATTAGAGAGGAAGATATTTGTTTTGGAGGATAGAATGACTACTCTAACAGTCCATTTTTGGGGTTAGTGTTGTTCACTATCTTGATGTACCTTGGAACCTTTACTTAATTCAGAATCTCATTAAGCCAACACACTTTCATGCATATTTCATGAATATTTTAAGACTATTATTTGAATGTTTGTGATGTATGTTATTTCGTTTGTACTAAGGAAACTGAAATATTTCGGTAGCTTTGGTACTTATCTTGTTGAAGGTGTGTTGCATTTTCTTTAACAATCTTTGCCTCCTTATGAACTATTTCATTGGCTGATCAATGCTTCATTCATATATATATGATCATGTGTATTTTCTATATTATTACTATTACTTTTCTTTAAAGGAACAAAGTTTCTCTTCCCTTTCAGTAGAAGGACCTTGATACTTTTTGTGGTTGAAAATTTCATAAGGAATACTCAATTTCTTCTTTGAAAATACCATTGTATTACTCTCTCGTGTTGAACTTTGTAGGCAAGGAAAATATGAAAGGATACATGGTATTTGGGACGATACTCTAGATGGGGCTCCTACTCCAAATTTTGTGAGGTTTAATTGAGAATTCACATCTGGGAGCCCCCTTTGCTTGATGGATTTCCAACACTATAAAAAAAATGGTGCTAGAAAGAGGGAGGGATGACACGTTGTTCCCGTTGATTCTACTTTAAATCTATTATCCAAAATTAATCTTTCCCAAATCATAATCCCGATATTTTTTTCTAAAAAGCTTGATCTTACCATCCATGTAGATATTATTCATAACATGTCCCAATTTAAGTTTGATGGTGAGGGTGAATTAACCCTTCGTAAAATTTTGTTTCAAGTTATCTTTTTTTTCCTTTCTAATGGAGTACATTGCAATTTTTTCATAGCTAGATTTCTCACCCTCGAATTTGAAGTTTATGTTAAGAAATGGTATCATACATTACATGTTTCTTCTATACATTCATTCGTGAAACTTGTGAACGAGCTTCATAAATAATTTAATAGGTATGATTACTGGGATGTTCTTAAAAGAATTAATCAAGTATGAGTGAAGCCCAATGAATCAATTAATGACCTATCTGATCGGTTCCTTCAACTTTTCTATGAATTTATCGGAGAAGACACATATTGAGATTAATTTAAACACAATTTTAAATGTTTGATTCATATCTCTTTGCACGGTGAATATGAACCCCCTGCTGCCTCTGCTTCCCCAACCCTTGAAAATTGCAAGACACCTCAAATTTCAGAGGAGGAACCTACTACTCCTTCTGTTCATATCCTCCTAATTTTCTAGTTCCAATTAGGGTGCCTCCTCATGATGATAATAATATTGGGAAATATTCAAATCAAAATCCTAATCCATATTCTTATCCTCCTTCCACTTTTCATGACTGAGATCCCATGAAGGAAATCTTGGAATGGTTTATCAATCCTATGTTGAAGAGTAATTTCTCCATTCCTTAAGATGATATTAACACTCATAACTCTAGTCAGGAGTCTGATTTTTATTATTTTAATCCTCTATTGTATCTTTCTCATGACCCCTTACCCCATGATTTTCTTGATCAAACTATCCAAAATCCAAAAAGTGATTAGGTGTTGGGTAGTCACATTTCACAGGTAGAGGAGAAGGAAGGTGAACATTCCTTCAATCTGTATTTTCTTTTTCAAAATTATCTATGTGAAGAATGTGTTTCCTCGTTGTTGGCTAATATTGAATCTCGTAATTTTTGAAGTCAATAAAATGCGATTAGTTTACCTAATCAATATCAATTCTTGGGAAACAATCGTTCTGATGAGGATGACTTTTTTGATATATATGATGATGAATGCCCAAGTGCACCAACTGATCTTTCAACCTCTCAAGGAAATTTTGTTTCAAAATATTTAGATCTTACATCTATTTCAGTAAAAGAATATTTTCTTATGAACAATTATTATTCTTCACCTCCCTTTCCTTTGAGCTCTACTATGTACAATGCATCAAATTCTAATGGAGACTCTCCATGATTTTAAAGTTTCTTATCTCATGAGTTGAATCTTGAAATAACACACGATAGTGAGAATATCTATGATGAAGAAGAAAGAAATGAAATTATAGAGCATCCATTCCCTCCCTTATCATATTTTATTTTGTAGAAGGGAAACTATTCAAATCAATGTGATCATGAGATTTTTACCATTCATACATCCTCAAACTTGTGATTAGAGGAACATTATGACTTGAGTAATCTATTTGTTGAATTTTAAAAATCTAATCGAATGAGTGATTTATATAGCTTTCGTCGAGATAATGGTGATCATGTTAACTTAATCGATATCAATTGTCCACATGCAATTTGTGATTTGACTCAGTTTATAATATGTTGTTATCTGTCCTTTAAAAATTTCAAAACTTGTTAGGAGGTCAAGGCACTTCAACTCTCGTTTATGGTTGTGTTAGTTCCTTATGATCTTGATGAAATTCCTGAATTATGTCAGATTTGGATTTCTCAAAGCTTACATTCAGTCCTATTGTTTCGTTGGATGAAAACTTGTTTTTTATGGCTTTTGGGATTTCTCTTTACAATTTTAATATTTCTCGAGATTGAGTTTATGATCATACTATTGTGGTAAATTCATCCCCGTGAAAATATCTGGTATCAAGTCTAGGTTAGGAATGTATACATCTTATGAATGTGTGGAATTGTGAAGTTGATCGATTTGAGGAATATCTTTGGTCGAAGACATCATATATATTGAGTGATATGGAGGATAATAGGCTCTTAGTCTCTCATGTGGATGTCTTTATGACACTAGAATCCTCTTGAGTGTTAGAAAGTGCTTGAGTTATTTGTTGTATAAAGTTCCTCTTTTTCATAATTACACCCTAACTAGTTTCTTATATTTTATATACTAGCACTCCTTTTCAAGTTTTCCAATGATTTTTATGCTTGTACAACTTGTCACCAGTTATAGGAAGATGGTTTGTAACATTCGACATGCGAGGAATTTAGTTATATTGTTAAGAGAATTCACATAATTTTTCAAATTGATTTATCGTTGTTAATTACAGGTTGGGTATGTGATGCTTTAATCATCTCATCTGATCGTAATTCTGTCTCTCATGATTGTTATTCAACTTACTATTTTACCATCAACACATCCATTTATGTGTGTTTTACATCCTTTGACTTTTAGAGTTTATCATCTCAATATCTAGATACTATCCAAGCAGTTGAGGCACTTCATCCCTTGTTGATGGTTATGTCAGGTTCTCACTATCTTGAAATGTCAACTGAATATGATCAAACCCATTTTCCCTCGCAATATTCTCATCCTGACCCAATGCTTTTAATTGAAATTCTATCAACTTCTATTGGATGTATGGAGCAAAACCTTATTTTCAATGCTTAATGTCTTTTTATGCATAGATCTGGATTTGTGTAGCATTTGTCTTGATCTACTAACTACAGATCTGAAGATATTGGCAGCCATATTTGATGTTAGGGCTATAATTTATGCGTAGCTAAAGTGGTATTTTTTCGTATACTTCGACAAAAGATTCATACTAACAATCGGCGACTCCACACGGGTTTTCAATTACAACCACTGTCATTTTTCATATTCCTACATATCCAGCTACTTCAAACCCTAGGGTTTCTCTTCTACTTTTTTTTTCTATTTTTATGTTGTTTTTCACCTATAAAACCCTCAAACATTCAAATTTCTAACTTCCATGTGTTTCTGGCCCTATTGCACAGGTGACAGACATCAGCGGCAACTGAGACGACAATTTTTTCTGAAATCTGCCGCTGAGACACCCGGAGCTACAGGTCGCACTTTTTGGCCCAGAACCTGCGACCTGGCTTGCAGGATGCACTTTTTAGCCCAGAATTTGTGACCTGGACAGAAAACAGGTCAGAACCTACGACCTGCACTTTTTTCTGCAATTTTTCTGGGTTTGTCTGAAGCTTCTGTCAGGGTTTTCCAGCCTCTGTCTCTGCCCGTTTAGACCTGTTTCTAATCTTTTTTACTCAACTAAGTGGAAATATAGCCTCCTAGGGCTTTAGTACCCTCCACTTTTTGTGGAAGAGTTTTTAACTGTTGCAGGTGTCTAATTTTTCAGAGTTTCAACCATCTCTTTTCCAAATCTGATCCCTCCTCTTCAGGTTCCTTTTAGATTAGTTCTTCTCCCTTTCAAATCACCTCATATAGTTTTGTTTGGGTTTGCCTCTAGGGTCACCTCCTTCTCCCTTCTGCCTTTAGCTGATTTCCTCCTTTTTTGTAGCAACCATACCTCTTCCTCTTTGCTGTTTTCTGCACCTCTTCCCAGCATATTTCTCCTTTAGACCCCTGTCCCTCCTGACCTTAGATCTATTGGCCCCTTTTTAGTGTGTTTTGACTAGATTTTTTCCCTCTTTTAGACTAGTTTTGAGAGACTCGCCTTCTTGGGTTAGATCGATGCATTGTTAGTTGGTAATTTTCTGTTATTTCAACATTATATACTATTCTCTACAGATTTGTTTTCAGTTACGCAACACACTTTTTTTTTTTCTCTCAAAATTTCTGTGTTTAAAAATTAAAATTAACGCATGCCACACACTCACCCTAAGCAAAGAAGAGCCTGGTTAACACTGCCAGGAAAATACTTTAAAACATTGTAAAATCAATTGACACTACACTTCTCTTGCTTTGTTTCGACATTGTAATCACTTGATTCTGCACCTCCCTGCCCTTGTTGGTCGTTCTTCTTCCCTTCCTTCGAGTTCGCACTCTGACTCCTCTTCTAATTCATTGGGTTCCCATCTTACTTCTGTTTCTCCCCCATAACCTTCCATTAGGGGAATTTCGAGGTCTAAAATGGGCCTCCTAAGGAAATTATAAAATAATAGTGGAAAAAATCTAATAAGATTTGATGACATCATCAAATTTTAGAGGGAAAATGAAAAAACTACTTTTTCAATTCATATTTTCAACTTATCTCTCAAATTTTTTACTCAAATTTCAAGCGGGAGTACTTGTTGGATGCGGAATTTAATTCCCCATCCAAGGAGTACCCATGTTGCATACTTTCGATGGGTCCTACTACACGAAAAATGAGAAATACATAAAAAAAAACGTGATTACAATCACGTTTTTTATGTATTTCTCATTTTTCGTGTAGAAGAGTTCATCAAAAGTATGCAACATGGGTACTCGGATGAGGAATTAAATTCCGCATCCAACGAGTACTCCCGCTCGAAATTTGAGTGAAAATTTTGGGAGATAAGTTTAAAATACGATTTGAAAAGTAGTTTTATTATTTTATTATTTTTTAATATTTTTACTTTTTTACTCCAAAAATGGTGAATCATCCATTATGGATGACATCATCATCTTGAATCCTATTGGTTGTTATAAAGTTTATTTTTGTTGTACATTTTTCTTATGAGGCCCATTTTAGACCTCAAAATTCCCCCAATGACTATGTCTCCGGTCTGGTGGCCTTACGCCACGGAATTCGACCTTCATGCTAGGAAGGCTACTAGCGGAACCGCCTACGCACTACCTCACCGCGCCCTTGCTCCTTCTTGCGGCGGTGCCCTCAGCCTCCCCGATTTGGACCGGTTGATAAACGACCCTATACACCATGATGCTAGTTGGCCTACTATGTCGACAAAGCTCCCTTCCAACATCCCAAAGTTTGAAGGCCTTGCTAGAAAAGATCCTTCAAATCATGTTTGATCTTTCCACATGTGGTGTTCATCTAACTCCATTACCGATGACTCTTTTCATCTTCAGTTGTTCCAACGAATGCTTACAGGTGAAGTTTCTAAGTGGTATGTTGATCAGGCCACTTCCTCTCATACCACCTTTGTGACTCTTGCCCGACCTTTTTTATCTTACTTTCAGCTCCCCCTTCGTTATGACACTGGTATCAAGCTTTTGACTACTTTTTGTCAATCATTTGCGACCCGTCTATCCAATCATGTCCAGGAATGGTGGAGAAGAAAGTGCCTATGTCAATCACCTACCTTCAAAGACCGTGTCTACATGGACTGGTTCCTTAGATCTCTCTTGCCTCCTATTGGGAAAGATGTCGCATTGCATTTTCCTCAAACTGAAGAAGCCGCCCTCCAAATGGTGTTAAAATATGACCTGATCTACGCTCAGACGGGTTATCTTTATACCATTCTACCTGATCTACCCAGACCCAGTGGTGCCAACGCACCGGGGGCACCTCATGCCTCCGATGGTATCATTGGAGCTCTCTCTCATCCATATGCTCAACCTCCCATGGGTTATGGTTTTCCGGGTGGGGCAAACATCTTCTGTTACTTTTTCTCTCTCCGGTAATACATCTCAAGGATACGAAATACCTCCTCTTTTTGGCCCAACCTTTATTATCCGTATTCCGTGCCTTGGTGTCTACCTCCTCCGCATCAACTCCTTTGCCTCCTCGCCTTCTCAACCCCCGCCACGCGCTCACCGGCCCTCAAGAGGCAAAAGGATGCACTGTGGAGGGATTTAGAGCACTCAACCACTCCGAAGGTCGTGTGGCCACCAACCTCTTCCATCTAGGTTTCTCCACTACTAGATCCTCAGCATGAACTCTCGATCAACCCCTAACCGTCGACCTTAACCTTCAAACCCTGGCCCCGCCGCACCCCAAGCCTCCCGCTTCGTCCGTCCCCGAGTCACCTTCCTCAGGTTCTACAGAGCCTCTTTTGACATCCAATGGTCCCTTGCATATCCCTCCGCCCAAAGTTGAGGTTCATACCAAGATTCCTAAGGGACCATTACACCGAAATGCTGCTCCTAGTTGAGTTGCTCATTCTTATAGTGTAGTAGATGATTTGGCATAGTCTCCTACTACCATTTCAACACCGGAACTCCTCCAGTCATGCCCTTCTCAAAAGAAGGCTCTACTATCCGCCATGGGCACTGTAGATCCTGCTGATGACCAATTGATTGTTTTTTATGCCCATTAATCAGAACATCCTCCCCTTCTTGCTTCCGTAGCTTTCCAAATCCCAGTCAAAATCTGGAACGTAAATGTTTCTCAGTGTAACATTGATGAGGGGGCATCCACCTATCTGTTGTCCGCTTTGGTTTGGAAACAACTCGGATCTCCTGAGTTGGCCCCTTCCACAATCACCCTTCATGCATGGGATGGCCACTCCTCCCAGCCCATCGACCTATTCCATAATTTTCCTATCACTCTTGCAGGCAAGACTGTTTGCGTTGACATTGAAGTTATAGACACCCCTCTTGATTATAACATTCTTTTGGGGCATAGCTACACCTATGCCATGTCTGC
Organism: Pinus albicaulis; assembly: GCA_034641835.2. Taxonomy (NCBI): domain Eukaryota; kingdom Viridiplantae; phylum Streptophyta; class Pinopsida; order Pinales; family Pinaceae; genus Pinus; species Pinus albicaulis. The sequence goes on from CM076575.1 coordinate 1,299,892,192, forward strand.
TATCCCATCCGTGGTCCACTACAAGATGTTTTTCCCTCATAATGGAAAGATAGTCACCATTGACCAGTTGACATATCATGAGCCAAAATCTCAGACCTCCCCTAAGTCGACCATCTCTTTTGTAGCCAATAAGAAAATCATCGATTCTTTGACTAGTGTCTCTCCCAGCATCTAAAATACTCATTTCTTGGAACCTTCCCTGGTCTTCCTTCTCCTCCTATCTTTGATCCCAACTTAGTGAATTTTTGCATGATGAAATCATCTCAGATTGACCTTAAGCGACCCACTTCGGCTAATCAGCAACCTCAACCTCAACTGCCACAACCTACTCCTAGCCCTTCGTCTCAGCCAGCCGAACCTCCTCCTTCTGGCCCTTCTCCTATAGCTAGTACCCATGAGCCCCTCTATCCTCCTGGGTCGGTTCCACCAGGCCTCAACCATCTTGGAGCCGTCCCTCCTGGCAATTACCCCGCTGGTAAGATACCTTTCCTTGCTCCCCCTCCTGGAGTTTATTCGGTTCCCATCATGGCCGCCCTCTCCCTCCCTAATTTGACCTTGGGTATACTCGTCTGGTACCTTGACCCTCCAACCACTACCTTGCCTGGTCACCCCAAACCCTACCTTGCTTTGACATTGGTTCAACTGGTTTCCCTAGATTCTTCCATTGCTACCATGCTACCAGCACCTCAAAAATACCCTTCTCCTGTTGGGCCAGCTCTGGGAAAGAAAGGCAAAGCTCGTAAGGGGGCATCCAAAGACAAGACCACCCCAACTGACCCTGCCCCTCCCCCACTCACAAAGCCTTGTGCCTTGTGTGATGTCGTCAGTCATGCCACCCATACTTGCCCTGAATTTCCCTATATTAGACCCACGGTTAAAGTTACATTCCTTGAGTCTATGGTCCCTGAAACCTTTGTTTCTTCCTCGACCGCAACCAAGAACCCAAATTTTATTCACACCAACAAACCCTGTGCTCTGTGTGGTTTCCATGGCCATTATTCCCACCATTTTCCCTACCTGACGCATTATTGCGCCTCTTTAGAGGTTGTTCGAGAGTATGAGGTTGAAAAAAATCAGCCCGCCTCTCCCATACTTGCGCAGTATGCCTCAGGTCAGCTTGAGGACATGAATGCTCCCATTGACATTCCCCCTCCTGATGTTAAGATGACAGAGCCTTCGTCCACCATTTTATACCTATCATCATCCATGAGACCCTCGGTGGAAGTCCCCTCGGAGAGTTTCCCTGATGTTTCACTTGACCTCCCTTTAGTGATCACCCTGGGCTCAACATCATTAGATCCTTTATCTGCTTACTCTTTCGCCCCCCATTGTGATGATGCGCATGTGAACCTCTCTTCTCATGATGATGAGTCAGGTAGCTTCGCCACATTAGGTGGTCTTTCTTCCACTAGTCACCCCATCTTCTATTATGATGACGACATTATGGAAGTAGTCACCACCCCTGAATTTATCCATCCCCCCTCACATCAAACCCATATATTCAAACCACACACACCTTGTGGCCATTACATTGACACCCAATGTTTGGGTAAGGGGGCACCCATATGTGAGCGACCAGGAGAAGCAATTCTCCACAACTCTCCTAGTGTATTTGGTCATGTCGAATCTAGTACCATTATTCTTCCACATTTAGAAGAAACTATAGAGTCCCATATCACTTCAGATCACTCTGGGGATGATACCCCTTATCGTTCCTTCATCTTATAACAAAAACCCAGTCTCTTAGACATTGTTGTTGACTAGCCTATGGGTTTTCTAGAAGAGCATCAGTTCATTATCTCCAAATCCTCTCTTTGGGATAGTGACACCAGGTATGCCAACCCAGAAACTTAAAGTCCATTTGATTCATACATGCAATACTAAAAGAGATTGGTAATCCTCCATTTCCTTTCTCAAACTGCATAACCATAACGAAAAAAATGGCTCACCACATCATTAAAATGTGTTTATATTCCCCTTTTTCTAAATACATTTTGGCTTGACCACAACATGCTTGGGGGCACCTATGCCCCTCAACCATACAAATCCCAGATCTCAGCCAAAAACATCAATGAAACCCCCTTTCTTTGATAGTTCGCACTTTTCAGGTCATTTCCAGGGACAGGTCACAGTTTTATGCCCAATACCTGCTACCCAGGTCGCATAACAGACCCCAAAAAGTGTGACCTGGCCTGTTCATGAACTCTGGGTACTTGTTAGTTTTTACTAATTTGATACTTCACCGGGACACATTTTTTCCATAAAGGGTCTATTCACCTCTCCTCCAAATCAAATTTCCTCACTTACAACACTTTTACTTGGGGCACCACTTTTCCTCATTACTTGTCCTTGTTCATGTTGATTTTTGTCATGAGATACCCTAATGTACTCATGTTTTTATGGTCCCCCATTGGACCTTTACTATGTGGTAGCACCATCGAGTCGCCCTTGTTTAGAGCATCCGAGTTGAGCCATCATTGCATTCATGGAGTCTATCCCCGAGTCCCTTTGTATCCCGCTATAGTCCTCCATCCTTCATTACTGTCCCTCTCTCGTGTCGCACATTATGGCCTTCAGTCCCACTGTCCCCTATCCCTCATGATATTGTGTCAGTCGCTGCCATGTCATTCATGCCCTTTATGCTCTAACAAGGGAAGTCATCCATTCGCTACTCAGTCCCCTCCATTTCATCATCATCATTGGTATTAGTCTGTCAGTCGCTCTACTATTTTCTCTTGTGCCTTAGTTGAGGATCCCTTATTGCCTCACCTATGGCGGACCTCCTTCTATCAACATCAACTCATTCATTCCAGAAGACAGGTCTAGAGGGCGGTGTACCTTGGTTCCAGCTTCCACTCTTGTTCGGTGCCTCGGATCGTGTAAGGGACTCCTTTATTTCCCTTTGACTCTCGTTGTTTCTTAGCTCCATCTCCTTTCAATCATGATCGAGACCGTATACTTGATGGTTCGTTGATACAACAATATATACGTTGATTCCTAGGTGTGGGTGAGCGTCTCAACCCTCATGAGGGGGCCCCCCCACAGTGTGCCCCCCCCCACATACCCGATGACTTCTTCACTCTGTACCTTGATGCACTTCTCCATATATTCGATGATGTCGTCCTGAGCCGCCTCGCAACACCTCTTTGATTTGCATGTATCAGTCAGATTTTGCGAGCCCTTTCCCATGTATAGGGGGCATTTGGGTTGTATTTGTATCTCATGTACTCAGATATTATTGTATAAGTCCTAGCTGTTATCCCAGGCACAATATGTATGTGGGATTCCTCATTATATCTTTTATCTGGCTTCTGTTTATGCCAGCATGCACTTTATAGTTCGGTTCCTTGTTTACTGGATGCACTATTCTTTTGTACTTTGTCTCGGCGGGCATAGGTATGCCTCCCCCGCCGCCTCTAGCACAGGTACCCTCTCATAAAAAGAGACTTGTTGCACCTGTAAGTCTCATCTCCTTAGGGTCTAGTTCTTCAGCACATTAGGCTACCTTACATTTCTCTCTCTGACTTCCCTTTTGATGTCTGGTGATTGAGTTCTTACAACGTACTTCGGTCATACGATTTGCTCCTAACACTCGCACGCTGGGGGGCAATCTGTTACACCATTTTTTGGTCATATAACCTATTATCATTAGATGGACCCAAGTACACCATGTAAGACCAATTTTACCCTAAGTAAAATTTCTTTCACTATGTAAAATAACTTAACAAAACACATTTATTAAGTTGTTTATGGTCTAAACAGGAAACCCCAAAAGGAAATATTAAACAAATCTATATTTGTTTGATTTTCCTCATGGAATAATTAATTAAACAATAATTTAATTATTATTCCAAGTCATATTTAACCCAAAACAAGGAAATCAATTAGATAAATCCTTATTTATCTTATTATTTTCTAGGAATAATTATTTAAATCTTATTTAAATAATATTCCTTGTTAAATATGACTAAATCATTTATAAATAATTAAATAAATCATTATTTATTTAATTATCATTCAACCACTTAAAATAATAAATAAATCATTTATTTATTTATTATTTACAAATAAAAGGATTTGACCCAAATCAAATGCCTTTTCCCTCCAACAAATATAATAAAATATTCCATAAAAGGTGGATCTAGATTTGGTTAATATTATTTTAATCATGCACCAAGATCTAGAATGACCCAATATTTTTTTATAAATAGAAGGGTTTTCCCATTCATTTGTCACCTTTTGTTGCGTATTAGATCACTCTAGTTCTATACTCTTGGTCTGACTTTGAGCCATTATCATTGTCACATTCTCCATTATTTGCTTTGTGAGCTCCCTTTAAGTTCTATGTTTGTCTGGGTTTTCTACACCAACAAGAGAGAGAAATGCTAGATCTGAAACGCTAAGGACTTTCAAGAACCCATCCCATTGAGGAGGATTGGAAACACCTTTCTTGTTTTCCTCCCAGGTGCCCTTAATATAAAATTCTTTCAAAAATATTGTTCTTGTCTTGTCTATTGGATGTATGGAGAAAAACCTTATTTTCACTGCTTAATGTCTTTTTATGCATAGATCTAGATTTGTGCAACATTTGTCTTGATCTACTAGCTGCAGATCTGAAGATATTGGCAGCCATATTTGATGTTAGGGCTATAAGTTATGCGTAGCTAAAGTGGTCTTTTTTCATACACTTCGACAAAATATTCATACTAACAGAGTACATAATGGAGAATTTACAATTTCACCTTATGTTTTGTACTCCTTGTCTTTTTATGAGCAGCATATTGTACCAATGAGGATTATTCCTTCTTGCATATTGTATAATGATGTACTTGAAGCCATTTTTAGCATTGAGATTGACTATCTCATTGGTGGTTTGTGGGGGAAGCCACATGATTTTTGATGTGCACCATTGGCACCTTTTTGTACTCTCATGTTTATATCCTGTAAAAAGATTGTGGTAGAAAAGAAGTGGTTGGAAAAGCACTTATTTTTGTTTTATTTGATGCAGGCAAGGAATGACCTACACTGGTTCCTTGTATGGGACCTTGATCCACTTTCTGGTTGTCATGTGACAACTTGTTTCTATTGGTTTTTTCTTCCATGTATTGCTAGTATCTCTATGTTCATGGGAAGTTTTGATTGGAGAGTGGGCTTGAGATTGAAGATGCCCATTGGAAGCATGATTCTCCCTACTATACATGTTTCACATCTTAGGAGGAACCATGGGCCAACCATGAATGCCACATTACATTTATTTTCTTCTTGTGGGAGGGACCACTTGAAGAACTTGAGGAGGTACTCCATGAGAAGATGGAGAAGTTAGCACAGTCAACTCTTTTCCCTTTGAGGATGAGGGGAGACTCATCTATGAGCCACTCCATTTATATGAGAAAAATATATGGTAAGAGTATTTTTGACTTGCATAGTGATTTTTCTATATATATGTATCTCTTAACCATATATGTGTAGGGATTTGCTTAAAGATGGTATATTCTTCCTCCTAGATTTGGTGGTCTACATAAGGCCATTATGGATTATCACTCCCTAAGTGGATATGGAGAGGATATTTATCATGGAGAATATACTCACATTGCACATTACATCATTCACTTTCTCCAGACTTGTGAAGATATTGGGGCAACAAGCAAATGGTGGGGAGGCCACCCATCACTCTATTTTCTATGGCAGTGGAGAGTCAAACTGCGTTGGCTACATTTGAGGGACCATTGTCCTTCCATTAGCTACATTTGAGGGACCATTGTCCTTCCCTTTTATTTCACATGGTAGCCATCATGATTCTCCTTATGGTTCCTTTGATTGATATTGCTAGAGCTTTTCTTGGGAGCATGATTGGAGGAGAGACACATTGGGTGAATGTGTCCTTGAAGGGAGAAAACTCCCACACTCTTTGCACTACATGTTTTAAAGGGAGCATGGGAGATGGTATGGCCACTACAGTAGCAAATTTATTTCCTTATGAGGTGAGCCATATGAGGAATGTGATGCCATATGATGATGACTTCCAACTCATCACATATGAGATTATTTGGGCCAACATGTTTCATAACGTTGGAGGAGAGATCCTTAGAGGATTAATCTCCATCTTGCTATTTGTGGGAAATATCATTGCAGCCCGGGATCAGCATACACTCTACACTTATCCTAAGTGGAGAGGAGGACAACATGGGGTAGGCTATTTTGTCTACCAAGATCAGATTTTCAGCCCACCTACATTGCCGGAGCCAGAGGTGGAAGATGACTTTCAAGAGTTGCCATGTTGGGAGGTAACTTATTTTGCATGGATGATTGCTTGGAGGATGGAGGATCCACATGAGGAAGATGTTCCTCCACACATCATAGAATCCATGCCTTAGAAGGAGGCTTTCTAGTCCTAGCCTTGCAGTTGCTTGAGGACAAGCAACATTTGGGAGGGGAGGACTGTAATATTCCAAAATTTTCCTATAATAAATTGGAATATTAAATTTTGCTGATTTCACCTAGGAGGAAAATAAATGGGTAAAGAGGCCCATGCATAATGAAAATCTCAATAAAATAACTTATAGTATGAAATGGGATCATCATTGGAGCTGGTTTTGACACCCTCATGTCTGAAAAGGGTCATTTGCAAGTGGACAAGGTCATGTTTGACCAAGTCAACAACGTTGGGATAAGAGGTGGAGAACACTTAGAGAAACAACACAGTATGAATGGGAAGAGGGTTATTGGTGGAGGAAACCCTAAAAGGAGTGGGACCCATGGAGAGGGGGACTTCACTTGTTTAAAAGGAGGGCAAGGTAGCCATTGTTTCTCATGTTATGTATTATTAATTTTATGGTCTATTTAGACTTTGGGAAATCTCTAGCTGTTTAGCTGAGTTGCAGTGCTGCTTAGCATGAGGGGTTCCCGTTTAGGATTTCCTCTCCTTCTTGAGAGGCCTCTTGAGGGATTGCACTAATTTTCCTCACATCTAGGCTTGAGGCTAGGCTTGAGGCCAAGCATCCTCCTCCAAGATATCGTTTTTTTTGCAACAGAATAATGTTGTGTTGCTGGGTGTTGCAGTGAGGGTTCACAACACCACTTCCATCAGCTATTTTCTAGAGGAGGAGTCTCTCTTTCCTTTGAGAGATCATTTTGGAAACATCTGGAGTTGATTATATATCTTGGCATTAGGCAAACCCAATCTCTTGCCCCTATAATGCAGTTTGCTTTAGTGACTACGTTATTTCTAGTGAGCACATGATGTGGGGCTTTACAGATATGTTTAGAGGGTGAGATCTTAGGTGAGAGGATCAAAATTTCACTCTATAGATCTATCGGAGGAGGTATTTCATCGGATGTAGCATCTTCAGACTTCTCCACTTATTTCCAATTCTTGAGTTGCTGCTGCTACCCAACAACTCCGACATTTTGCAGATTTTGTATATTACAGCCAATCCTTCTAGGATTGACTTGAGGTAGTCTTTGGGAGCTGAGATCTTCACTCCCAATGTTGTATGGGCCATATATTTTAATATTCATGTATTAGACATATGTTATTATTCAGTTACTCTTATAAAACTACGCAGTCATAGCTTGGGCACACTTGTGTAGCAATATTTCATCATGATTTATGTACTTGTCTCTTGAGGTTGAGCATTGCTTATCCTGAGTAGCATTTTCCTCGAGATCTTGTGTTAATTCGTTGCTACTATTTCTTAATAAGATAACTATGGATATTTCTCACATTTATATGAATTGAGTGTCACTTCTACACCATTATTGTGTTTGCATATTGTTGGATCTCCAAATTTAGGATATCTTAAGATATTCTTATTGTTGTAGCATTTCCCTAATTTGGGATATTACATTATTCTTTGTTTTTGTTATCCTTTGGTCACTAATGTTTTGATGGAAAATATGATCCTTGTGTGAGGAAATATTTTTGTTGAACCATGATATCCATGTCTATTCTAAAAACCTCGTGACTTCGCTTGGTTCTTTACCTTTTGGTTTTTTCATGCTGATCCAATCATGTAGAGACAAATAAGGGGAAAATATTAATGAGAAAACCAGTATTAGAGGTATCTATATACTTATATGAAGGGAAAAAATTTTATGTTCTCAATAAGTCGGGATCCCTCTTCCATGCATGAAATAAAAAAGTTTCGATTCATATTTATAGTTAAAATAAATAATAAAGTGTGAAATAAGAGAAATGGTTCCTGTGAAAGGACGTGAAGGAAGAAACTCCATTGGGGTACTATCTAGGCTCATTGGCAGTGGAGAAATGTTTGTGTTCTTGAAGTGACTCCATCAGGGCACTATCCAAGCCTAATAGTAGCAGAGGAACACCATACATGAAAAACTATACTATGAATACCTATAGCTCGCGAACTTCATTACCCTTCTCCCGATTCGAAAAATTGCAATATGGTTGGCTCTATGTTCGTGTTCAACTGAGAAAGGAAAAAGGGGGATATGTTTATGCAAAGGGTAAGTGGGGAAACCAAAGTTATATGCATGATGAATCAATACTCCCTAAAGAAATAGACCCTGCATGAAAGAATTAACCAAGGCAGAGAAGCTTGAGTTCTACCGGTGTGCCACCAAGTGTTGTCGCTGCGACAAAAACCCTCTAAAAATTTTCCTATACTTGAATTTTAGAGCATACTATGGATCTTATGATCATTCTTTGTTCTGTTGATATTTAGTTAAGTCTTTAAGCTCCTTTCTAGGATTGTAAGTGTCAAAGCAACCTCCTCACACATGCTTAGTACGTAATGAATTCATGAGCGCTTTCCTCCACGCAAAATTGAACAGGCCTAACACAATCCATTGAGACAGTTCTTGTGCAATTTTCAACCCATGTTGACTATCATTGTGCACTATCATTGATAGTCCCTTACTTATGGCTACATTTGTACTTCTTTTTCGGAGAGTTTTTGAAATTGTCACTTTTGCGTGCCTTCACTTTCATGAATGTCGCTTACATGTTTTCAATTATAAATTTCACTTATTTTACCTTAATCAATGTAGTTTTTTTCTTTGGCATGTGTTTCGTTCACTGTCATTCACATATTGGAAGTGTCATTCACACTTTTCTTGTTCATATAGAAAATGTCATCTTTTTGCATGTTAAGTGTTGCACATTGTATAAAAGATATTTAGAGTGTGTTTAAAGGGGTAATAGCTATGATAATGAGTTTTTATCATCATGTAAACATGTATCATATTCATATACAAAGCTTCAAGCATTGTTGCACAAGTGTCATCACTGTCATCCCAAGCTGTATATTTAGTGCCGCACTTAGAGTGATATGTCGCAATGTTGTCGCATTAACGAAGGTATGTTGTTAATGTGTTCTAAGTGTCATTTGTTTTGTTGTCAAGTGATGAAAGTGTGTGATCCTTATCAATTTTTTTTCTTGTTCAAATTCATTTCACTAATCCCACACTTAGTCAAAATTGGTAAAACTCCCCAACCGAGACACTCAGCCTCATCGAGCCCTCCAGAAATTTTCACTACAAAATTTTAGTCCTCAAGAAGAAAACTTTCCTCTTGGAACTTTGAAATGCACTGTCTCTTCCCCCCACAACTATGCACTCCATAATCTTAGTTCTTGATCCCGACCCCTCAGCTCCAAAACTGTAGATTTTTCCTCTCCCACCAATCCTCCAATATGCATTGTGCAGTCTTAGTCCTCAAGCCTTAGTCTTGATCTCCTAAAATATAAAATTATGCAATCATTGGCCTCCTTTTCACCAAACTGCATAGTTCGCAAGCTCCGTGCTCAAACCCTCTAGCTAACCTCTTGAGTTCCCGAACTATGCAATCTCCATATTCTTCTGTTGCCAAAAGTACGCATTGGGAAACTTGAAGCCTCATACCTCAACCTTGAGCTCCTGAGTCCCTGAACTATGCAATCACCTAACTTAGACATTCAGAACTATTTGGGAAATGATTCTTATGATTGTATATGTTGTCCTTGATGGAAAATCACTTGAAAAATCTAATGTATATGGATTCTTGAGAAGCACTATGGTTTAGCAGAAGGTCGAGTAGAAGATGGTTATGGCTTAGCAGAATGTCGAGCAGAAGATGGTTAATATTCATATTTAAGGTTCTATACGTGAGTTAGTACAAGCCAAGTCACATACACACATGGAAAAGAATGAGAAAAGTAGCGTATGCCTTTTGCGCTCTAAAATTATGATACCAGGGGTCATTACCATGGTTTTAGCCCATAGTATTGAGCATTGTGTCATCTATTTGATTTCATCTAAGAATACCATCGATGCTTATTTGGTGTTGGCTCATGGTATTTGGAAAGGATAAACCTATATAAGGAGAATAAGTTCATAGTGCAAAGTGTGGTAGTGCATGTGTTTTTAATTGAATACTTCTCTCTAAAGTATATCTACATGGAATGGGTTATTGTATATTAATAGATCAGAAATTATGATGCACCCATGAATACAATGATGGATCAAGATCTCTAGACCTGAAACAACTATGTATTTTCTTGATCTGTTGGTGAGATGTTTAGATCTATGACCTAGCACATTATTGCTGAAGTGAAGTGTAAAATCTAGGTAAGTTTTCTAATCTGAAACTTTCTGCAGTCTTGAATATATACATATCTATAAGCTGGTTCATCATGGTAAAATCACTTATGCACATGGTTTTGTTTAATCAAAAGCACCAATGGAAGTTAGGAATTTCTGAATATTGATGAAGAGGTTATATGTTTATTGCGTCTATATGTTTTTTGTCTGTCAATGAAGTCTTCATGTAGATTTGGGTTGTTTGAATATTGTATATGTTGCTAGTTCCCTATGTAAAAATATCATCAATGAGTGATTATATATGGTTGATGATGATGACTGAATAAGGGTTCTGCAAATCTAAAAATATGTGTGATTGAAAGCCTCAGATCTATTTCTGAGTCTGATCAAATTCTGGAAATTCAGTATTCACAGCTCTATACACAGGTTAGTGTGTAGGAAAGCGCGTATACATGCAGGTTACAATAAGGTGAAGTAGCATATGCATTTAATATGATGAATGATCAAGGTTGAAATTTATTCTACATGTTGATTCAAAAATTTGTGTTTATTACTATGTTCTGGTTTCATTAATCTCACTGTTATGTTCAAAGTTTAGGTTATGGCTATTGGTGTTGATCTATATATTGAGTTGTGTTGAAGCTGTTGGATCCAATGTGAAAATTTGTGGAACGTGGTCTGCAATGGGTCTGAGGTGTTGGCTCAAGGGGTCCTGACCCAGGTTTGGTAAGAAAGGTTTGCCAACAAAACCCTATACTACTAGCCCTTTCGGCAGTGACCTGCTTTCGCAAGTCAAAGTGTCACCCGAAGTAGTATGGGTGGGTGCTGGAACTAGGTTTCCACACCCTGAGAAAGGATGGGTAAGGAAAGTAGAGCTGTGTCCTGTTTCTGTAATTCCCATATTACCTTGTTCTGCACAGGGTTAATTATGTTTCTATCCACATCTACATGCACTAGATCTATGGTTATATGCTTGTTATATCATCAATACAGGAGCACATGAACAAAAAAAAATAGATCTAGATCCAAGAACACAGTACACAGGTATTTCGTAGCGTAAGAAAAAAAAATGCATAATAGAGCAGTTACCAGTATATAATAGTACTCACAGATTCAGTTCTCTAACAATCTTTCGCATTCATTCATTAATCTATTCTTTCTTACTATTCCAATTCCCTTCCCAACTTGCGCACACAACAGCAGGGTCCACACACAGCTGGACTAGGATCTCCGCGCACACAGCCAGTAGAAGTCCATTCCCTAAAACCAAAAAAGATAGCTTAAACAATAGATCGCATCAATATCTCATCATTTATATCTTTTATAACAATCTAGCCTCGATTTTCCTATGGTCCGCAACCCATGGTTTTGGGACCCCTAGTTTACCCTTTGACCCATTACAATGTGTTCGGAACTTTTACCCACCCCAAAACCCCTCCGCTAGGCTAAATATAATCAAAAGTATCAAAATTGGACCATTTTTGCAGCTTGTTAGGAGACTCTGTTCCAACAGTCCCCCAACATAATCTTGTGACTCGTCTTGAGTCATTGTGGTGGTGCGGCTTCTATTTGCGCCCGTAAGGTGTCAAGAGATCGTTTGAGCTGAGGAAGTACATCATTACTTTGGGCAGCAACATTTTGTGCAAGAGTGACTAGCTTATGAGAGGTCGGATCTTTAGGGACCGAGGTAACGTTTGCAAGAAGATGATTAAGATGCTTGTTTGCGCCATCTATTTTTGTGTTAACCGGAGTGCGGAGGTAGTCCAAGGCTTTAGATGTTTGGCCATGACATGCTGTTTATGCCCGTGTTTCTCAATCTCGTCCTAGAGGTGCTGGTTTTTAACTGTGCCAAGAATTGGGCAGGCACCAAGGTAGGCAACTTAGCGTTGATTTTTTCAACGGCTTTTTTTTTTTTTCATAAGTCTTGAGTGATTTCTTGGAGGACTGGATCGCGTTGGACCCAAGTCCAGAGCTACATGCCTGACTCTAGCAACGTGGTGCCTTGAGAAATTTTCCCCATGGTGGTCGTTGTTGCATTTGTGATTAGAACAGCACACTGGGCATGGACTTCTAGGGGAGTGCTAGGCTGTAATCTGGCATGTAAGTCCGAAATATGTTGTTCCAGCTGAGTCCTGATAGTGTGCATTTCCAATCGAGAAGCTTTGAGGGAAGCAACCAATTTTTCCACCTTTTCCCAAGATCTGTTCACAGCTGTGACTTTCTCTGTGACTTCTGTGCAGATCTGGCGGATCACAGTCTCCAGCTCCGCTTATTGTGACATAGCCTAGATTGCTTCATCATTCTTCTACACAATGGTGTGCTGGGCTGCCGCAAGCTATCATGTTTCAGATTGAGTGTGGTCACTAATATCTCGGGAGACAGTGTGCATGAGACTTTCTAAGGCAGTATGGGGCAGCTAAGCGAAGTCCAGCTGAATTAATGTGACTTTCGAGGGCTACATTCCGACTAAGGCACCATTAGGGATACTCCAGATTCAATTGGCTTCCCCTATTTGTGCCAAGCTATTGTAGACTGACAGAGGTGGCACCTGGCTTGCCCTGTAAGGGGGGTGATCCTTTTTGATTTGGAGAGTGTGGAGGTCTACTTGAAGAGAGTCAACCACTGCCTTCCACTGGGCCATGATAAGGGCCCACTTATCCTCTGTGGCCATGGTTACTGCGTCCACGATCTGCTCCAAGTCTCTGTCTTTTAATGTGACTGTCACATCGTACTGCTCACGATGGACTTGATGTTTCTTCCTTGGTCCTGATGCCTATGCCCTAGTCCTCTTAGTTCCGGGAGGAGGAGTGATGGCGGTATCTACTTGGGTCGAAGCTGTATCGGTTTACTGTGTTGAGTTCCCTCTGGGCTCAGCTATAATTGATGCTGGAGTGGTGGGGAGACCTTTTTTCCAGGCGATGAGCCATAGCGAGATCAGTAAATCAATTTCTTCATGGAGTACCATATAGGGGAAATCTGTCCATGTCTGACTGGCAAGGCTACGAATCCGTACCTGGTGCATGGTGATTTGGAATGCCACAATATGCTTGTATTTGTCATATATGGTGGGAGATAAGCGAGGTCGGGAGTTTATGGCAGTGGCGAGATTGCTCTGGAAGAGGACCCAAAATACCTTGTTATCCTTGATGTACTTCTTATCCTTAGAGTCCCATAAGTGAGCATACTGAGCGCCTTTGCACATCCTAGTAGGGATTTCTAGAATGATCAACTCCTCTAGTTTGTCCCAGGCGATTAGTGCGATGAGGAATAATAGCCATGAATAGAAGAAAGATGTCCCATGCTCTTGAGACTCGTGGAAATTAGTGAGGAATTCATCGCACAACTACTGAACCTAATTAAAAGACACACCCTTCGCGCACTAAACGGCTAGTTAGATGACATAGGTGGGGACAGTCACAACCTGGCACCTTCACATGAGTTTGTAGGCTAACAATCAAGTTCCCATCTGTGTAGCAGGGCGTTGATGGTTTGGATCACAAACCCTCGCTGAATTCGTTGTACTACATAAGTCTCTCGGAGAAACAAAGTGGTAGCAACTTCAAACTTCTTTTCGACTTTTGCGAGCGGGTGCGGCCCCTACATCGAGAGGCTTGTAATCTTGTGGATCAACTCAGCATCGATAGGGACCCTGTCATGAATCCATAAGCAGCCATTGTGAATGAGGGCGAGTAACTGACGCACCAACCGATCTATGATGTTGTATCAGCCAAAGTGGGGCATATGGAGCAAATTCAAGAGTTTGAATCTCGCAAAGCCACATAGCCATCACTAAGGTACTACCGTGATTCCATCATCCTCATAGAGTGTATCAAAGTATAATGCAGAGGCCAGTTCTGGGAAAGCGTCCTGGTCTTCCAAATCATGATCCTCGAACTTAACCTCGTGGAGGCATCCACAGGGGTCACCGATGATGGGGACCTCTTCTGGGTTTAGCGGAGTCTGTAGGTAGGTGATCAAGCCATCCAAGTTTTTTAGTATTTGCATAGACGGTTTTCGTGGTCGAGCAAAGGGGGGTAACTAGTTGATCAGGTTAGCCGGCAGATCCCCCTCCTAGTCATATTGTCCTGAGGCCAGAGGCCTGGCACGTCTTGGGGAACTTTGGGGCCTTTTTGCTGCCTGTGGGGTAGTCTCCAAACTCTGAGATTTCCCCTTTCCTTTCCTTGTGGTCCATGGAGGGGGGACTTATTCTAACTCAGGCTCATCCTCTAGCACTTCTTCAACCTCAGGTTTAGTTGGGGCAGAGGTTTTGGCAGGGGTAGTAGTTGGCATCCTTGCGCGAAAAATGAAGCCTGGCTCTGGGTGACTACTAGCTGACGGAATGGGTTGATTAGTCATGAGAGGGGTGCTACACAGTTCACTGCTCGATTGCTTTTGTGAGACACTTGAAGTAGGTTTCTTGTTTATATGAGACAATACTGATAATTGGACGATCCTGCCTCCTTTTAAGAATTTTCCATCGGATGATAGCGAGAGATATTTTACGCGGGGCAAGTTTCCCAATGAACGGTAAAAACTTCCTGTAACTTGACCTACCAATGTCTCAGGAGCCGCATCTCGTAACGGTAACTTCTGCTTTTTACAAGAGGGTACAATCCCAACGGCTAGTTGTTGCATCCTTAGTGATTTAATCGTGCTCGTTACGCTAGGGTTATCGATACGTGAAAACTACCTATCTTTCCCTAACACAGGCTAGCTTCCTAAGTAGCTCTTGGCCCAAGACCAAGAGATTTTTATTTTTTGTTCTACTAAGGCTTTAAGGGGGACTGACATCAAAACCAACTGCCTAGCTCCTGGTTGTGTCACCGTTGAAGGGGTGGCTTGATGCATGGGACTGCTACCTGTGGAACCTACAGGTGTGATAGGGAGCCTGTTGCTCACTCGTGGGCCGACCGGTCCTTTTCCCACGGTGGGTTTGTCGCAGTTACTCATGCCTAGCCCTACTCCCATCCTTTCCCTTGGTCCCATACAGAGGGAATCCTTTGAGATACAAAGACAATGTAACGTACAAGCTTCCCCTAGCCAAGCCTGCCAAGCTTCTAGATCCTTACTGGGATCCTCAATACCCTCCTCGTAGCAGTGTACAGTGTCATGGGTTAGGTTTTCCTTATTTTATTATGTCAATTTATAGAAATAATCCCCATCCCCCTCCTTAGGTATAGTTTCTGCATAACATTTTCCTTCTACCGGGTCTAGAGGTACAATGAACCATGTGTCCTTGTTTTCAAATATCATGCTGGGATTTTTGAGATTGATGATGCCCCCCATATCTATATCCCAGTCTATACCGAGGAGCGCAGGGTAGGGATCCGCATCTTCCACAATTTCTATCACTTCAAAGTCTTCTAGTATCCTTACCCCTCTGATATCAACCACAACGTCGAGGAGTCTACCTAGAGGAATGATTTTTTGTTGATTTTCCATTCGAAGCTGGATGGTGGGTTGCTCCAGCTTGGGCTCCCCCATGCTTTTCCAAGTGCACTTAGGTAGTATATTGGCATCCAATCCAAGGTCTAATATAACCCGATCCATCTCATGGTCACCGATCTGGATTGTCAGCCGCATTTCCCTGCCAGTGCGTCTTTGGTATTCGTATAATTTATCCACATCCTTGATTTCGGGTGACCTGGTAGTTCATGTTGCACAAATTTCTAGTAAAGCCTACAGATTTCGTACTACTTGAGGGTTGCATAACAACCTCACACATGCTTATAAGAAAGGTGTGACTTCCACAGCTACTTCCTCGCCTCTCAGTGCATGGCGGAATTCATTCCTGGCTAAAGTCCTTCTAGCTTCCACAAATACTTCTGCTTTTTTCTGGGGTGGTCTAGTACTTGATAAAGCACACCAAGACTCAAGATTAATTCCTGACTCTTTCTCCCCACTCCCTACCGCAACTAATTGATGTTAAAACATTAGTACTGGTATCCTTGTTTCTTAGCCCGGTCTGTCCCTTGCACCCTCTCGCGTAAATGGAGATGCTTTTCATGTATCTTTGATTTTAAGGCTATGGGCACTCTTCCATCGAGGCTCCACTACCCATAGTACTTGCAGATCACTGGGAAGGGCCCAGCAAATCCTTCGCCACATGCCCTGCTGCCCCAGCAGTTATAGTGGGTGAGTGACTCAGTTCCTCCGGACCCCGACCCGCGCTTCCACTCCGCTCCCATCCCTTCCTCCAGGGGAGGAGTCATCCCTGCCCTAGGGGTTCCCGGACAGTAGGTGTTTTTCCTGTTTATTATTTCATTAGCTTCATTCCTGTCTCTGGCCTATCACAAGTCCGTGTTAGCTACCGCATTTTCACATGTTAGTGATGACTATATCCATAGCTGAGTTTTCTAGAAGCTGATTTCCATATGTCAATTTGTCATCTAGAAAACCCTCATAAAACTTTTTTCGCCCTCCTACTTTTCAGTCCGCCCATGTCAAAGTTAAAACTCATTATCACTATCCTATCTAGCTTTAGCCCTACTATTCTACCCATCAGCTCTAGGAGGAAAATCCAAGTCTGTTTCAAAAGCCTCCCCTAAGTTAGGAAGTGGCGCTTTAAGGCATTTTACCCTTGGCAACCATCAAAAGGCCAAAAAAACCTCCATCTGATACAAACAAATCATGACAGACCTCCCACTCTGCAAATCAAGTTGATCACAGCTCTAAGTCGCGCCACTTACACACCCCTAGGTCTCAGCACTGCATAAACCATAGTCTCAAGCTGATTATTAGGTGTTTTACAGTGTTTTATGGATTCTACAAAGATAGGAAATATATCATCATCTCAAGAGAAAATTCTTGAATACACATTTAGAAGAACAGCTGCTTCTCAATGTCAGCATGAGCCTGAGATAAATATGCAGGATAAGGAGCTACTCATCAAGACCTTGCAGTTTCCATTCAGCATGAAATCACAGTAAAAGAAAGACAACACTGTCAAGCAAACTAGTAATTTGTCATGGCCAAGAACCTCCTTCATCTACAAGCAGAGGGTTAAGGCGCCTCCTTCATCTACAAGCAGAGGGCGCTGGCCAATATTGACTTGAAAGATTGCAGAACCTACTATAAGCCCAGGTTTTCTTTTTACTAGACAGTAAAACAGTGACTCTAGGTTTCTGAGTATAAATGATGATTATAACAGGGCTAAGATCTGAAAAGTGCAAGACAAGAAAAGACAGAGTTTTTTTGGTCTTGTAAAGAGAATCATTTGAGGTTTCAGTCATCATCAGGGAGCATAAAAAGGGACTCTTCAATCAAATCTATCATAACAAATATCTCCGCAGGGGTGTTAAGATGCATAGCTTCATTTAGTCTTAAACAGGAAGATACTTCAGTGAAAAGACCCCTGTGTGTTTTTCTGTTCCTATTGAAATGTCAAACACAGTCCATGGTTTCTGAATGAACATAAAGAAAAGGCAGGAAAGTAGTATACAGTCTCAGACTTAAGACATCTAGGTATCAGACAAAGCGCCAGTGTAAGTCCAGCTGTTGCAAGCTGCACCCCACCACAAAGACAGAGGTTTTCTTCAGATACAGCAGGTTGGTGTTTTCAATTTTTCAATAGGAAGAAGATGTCTAATGAAAGCCTTGGTATCTATGAAATAGGCCAACAATTTTTCCACATCTTATATACTTGCCTCCTCAATACAAAGACAGAAACTGCTTATGATCTGAAGTTTAAAAACCCTAGGGCAGCATGCCAAGCTAATCAAGGAATGTCATTATTGAAAGAAATTCCAATCATAGACAGGTGTCTTCTCAAAACTGTTATATCACAAGCTGACACAGAAAGTTTGGGTCTATCTCCTCAAGAGGCCTTACAAGTGAGACTATTGTTCATAATAGGCAAGAAGGTCATTTGACATATTGTCAGTTTTTGGAAGGTTTGAAACAAACACAGCTTTTTCATTTTTCAAACAGACAGAGACATCAAGGTAATATTTTCTGAGCAGAGAAAGTCTATTGGAAAGCAGCACCCTTATTAACCAATAGACCATGACAAAATCTGAATAAATGCAGTACTTTTGGACACCTACAGTTGGAGAAAAAACTGATAACTCACCTACAAGCATAAAAGGTATTTGATCTAGTTTTTCTTTCCAGCAAAACAGATATAGGTATATAAAGCATGAAAATGCCAAGTCAATTCCTGAAGAGGTAATCGCCTCCTTGCAAATGGTAAAGGGTGGTCCAAAATCATTGGTGTTATCTAAGTAAAGCCTCCATGATTGACAATGTTACCGTAGGGACAGCAAAATGAGTGAATACTAGGCCAAGAACTGAAAAAAGGATCCTTAATTTGTAGTTGAGATCCTTATCCAATAGAAAAAAGTAGTACCACTCAAAGGACACATCTATAGTCCTTCGTATAACTCAGAAAAATTGTTTCCCATACAGTGCAAAATATCAAAAGGGTAGACTGTTATATCCCTATTAGAATGGTCAAAGTTTCGAGTTCTCAAGGAAGTGGTTTCCATTTCAAGAAGGGTCAAATTCATAAAAAAGCTGCTCATTTTCATTATGACACATACCCAAACAAAATGTATAAGTCTATGTTTTGAATGATGAAGGTTAAACTTTTGTTTAAAAACAAAGACCTTTTCAACACTTTCAAAAATCATCATGAGTCAAAGTTAAGAGGTTTTTCGACTCATTACATTTCAAAAGGACAAAGGTCGTTGCAAATTCATTATTCAAACACCACAGCCCAAGCAAATCGTTCATTGGAGGACCGAAGAAAGGATTTCCAGCAGATACGTAGCTGTGCTAATAGTTCGGGCCGACGCGCCCGTACACGCGCCGTACAACTACAAAGCTTTCACCCGACCCCTTGTGTGCTGTTTTTCTTCATGTAAACGTCACGCGTTTGTCATTATACCTCCAACCGCCTTCGAAGTGTTTCAAACCCACAAACAAAGATCTGCATCTTAATTTCTGAGGTATTTTGGCTTGATCTCCTTCAAAGTTCACATTTTCTAAATATTGTTTGAGGCAGAAAAACAGTGTTTGTTGAAGAAGGCAGCGTTCAAATTAAAGCAGTATTTTTTTTAAGAGCGGTTGTGATTGAAAACTACAGGCCTCTTCTACCACATCATAGAAACAAAACAAGCCCTTTTAACCTCTTTTATAAATAATGACTTTGACTGAGAGTATATGGTTCAAATAAGTGCAAGGAATGAAGGAGTTAAAGCAGAATTGTTGAGTTTGTCTTAGTTTATTATCATCATATATTTGTGGAGCTGCCTATCAGGGTTAAGGTCAAATCAAGAGAGTGCTTGTCCTCATTTAACTTGCTACATCACCATATCTGTAAACTGGTTTTGGCTGTGAAAATATCCATTGGTTGAAGCTGTGCTTGAGTGGTAGATATACTGCTAGAAGTGCCTATAGAGAAAACAGTGTGTTGAACTGCTACAAAGTTCTCATACCACAGCATACAAAACTTTCAAACTTTGTCACCATATCTGAAAAACAGTGTTTTTGCTGTGTGGTGATCTGAGGTGTAAAACTATGGTAAAATGCTGAATGTGTTATTAAAGGCACCTACAGGAAAGAAATTGTGTTGAACTAGGAGCTGTGTGTTTTCACCTTTATTAATCAAAGGACAAGATATCCTATACCTTCAAAGCATCAAAGGGAAAAGGTCACTCCTATAAACCACAGAAAGGACAATTTTTCACTGAGTATTCTACTTGACTATCTTTGTTCTTCAAGCTTATTTTGATAAAGTTGATATTCAGATGGAGTAAAGGTTTTTTCTACAAAGGCAAGGGTTTCACATTGATAAGGTGCCTTAACTATTTAACAAGATAAACTCCTACAGGCTTTGCTGAACTTTTAAAGCATTCTTCAAAAATTCTGTCACCTTGTTCCATAACAGTGAGATTGACTGTATGCCCACACGGGAGGTTGACTATGTATGTGGTATGATTTTTTTTTGATGGAGTGACATACCAATAGAGAATAGTGAAGTGTAATAAGAAAAAGGGTTTTGTTAAAGTGCAGTTTATTGGTTGAAAGCTACAGGGCAAAGTTGCTCCTACTTCTCACAGAAAAGACAGTTTTCATTGTGTATTTTGCTTGACTGTCTTTTTATTCCTCGTGCTTATTTGATAAGTGGATGTTCAATATAGAGCAAAAGAATTTTTCTACAAAGACAAAGGTGTTACATTGATAAGGGGCCTTGATTATTTTGAAAAGAGAAAACTCTTACAGCCTTTGCTTAAAACTTTTGGAGCTTGTTTAAACTCTATTACCTTTGTTCCAGGACTGTGACAGTGACTGTCTGATTACACTTAGGGTTGATTGCATAAGACATAAGTTTGTTGAGAAATTGGCACACTAGGAAAAGCAGGTTTGTAATGATTGGAAATTCTACTTTGGACAAAGATTAAAATGTGTTGTTAACCTCCAAACTTCACAAGAACAAGGTGATTTCTTGACACTTTACACAGAAAATTTACCTAGCAGTTTGTCTCCTTTTCACTGCATGGTATCTTATTGAAAATTTTGCTAGTTGAGATACTTTAAAGGTGGACAGGCCACTTTCTGAAAGAGCAGGGGTTTTGTATTGTAAGGAAACTTGTTGCAATCATCCAAATACATTGTTTCTCTATCAAAACAATGAATTGACACAGTTTGGCTCCAAGAAGGCAGTTTAAGGATAGTGAGGCAGTTTGTTTCTTCAAAAGCACATTTAGGTAAAAATTCCTCCAAGGCAAGACAACAGAAGTGGTCCGCATAAAAGATATGAGCCAATCTCTATTGAGGAGTTCAATGCGCATCCATCCATCCTTTTCAACTTTCATGAGGTAGGTTGTTTGGATTTCTGCCAGAAGATACAGGAGGTCAAAAGTTTCTCACCCTTGACACACCTATGCGCCCTGAGATTCAAAGAAAAACATCTCCAAGTGGCAGGTCTTGATTTCAAGATCTCTCCGAGGTATGTGTCCAAGGCAACTAAAATTCCATATCATGGCGAGAAATGGTTCAAGCAGGCCCATCTAGATTTGAATGACTATAAGCCTTTCATCAAGCCTGAGCACAGAGATACATGCACTGCCATTTTTCCTTTCTCATATCTTCTTGACAGCTATGCTCCTCTAATGAAAGTCATAATGAAGTATTTTACTTGTGAAGGGAGATTTGCTCGAGTTTATGCCTATCATGTCAGACTATTGATGCATTTCACTAGAACTAGGCAGCTCAATCTCCCTTACTTTTTATGCAAAATCATCGAGAAGATGGCATCCACACTCCAGAAGAAGGCTCCATCTCTACAAATACCTTCCCTTTTCCATCATTCTCTGATCAAAATTATCATCCTACACCAGCTAGAGAAGAAGGAGGTTCCATGGGATGTTTTTATCAGCCACCCAGATTTCTCTACTGTTCCTCCTGTCCATATATCTCCCACCCAGCCTGTTCATCGCCCTATACCTTTGTCCAGCAGGCCTACTCCTAGAAGGCTCAAGTTTCCTACAGAACAATCAGGACAGTAGGAAGAAGGAGAGGGAAGTAGACAGCAAGAAGAGAAAGGTCATGAGCAAGAGGAAAGGGATGAAGAGAAGCAAACAGAAGATGAGGAACAGCAGCAGGACAATGGTGAAGGTCAGCAGCGAACAGAAGATGATGAACAACAGGTACAAGAGGAAGAGCAGCAACTTGATATTGAAGGACAGGAACAGCAGCTTGGGCAGGAAATTGAGCAACAGCTTGAGCCACAAAATGAACAGGAAATCCAAGCACAGCAGCAGCTTGATTTTGGTGAAAAAGGGCAGCAGGTTGAAACACAAATTGAACAAGGCATTGAAGTAGAACAGCAAATTGATGTTGGCGAACAGGGGCAGCAAATTGAACAACAAGAAGAAGACACACATCAGCCTCAAGGAAAGCAGCAGTTTCAAGAAGATGTCAAGGGTAAAGCAGTTGTGTCTCCTCCTCCCAAAAGAACAAAGCCCAGCACAGCAAGGAAGAAAGGGCCTAAGGCTGCCACTCCAAAAGTGACAAAAGTTGTCCCTAGCAAAAGAAAATCGCCCAAGAGGTCACCCACTAGCATGCGAAGAAGGAAAAGTGCAAGATTGGCCTTCAAAGGGAAAAGCAAGGTTGGAGAAAGTGAAAAACATGGAGGTGCATTGGCTGTCATCCCAATCCAAAGTGATGACAGCGATAATGAAGCCCGCATTCTTGAAAACCTCCTAATCCATAGAGAGGGGAAAATTGAGGCATTAGAGAATGATCTTCAACGGGCAAGGAACTTAAACCATTTCTTGGAGATCCAAAATAAACAGATGAATGTTCACACAGCAGTTCATGAGGCACGAGCTATCAAATACAAGAATGAGGCAGCTAAGGCGCAAATGAGGATAAAGGAGCTCATTGGTGATTTTGATGAGGAAGAAGAGGGAGACCAGCCTAGGCGGAAGAGGCCTAGAACCATAGGGCTTAGAAGAGCCCTGGAAAAGAAAAGGGAAGAAGAACCAACCCATCTCCAAGCCTTTCCCCTCACTGCCCTACTTGAGCAAGAAATTGAAGAAAACAAAGAGGCATGGTTAGAAAGAGCCAACAAACACTTGGAGATGAAGCTTGAAAGAGCAAACAGAGATCTGGAGCTTCAAAGGAAAATGACACATCACTTTCAAAAGTTGAATCAGTTTGCCTGGCGCAAGCTAAAGGCCACCCAAGAGAAATTGAAGGAAGAAAAGAGGAAGCGCCCGGCACAGAAAGAGAAGAAAGACATATCGGCACTTGATATTTTGGCCTCAGCTTCGGAGCATGTTGCTAGGGACCCTTGAGGGTCATGCGCACCAATTTTGGGCCCATTTCGACAACTTTTTGTTTTTTGGCATTTTTTGGGTTTTTGGTCGAAAACTCATAAATTCGCCATTTCATTTTGAGGATTTGTCAAGGGAGGAGGATGATACCAGTTGATGCCATAATTTCATGATCAGGTCCTCAGCGATTTTCAGAGCATTTGGAGATCATTCGCCCCCTCAAATTGGCGAAAAATGCTCACTTTTTGCACATTCTGCCCGGCATATCAGCAGTCTGCAATTTTCTGGCTTTTTACACACAGGTACAGATTTGGAGGACTTCTAGGCATCAGATTGAGGTGATTTCAGTTGCGCCGGAAAGTAGACACTCAGATCTTTCCAACGAGCTATCATGAGCCTCGTTTCGACACCGGTAAGGCTGCCAATTGTTTCCAGAAAGTCAGGGGACCTTTTTCTGATATAAATTTGAAGTATTTTTGTAATTTTTGAACCTCAAAAATCTGTTTTTTCCAAATGTGCGTTTAGCTATTTTTACACTTGGAAAATGATGTAAAGTCAATATAATTCCCATTTTTAGCATTTTTTTAGATATTTTATGGGATATTTTGTGCCTTGGGCTTTGCAAAGCCTTAAGGACAAGTTTAGATATTTTGATTAGGCCAATGAGGATGGAAGTTGAACCATGAGGTTTTCCTCACTTGAGCCTATTTATTCCACAAGCTCTCATTGTAAACAAGGCTGGAATTTGAGAAGAGAAGCAATATATGATCATATGTGCTTTGGAGAAAATACTTGTGTTATGCTTTTGGATTGCCTCTTGAATGTTCTTGGATGGATGATGAAGGATTGTTGATGGATTCCATGACATGGTAGAATGGTATAGTGTTTATTGCTTTGTTGTTGTCTTCTAGTTTTCATTCATGATACATATTTCTTGCTTGCTATAGATCAGTAGAGAACAAATTTGAGATATGCCCATGGAGGCACCTCAAAATTCCTGAATCTTCATAGCTTTTATGTTTTCTTCTTCCTTAGTTGCATTAAAGAATTCTTAACTGCTCTTTAATAACTTAAGGATATTGTTGCTAGTTTCATTAATAGTTCTATGCATGTTGAGTAGGATGTATGGTGTGCCCTGCTTACCTATGACTGTCCATAGTTCCAGCCATGAAACTATCTCTTTGACTGATTAGGATTATCATTTTGTTTGAACCAAGGAGGCCTAGTCCCGATCTAGCCCTTTGCCTAAAACTATGAAAGCTTGTTTGTCAAAGTGCCCAATAACTTAAAGACTGTGTTTAGGCGTTCCGGCATAGTATTTTGAGTTGTTAGTCCATCTTATGTGTTTTCCCCAAAGTCTGATAGCCATTTCCAAAAGTTAGAGGGTCTTATACTTCTATGCATGGCTTGAATGTTTGATTTCTATGTATTAATTAGCTCATAGTTACATTTAGCATGATTAATGGCTTGCTATAACATGTTTATGTCTACTATCAACTAGTTACACTTGAAATCCCTCGTCTTTCACAAACTTAATGTCCATTTACTCCATTTTTCCCAAAGATCCTTTCTACCTTGAATCAAATCGGCCCTACAGCAGCCTTGCATCATCATCTCATAGCTTCCTTGACCTTTTTGACCCCATAGCCCAGTTGATCTAACTTCTTGTTACCCATTTTATATCTTTGATCAGTTTTATCCCTCACAAACTTAAAAACAAAAAAACCAAAAACATACTTCATAACTAGCCTAATATCAGAACACCACAAGCAAACACACCGATATCTTTTACACATATAGAGAGAGCCCTCTCTGAGTCCAGGAAGGCTAGGTCCTTGGGCTCCAAAGCTTGGTTTGATGTTACATCGTCATTTGGCTAGCCAATCGGCCAAATCACGGGACCCTAACATAATGGCGATCACGGTGGGACTCTGAGTAATAAACAAACTTAGTTTCCCTAATCTTTAAAGACTTTTGAGAATATTAGCTAGCTGATTTATCCCACCGCTCACTAACATAATGGCGATCACGGTGGGACTCTGAGTATTAAACAAACTTAGTTTCCCTAATCTTTAGAGACTTTTGAGAATATTAGCTGGCTGACTTATCCCACCGCTCTCTAACATAATGGCGATCACGGTGGGACCTACTGAGTACATGACAGTCTAGCGAACTCTTATAGACTCTTTAGTCCTTCAATCCTAAACTCAGACCATCAGCCTTTAGAATCATTTAGTGTAAACTCTCTATTTCACCATCTTAGCAAAGTGATGAATCAGGTTTATAACACTCTTACATCCTAGGCTGCACATAAAACTCAGAAAAAACCACAAAAAACTCCCTTAGATTGGTTTTTGATAGTATTGGTGGTGGACCATACAAATATACCTCAAAACAACTAAAAATCCACCTGGCGACTCCACTAACCTCTAGTAGGCCTTACTACTCCACTAAAATCTAGGCCACTATCCAATCGAGCCACCTCATCGCCACACTAACATAATGGCGATCACGGTGGGACCCTGAGTAATGAAAACTTAGATTCCCTAGACCTTAAGAGACCTTAAAGAATACTATCTGATTGACTTATCCCACTACTCACTAACATAATGGCGATCACGTGGGACTTTGAGTGTTCTAAACATCCTAGGGCATCCTTTATAACTTAGATCTCACACAACCTTTAGAAGAGTAGAATCGTTGTCTCACCATCCTAGCAAATGACACTCAAATTCGTAGGACACTCTTTCCAAACCTTTTAGGATTACATAAAACTCAGAAAAAACCACAAAAAACTCCCTTAGATTGGTTTTTGTCAGTACTGGTGGTGGACAATACACATATATCTCAAAACAACCAAGTTCCACCTGGCGACTCCACTAACCTCTAGTAGGCCTTACTATTTTACCAAACTCTAGGTTACTATCCGATAGACCTATCCCATCGCTCACTAACATAGTGGGAGATGGTGGGACACTAACTACATGATAGTCTAGGAAACTCTTATAGACTCTTTGGTCCTTTAGATACTTAAACAAGCAAGCAGCCCATAGACCCATTTAGAGTAAACTCTCTTTGTTCTCATCACCCTAGAAAAGTGTTGAAACAAGTCTAGGATACTTTAACAAACCATAGGCTGCACATAAAACTCAGAAAATCCAAAACATTCCCAGATTAGTTACTGGTGGTGGACCATAGCTATCTTCAAAAAACAACCAAGTTCCACCTGGTGACTCCACTAGCCCATCCCCTTAGTAGAACTTTAGAGAGACCACTCGTCCAAAACATTCATAAAAACCATCCTCTCTAAATTCTAAACCCGAAATCTGGCTTCACGAAGAATCAACACCAGATCCCATCCAGACCCAAAACCCCCTATCATAGTAGATGACCCAGAGAAGATTCTGTGGCAAGCTTCCAAAATTGACCATCTAGCTACTGGTAGATCCATCCATAAAACAAGATCAGTACCTAAACATCTCACTATCCTACCAGATTCACCTTTTAAATTAGAGTCATCAAAAGCTCTTTTCAGAAACAGGTCTCATAGTAAGATAAACTTTGACGATTTTGAAACCCTAGACCAATCACACAGTCATAGTAGAGAAGCCTCACCTTCCACCCCCCCAGACTTTCAGCTTCTCCATCAATTTGGCTCCTACCATCCCAGATCTGCTCAAAACCAGATCACTAGTCCAAGTTCATCCTCCACACCTATTCAAACCACCTCATCTCATCCCACTAGTCCTCATCTTGTACATCATCCATTAGCTCCCGTCATGGCAGCCTGGTACGCACCTTTGGTGTTGCCACTACCTTTGGCTCCTCTCCCAAATAAATATCAAGACAAAATCCCAAACTTTACTGGAGAAGACACTGCCACAGCTCAACAGCATGTAAGTAGGATTAGCGATGCTTTTGAATACCTGGAAGTACAAGATGAGACCGTCAGAATGAGAATATTAGCCCAAAGCCTGGGTGGAGAACCCAAAACATGGTTCAAAAGCTTGCCTCCAAACAGCATCCACAACATCCAAGAACTATGTCAAGTCTTCAAAAGCAATTGGGAAGTCCGAAAGAACCCCATTCAAATTCTGTCAGAATATAACAATCTAAAACGGGAGAATGGGGAAAGTGTCCAGGCTTACTGCACTAGGTTCAACAGTGTGTATAACGCCCTCCCACCTCACTTCAAACCCCCACTTGGTTCATTCTTAGCAAAGTTCCCCGAAGGTTTTGATCCAAACATAACTTATCAGCTAAGAGACAAGGACCCCCCTACCCTAGAGGAAATGCAACAAATAGCCATAAAAATAGAAGCCAACTTAGCAGAAAAAAGAGCTAGGACTAGATTAGAAAGAAAAGTCCCATATAGAGATGAGGTCTCCACTTCATCTCCTTCCCTAAATCCTAGAATAGATGGCCTGGTCAAATCCATGACAAAGATGTGGGAAAAAATGAGTGAAAAAGTGCCTCCTATGGACAAACAACCAAACCCTCAAAACCGGAACCAAGGCTTTAGAAAATATCAGTCTCAAAATAAACCAAGAGGAAATGATCAGCAGATCAGACCATCCTTCAGTGAGAATTATGTTGATAAAGAGGATAAGGATACTGAGCCCATTGATGAAAATCATTGGAACCTTATAGGTTCTGATAACGAGAGTAAGGTTTACCTCACAGCAGAAGAGCAAGATTTATGCTCTCCGAGTCAGAACGAAACCAACTATGAAGATCTCAAAGATCCTGCCATAGATTTTCAGAATTCCATTATAGAAGCTCATAGGCAGTATAACCTTAGAAGCAGAAAAAACCAAGACCACTCCAAGAAGGGTAGCCCTAACACTACTAAAACCTCTGACATCATCCTTAAAAGAGCCATGGATAGCAACAAAATTGTGGCCAAGAAAATTGACCAAAACAAATATAAAGCTATTCAAAAAAGTCTTAGCTCAGATACTCCTAGTACCTCCACAAAGACTCCCAAGGCGACTGTGTCAAACAAGGTCTCAAACCAGAATCAACAAATTAAGAGCATAGAAAAGGTCATGTCCGTAAAAGCTGAAACAAATCTACCCAAACTACAAACTCCTTTTAGTTTCGAAGGGGAGGTTTCCAAAATAAAAATTACCATACCCCTTACTGAGCTAATAACTGTAGATAGGTATAGATCTCAAATCTTCAAAGTTTTTGACATAGGGAGCGAGGCAGATACTTTAAATCTAACTGACGACAAACCTGAGCTCTTATTCGGCCCGAAAATAGAAGGTCAATACCAAGAAGGATCTGTTTCTCCTTTCAATGTGAGCCTGAACATGCGGGACAAGATATTACATAATGCCATGTTAGATTCTGGTGCCTCCCATAACCTCATGCCTAAAGCAGTCATGGAAAACCTGGGACTAGAAGTAACTCAACCTCTAGTAACTCAAGCAGTCACGGAAAACAATACTCCCATTTATTCCATTCATTCCAATTTAGCTTATTTTATCTTATACAATGAAAGTGATATAAACAAGCAGATAATGGAAAAGGAAGAAGCTCTCGAACCATCAGAAACGCATTTTCCGTTACTAGATGCAGAAACTAATAACCAAAACTTCTCTGATATTTCTCCTGTTATTCTTGCATATCATAAGTCAGAAAATAGATTTGTAAATCAAGTTGAAGAAAAGAAATATGGCAATCAAATGTACATGGCTGGTGACATTGCTTATGTTAATGATTCTCAAATGTTTGATCAATATGTTGACTTATATGATTTCCAAACAGAAGCTAACTTTGCAGAAGATTCAGTTTTTTATTTTTGGGAGGAAGCTCAGTTTCATAAATTTGAGAAAAGTAAGCAGCCATTACCGGTCATCTATGACACTCATGAGGAAAACCTTGAAAGTTTAGAAGTAAGTGAAGAGTCTCGGACTCTTTTCTCTACTTCACTTCAGCCCGTCAGAGATAACATGCACATGATTGGAAATCAACAGTTTTTCAGCTTTGATGATGAGTTTGAGGAAGATGGTGAAATTCTTGAGCATATTGTAAATAAGAATCCTTTGCCTGAAATAGTTGAGGAAATCATTTTGGACATAGAATCTTCCTTAACTCCAGATTTGCAGTTACCCAGTTCCATTGAGTTACAAATTGCAGATGAAGAAGTAGAAGTTGATAAACACATGGGAGTTGTCACACTATCCTTTCAAGATAATTTACTGTCAAAGTGTATCCCTGCCCATCAACCTGATGACCTTCACACAGTTTCCAGCCCGCCCTATCAAAACACATCAGCTTGGATTGAAAAATACACGGCAATACATGATGAGTCTGACAGTTCGAGTGATCATGAGGAAGAGTTGTTTTACCAGGGGGGTCCCAAATATAGCCAAGTGGAAGAAAGAGTAGTCCTGAATGAAGCCTATATCTCAAAACCTCTAGATCAAGTATTATTCCAAGATCCATTTGTTGTTTTCCTTGAGAAGTCTGAAAGAGTAGTCTTGAATAAATCCTATGTATCAAATCCTCTAGATCAAGTATTATTCCAAGATCTATTTGTTGTTTTCCTTGAGAAATCTGTAGGGGTAGTGGGTTCTATCATAAACAAGTTGCTACCAAGAATGAGAAAAAACTTAAGCTCTAATATCCAGAAACAAACCAAATGGGAGTGGCCTTTTCATTATTTCTGCATCATGAAAGAACTAAACCAGAATCACCCATGTGAGCATCTACTTGACTGGTTGCATTGGAAAACAGAGTTCACCAAACAAATGTCTATTGTGCACAGATTAGATCAGGATAGAAAGACAACAATAGAAAATAAGCTTAGCCTGTGAGCACCTTCTTCTTTTTTCATTTGTAGTTTGTTTGAAGAGAAAGTGAAAAAATAGAAAAATCAAAAACAGTAAAAGATAGGAAAGTCAAAAACAGTAGAAAGCAGAAAAGAGGGCAAGTGAAAATAGAACCAAGGCCCCATGTTCTAAAAAATAGTCTTTCAGAAAGCGAGCAAGTCTAAATGCCGCTACTAGTGCTTCAATGTCTTGTTCGGCTATCTAGCCTAATCATAGCTGAGCATGTTTAAATTTATTTGCTGATAAGTTAGTGAGCGCCAAGATAGTCAACATTGTGTAAGATTGACTTATCACAGAGCTTAGATTAGGGAGAGATTCTGGTTCCACATGCCTAAAACAGAACCAAAGAGAGAAGCGAGGGATGAAAAACACATTATACATCTTAGCCCCGCTTATCTAGTTTCCTTTGTTGCAGAATAATATTTGTGTGCAGCTTGTCTTTTATGCCGCAAATGCATGACAAATCAGACTGCTTAATCCTGATTTGATCATTTTTAAATTTTATGTTGTAGATTAGAGAATGAAATCCTGTCAAATTGCTTAATCTTGACAGTCGATCTAGTTTTAGGTAGAGAAATGAAGGAGTTCATCAGCTTAATCTGAACTCCCGGCGGATATAAGAGTAGAAGTAGATAGTTCCATTTTGCAAAAAGAAAAATATGTTTCAAAGTATCGAAAATTTGCTATTTCAAATGCGCCAAAGAGAAGAAAAAATCTTATTGGAAAAGATGAGTAAATTATTAAAGTATCATTGATGTTAACCCATCTTGTCACTTTTCAGAAATAGCATCAAAGAAGGGTGAATTCTTGCGCCAATACGTTGAGCACTAGTCTTCATAAGCCAAAGTATTTCAGTGCAGACCTCCCTGACAGGGAGCTGCCCTCCCAAATGGAGCCCTTTGTTAGTCATCAGTATTTTCACTTGTTAGTGATGACTAGATCCACACTGTTTGAGATTTTCTAGAAGGTAGTCTCCATATGTCAATGTGTCATCTAGAAAACCCTCATAAAACTTTTTTTCGCCCCTCTACTTTCGGTACTCCCATGTGTCAAGTTGAAACTCACTATGCTATCCTATCTGCTTTAGCTACGTCTGCCTATCACCTCTACAAAGGAAAAATCCAAATGCAATTTCAAGCCTCCCCCTAAGTTAGGAAGTGGCACTTTAAGGAATTTTACCCTTGGCAACCATCAAAAGGCCAAAAACCTCCATCTGTTCCCCAGGACCAATCATGACGGACCTCCCACTACGAAAATGGAAATTGATAACAACCTAAGTCGCGCCACTTACACATCGTCTAAACTGCTTTGCTGGACCAAAGTCTCAGTGATTAATGGAGTGTTTACAGGTGTTTATGGATTTTGCAAAGACGAAATATAACATCATCTCGGGAAGAAATTGCTTGAATCTACATTTTAGAAAACGGTTGTACTCGGTAAAAATGAGTTTGAGATACATCGCGGGGGTAAGGGTTACTCACATCAGTCTTACGATTTCATTAGGCACAAATAAGCACGGTGAAAAGAAAGACAACAACATCGAACAAAATGGTAATTTGTCATGGCCAAGAACCTCCTTCATTTACAAGCGAGAGGTTAAGGCGCCTCCTTCATCTACAAACGAGCGCGATGTGTGGGAGCTGCAGCCCGCAACCACGGGTTTCTTTACCTAACGGTAAAACGGTATCTGGGTTTACAGTGTAGTGAAGTGATCATAACGGAGCTAGGATCTGAAATGTGCAAGAAAAGGAAAACGAGTTTTTGGTCTTGTAAAGGGAGTCATTTGAAGTTTTAATCATATGAATTATTGTTAAACGCTTGGAGAGACATATCATTGAAGTGAAAACAATTCTAATTATAAACGACACTTTGTTTCAACAAGACCAAATTGAAGAAAAGTTGACAAGTCATGTCATTACGAGCAAAAAGAAAAGATGGTTGTTTTCAAAGGGTGCTAACCTCCTACTCTGAGAGATTATCTTTCAAATGGCTTGTCTTAAGTGTGAAACAAGTGATGACAATCGATTTCCCCTCAACAAAGCGATTGCAATGAGGCAGTGAGGGCCTCCTTCACAGAAACAAAAGAATGACTCCTTGTTTTTCTTTATCTAACTACGATGCATCATCCCTAATATTTGTCTTACACCGATCGAGAAAGCAAAGACACCTAACGATTTGTCTGATCGAAACAAACACCTTCCACCTAATTGAATTTACATTAGGGCAAGATTGTGGCATAATACCCCGGAGCAAAAATGTATTTTGATCTAGTTTGTCTCTTACAAACGGTATACAAGCTCATCAAATGCAAAAGAGCTTTGACGGTATTCGAGGTTCGAAATCATCAAAGGCAAAACCTAAATGCTTGCTCCAAAGAACATTTCCTCCTCTAAGTAAAAACAGTCAAAGTTTCAAGGACATCTTATCCACAGTTTATGATGCGGGTTTTGAAAACTTTGAAAAGCATCAGAAATAAAATCAGGCTGTGAGGGCAATTTGGGTTTACTACCAAAAGACTTATCACCTTTGGAACTATTGTTCATCATAGGCAAAGGAGGGTGTTTTGATAGAGATGTCAGGTATTTTAGAAAGTTTCAAGGCAAAAATAGGTTTTCATTATTCAATGAGACGGAGATATTATATAATATGTTTTGAAATGAGAGGTGTATTGAAAAAGGGCCATGGCCAAATCAAAGAAGGTTATGGAGATTTGGGCACTGGAATAGGAAAGAGGTTGAAGGGAGCAATTGGAGCAGAAGTACATCACAGAAAGCCAAGGTGAAAGATAAACCATATCCTTTCAAATAAAATTAGTCTTTGGTTTTTAGCAGGTTTGGAGTGGGGTTTACATAATGAATATCATCATTAGGGATTAACAAAGTGCGGAGAGAATGAATTTTATAAGTCGGCGAGGTATTATTCCAAAGTTTGAATTACGGTGTTAGAGAAATTGTCACCAAAAGACAAAATTGACGGGGAACACCTCTCGGACCTATATACCTAAATGGACGAGTTCGACCTTTCAAAGTTTGTATTTGCTTTGAAAGGGTTAAGCTCTATTGGCATTTTTTGGGGCATAGATACTTTCTGTTGCCAAAATCATTTCAAAAGTGAAGCACCTCTCAAATGAAGTCCATGTTTCAGATTCAAAGGAGTACCAAGGCAACATTACAAAGGCAAACCTTTAAAAAAGGCCTTACAAAGGTTAAAACACGGAGAGTGGATGTCATTTTCATTCTAAATAACAAAGGCCACAGTGGCCTTTTTATCTTTTCAAAAGGTTTAAAACAGATTGAACCTCCTTTGACTCCCCAAGAAAAGCAGCAGAGAGTCGATCCTCTTGCCATTTGGAGAGATTGAAAGCGGGTTAACGATTTATTTTCTTTGTCACAGAGGTTTATAACAATGGCCGTACTGTAAGTCTGCGTGACGCGCTTAGAAGAAGTTTGCACGAGGCGGTGCATTTGTCGCGCGACGCGCGTACGTGTGCGCGGCCTTTTTTTGTGCACGACGCCGAGCCACGACCCGGCAGACACCGGTTGGCTATTAGCGCGGCAGCTCTTCCTCTACAAAGTGCAGCAAGTTCAAGCCTCAACACGCCTCCAGTTCACATGCAAAGATATAGAAGCTCTGCTAGTCTTCATTGAAGTTATGAGGTATTTTATGTGTTCCCCTTGCTGGGTTTCAACATTGCTCTAGTGTTGTAAGAGGTTTAATAAATCACGAGTTCAAGTTATAAAAGCAGAAGTATGGATGTGGTGATATGGGGTTAAACAAAACACCAAAAGGGTTGAATTAGCACTAATAGGTAACCATTGCAAGTTACCCTAAAAAGAATTAGGATAAAGCAAGGTCACTTTACCATGTTATATGCATTAATTTGAAACGATCGGGAGTTTACCAAAGACATTTTGAGGCGTGTGGGTCAAATAATTATGAGAAACAGTGATACAAAGGGAAAGATAGTTTGTCATATGAGGATTCATATAGTGGAAAAGATAATGCTTTTTCAGTTTACATATCATAAAAATAATAAAAAGCGGGGTTCTCTTACCACCAACACTAATTACCACCACTGACACTCTTTGACTTAGTATGTATGACAGCTGTAAATCGTTGCTAATTGATATACAAGGACAAGGAAGGGTGTGGTTTTTGAAGGGACGGTTTCCTGTTATAACCGGGAGTTTTGATTGTGGGAAAGAAATAATTTTATACGATACTCTGTTGAAACTTTAGAGCTTGTTCAAATTACTGTCACCTTGTTCCTATAGGTGAGATTATTTGTGTACCCCACCTTTGGAGGTTGACCATGTATGTGGTATGATTTTGTTTGATGGAAGTGACATACCAATAGAGGATAGTAAAGTGTAATAGAAAAAAAGGTTTGTGTTAAAGAGCAGTTTATTGGTTGAAGATACGGGAGGCAAATTTGCTCCTATTTCTCCTGGAAAAGGCAGTTTTCAACTTTGTATTTTTCACATTGTCTTTTATTCCTTGAGCTTATTTGATAAGTTGATATCCATATAGAGCAAAGGTTTTTCTAACAAAGCCAAGGTGTTACATTGATAAGAGGCCTTGATTATTTTGAAAAAGAGAAGGCTCTTGCGAAAGACTTTGTTGAGCTGATTTTAGACATTTTAAACTATGTTACCTTTGTTCGAGGACTATATGGCAATTATTTATCAGATTACACTAAGGAGTTGATTGCATAAGACATAAGTTTGTTGAGAAATTATTTTCAATAGGAAAGTAGTTTGTAATGATTGGAAAGTATACTTTGAATGAGGTCAAAATGTGTTATTGCTTCTCCGACTTCCACAAGAACAAGATGATTTCTTACAGCTTCCACTTTACACGGAAAATTTACCCTAGCGGTTTGTCTCCTTCTTTGCATGGTATCTTATTGAAAATCTGCTAGTTGAGATACTTTAAAAGGTGGACGGGCCACTTTAGAAAAGAAGCGGGGAGTTTTGTATTGTAAGGAAACTTGTTGCCAATCATCCAAATATATTGTTTCTCTATCAAACGGTGAATTGACACGGTTGACTCCAAGAAAGCGGTTTGTAGGCAGTGAAGCCAGTTGTTTCTTCAAAAGCACATTTCAAATTAAAGTACCTCCAAGGCAAGACGGTAAGTGAGTCCACGCACATAAAAGATATGAGCCAATCTCTCTACGAGAGAGTCGATCGCATCCATCCATCCTTTTCAATTTTCATGAGGTAGGTTGTTTAGTTTGCGGAAGATACGGAGGTCAAAAGTTTCTCGCCCTTGACACACTGTGCGCCTGAGATTCAAGAAAAACATTTCCAAGTGACAAGTCTTGATTTCAAGATCTCCAAGGTATGTGTCCAAAATACTTAAAATTCCATATCATGGCGATAAATGGTTCAACGAGGCCCATACGGATTTGAATGACTATAAGCCTTTCATCAGCCCGAGCACAAAGATACATGCCATGCCATTTTCCTTTCTCACTGTATCTTCTTGACAACTATGCTCCTCTAATGAAAAGTCATAATGAAGTATTTTACTTGTGAAGGAGATTTGCTCGAGAGTTTATGCCTATCATGTCGGACTATTGATCATTTCACTAGGAGCTTGGGCAGCTCAATCTCCCTTACTTTGTACGAAAGCATCGAGAAGATGGCATCCACGAGTCAGGAAAGAGAGAGGCTCCATCTCTTGCAAATACCTTCCCTTTTCCATCATTCTACTGATCAAATTATCATCACACCGACTAGAGAAAGAAAAGAGTTCCATGGGATGTATTCATCGATCACCCACATATTTTACTCTCTTTATTCCTCTGTCCATATATCTCCCCTCGGCCTATTCCTTACGCTATACCTTTGTCCGGCGAGCTACTCCTAGAAGGCTCAAAATGACTCTGAAGCAGCGGACGGCGAGGAATAAGGAGAGGGAAGTAGACGACAAGAAGAAGGTCATGAGCAGAGAAAGGGATGAAGAGCAGCAAGCGAAGGTAAGAAACGACGGCGGGACGTGAAGGTAAGCCGGCTCAAACGAGAAGATGATGAATTGCAGTCTGAGAAAGAAACGGCGGACGATCTTTGAAGGAGCGGAAACAGCTGACTTGGGCGGGGAAATTGAGCAACATCTTGAGCCACAAAATGAAACGAAATCCAAGCACAATGACGGCTTGATTTTGGTGAAAAAGGGTAGCGAGGTTAGAAACAAAAATTGAACAGGCATTGAAGTGAGAGCAATGATTGATGTTGGCGAAGCAGGGACAACAAATTGAACGGCAAAGAAGACACACAGAGGCCTCGAAAATAATGAGTTTCAAGAGAAGATGTAGAATGCAGCGAGTTATATCCTCTACCTCCTCCCCAAAGAGCCAAAGCCCGACACGGCCGGAAGAAGGCCCAGGCATAGCAAAAATGACAAAAGTTGTCCCTAGCAAAGAAAATGTTAAAGACCCCTCACTAGCATACCAAGAAGAAAGAGTGCAGATTGGCTTTCAGGAAGACAAAATTGGGAAAAAGTCAAAAACATGGAGGTGCATCGGCGCATGCATTTCCAATCCACAGTGATGACGGCGATAATGGAAAAACCCGCATTCTTGAAAACCTCTAATCCATAAGAGAAAATTGAGGCATTGGAGAACCAGTCTTCAACGGGCGAGGAACTTCAACTGTTTCTTTACAGAGCAAAACAAACGGATGAGTGTTCACACGGCGGTTCATGAAGCACGGGAAATCAAATACAAGAATGGGCTGAGCACGGCGGGGATAGGAAGAACTCATTGTTTGATTTTGATGAGGAAGAAGAAGAGGACCGGCCTGGCGGAAGAGGCCTAGAACCATGGGGCTTAAAGGAGCATTGGAAAAGCAAAGGGAAGAAGAACAAGCCATCTCCAAGCTTTTCCTCATGCCCACTACTTGAGCAAGACAGAAGAAAACAAAGAGGCATGGTTGAAAGAGCAAACAAACACTTGGAGATGAAGCTTGAAAAGAAAAACGAGAGATGCGGGCGCAAAGAAGAGGACACATCACTCAAAAGTTGAATCGGTTAAACGGCGCAAGCCCAAAACCACAAAGAGAAATTGGAAGGAAGCAAAAAAGAGGAAACGCCGGCAAGAGGAGAAAGGCATATCGGCCTTCGATGTTTTGGCCTCAACCGAGCATGTTGCTAGGATAACCGGGGTCATGCGTGCCAATTTTTGGCCCATTTAGAGCAACTTTTTGTTTTGGCATTTTGAGTTTTGGTGAAAACTCATAAATTCGCCATTTCAGTTTGAGGATTTTTCAAGGGAGGAGGATGGTACGGTTGATGCCATGAACATGATCGGTCCTCATGGAGATTTTGAGAGCATTTGAGAATCATTTGCCCCTCAAAATGGCAGAAAATGTCACTTACCTACACAATGCACCGAGCATATCGGCGGTCTGCAATTTTACGGTTTTTACACAGAATGCAGATTTGGAGAGGACTTGGGCCAGTTGAGGTGATTTTAGTTGCACGGAGGTGGAGCACTCATATCTTTCCGAGGCTATCATGTACTCGTTTTAAACATCGGGAAGGCTGTCAATTGTTTAAGAGCACGTCGAGACCTTTTTTACGATATAAATTTGAAGTATTTTTGTAATTTTGAACCATAAAAATGTTGCTTTTCAAATGTGTGTTGCGCTATTTTTGCACTTGGAAAATGATGTAAAGTCAAATATAATTCCATTTTGCTTGTGCCTTGCCAGAATCTTTGTTGGATATTTTGTGCCTTGGGCTTTGCAAGGCCTCAAAGGACAAGTTTAGATATTTTGATTAAGGCCATGGGATGGCTGGTTTATCTTAGTTTCTCATGGTGCCTATTTATTCCATGAGCTTCAGCGCAGCAAAGGCTGAACTTGAGAAAGAGAGAAGTAATATATTGGTCATGAGCTTTGAAGAACATACTTGTATTGTGATTTTGGGCCTCTTGGATGCTTTTGATGAATGATGAAGGATTGTAGGTGGTTCATGACATGGTAGAATGGTATAGTGCTTCTTGCTTTGTTGTTGTCCTTCTAGTTTTCATTCATATTTTATGCTTCTTGCTTGCTATAGATCGGTAAATTCTGATTTGAGATGTACCCATGGAGGCGCCTCAAAATTCACGAATTTTCATAGCTTTTATGTTTCTTCTTCCTTAGTTATAACAAAATTATAGCTGCTCTTTAGTAGCAGGATATTGTTGTTAGTTTCATTCATAAATTCTATGCATGTTGTGAGTAGGATGTATGGTGTGCTACCAACACCTATGAATGTCCATAGTTCTTTCCATGAAACTATCTCTTTGGTGATTAGATTATCATCTTGTTGAACAAGGAGGCCTAGTCCCGATCTAGCCCTTTGCCTAAAACTATGGAAACCTTGTTTATCCAATTGCCCAATAACAAAAGTTGTGTTTGGCGTTAAGGCACCAGTATTTTATGAGTTGTTGAGTCTTATGTGTTTCCCAAATTGCAGTATGATTTCCCCGAAAGTTATAGGGTCTTATACTTCTATGCATGGCTTGAATGTTTGTTTCGATGTATTGATTGGTTATATGAATTACATTTTGCATAGTTGAGTTTTCTTTACCATGTTTATGTTATCTATCCAAACCGGTGATGTGAAACTCCTTGTTATTCACAAAATTGATGTCCATTTATATTTGCACAGAATCTTTCTACCTTGAATCAAATCGCCCCTCTAATGACCTTATATCATCTGTCTGATAGCTTCCTTGACCTTTTTGACCCCATATTTGATTGATACAAACATTACCTTTTTTATATGATCGGTTTATCCCTCCTGAACTTAAAAACCAAAAAATAAAAAAACTCATGTAACTAGCCTAATATCAACACCATAAGCAAACACGAGCATCTTTTACACTTATAAGAAGGCCCTCTCTAAATCCAAAGAAGCTAGGTCATGGCTCCAAAGAAACTAGTTTGAGTATTACTTAGTCATTTGGCTCACACCCAGTCGGCCAAATCACGGGACCCTAACACTAATGAGCCTAAACCCCAGCTCGTTAAAATGAACACACGATAAATAACTTTTGGTGAAGGATAAATATTTGTTTTGTTACATGCATTATCATATCGAATCCATTGATATATATTTTCTATAAATTTATACATATGGTATCCAGTGCAAAAATCACACTAGAAGAGAACAAATTGAGTTGTGTTGAGCAATTCAAATTTGCGAGATTCATTCTTTGGTACCTAGTAGGCGACGGGATGTATTTCATTGGCTTGAGACTAGATAACTTGCACTAGAGTGATTTGAATTACATTAAATGGAAGGACATGATTGAGGCGGTATTGGAGAATGTGATTAAAAGGGATTCATTGACGGTATTCATGGTTAACAAATGTTGTGCAACATGAAGCATGGAAGAAGAACGTTGCAAAGCTAAGGAGGATATTATTAGAGGGAGTTTGATATCATATTGTCTCGCATCTCCATGGAAAGGAAACTCCATATGTGAGATGCCTTGATATATATGTTTCAAAACAACGGTGAAAGCCATAGAAATTGGCACTCAAGGGCAAACTCGGGGAAAATCAAAATGGAGAAGAGGCGACACAATGGAAATACTTGTAGAGTTCATAAATGAGATGAGCTTGGAAGTGTTAAGGATTACTATGATTTGATGATGACTTGGTAAGCCAGCATAGGCCTTCCAAGGATTTCATAGTTACGGGATACATGTGAATGAAAGGGAAGCGATTGCAAAAGTAGAGGAGTGACTATGGTCGATTTTGTATAAGAAGATTTTCGGTGGACTACTAGGGATGTATCCTCATCCAAGACTAGTGATGAGGAAAATTGTGCCTTATCTGGTAAGGAAAAGAAAGGGAAAGGGAAGAAGTCCCAATCCAAATATAGAACTAGAAAATAAGGAAAGAAATGAGACATGTCAAAGGCAAAGAAAATTTTCAACTATCATGATCATGGACACTATTACTGGTGTCACAAAAGAAGAAGAACAACAAGAGAACCCGGGGTACAGAGTGGGTGAAAGCTTTGGCCTCACGATTTTGGTTGACCCTTCTCTCTCATCACATGTGGTGTCGGCTATGATGCCGGATCTGTAATTACTTGGGTATTGGAGAATATTTCCACATGATTGGAAACAAAGAACTCTTTAGTAGCTTGGGAGGATAAGGATCTTCGAGAGGCACATGAATATGGGTGATGACGGGAGGTATGGTGCTACCGATATTGGTATAGTTACTTTCCGAGAGAGATTTAGGTAAACCCCCATAATAAAATATGTCATGCATGTGCCATGTTTTAAGAATAATTTGGTTTTAGTTGCTATGTTGAAGGATCATGGATATGATGTGGTTTTCGATGAAGGAAGGTGTTCCTTCATCATAAAGAAACATAACAAATGAAGATTGGGGTTCATGTGAATAACCTCTACAAACTTGATTTATATGGCTATACAAAATTGAGAGAAAGATGAGTGGGTGAGTCGGATATCGGTGAGTTGGCATAGGAGGTTGGGTCATCTACACCACCGTGCTTTGAGGATCATACAACGATTTCTATAAGGCTTCCAAAGGGTACACTTGCGTAGAGAGACACATGCAAGGGTTGTACTATATGGGAATTATACAAAGGATTCTTTCACGATAAGGAAATTAAAGCAATGGAAATCCTTGACAAAGGATTCACTCGGATTTGTGTGGATTATTCTCAACAACTTCCACAACAAAGAACAAGTATTATGTGATTTTTGTTGATGATTTTTCTAGAAATTGTTGGATTTTCTTCATGCGAAAGATCATATGTTCTCAAATTTTTGTGAGTTCAAAGAAGCTGGTATAGACATATACATGGAGGAAGAAGATGAAGGCTCTAAGAAGTAACAATGGTGGTGAGTATATCTCTAATGAATTAAATAATTTTTGCACCAAAGAAGGAATTCGGAAAATTTATTGCACCTCATAACCCACAACAAAATGGGGTTGCGAGAAAAGAATAGAAAAATTTTGGGAGAAACACGAGCTATTTTACACCAAGTCAAGGCCTACTATTGGATCTATGGGCGAAGCATGCAACACAATGGTATTTGTGAAGAACCATAGTCCTCATCGGATGCTGCCATGAGTACACCCCGAGAGGAGGCTTTTTTAGGTAGAAACCAAATGTTTCATATTTTAAAATTTTGGATCATATATCTATTTCCATAAGACCAAAGATTCGAGAAGAAGCTAGAACCAACAACAAAGGTTGGTATATTTTTTGGGGTACACATATACTCCCCACAACTATCCGGTGTATTTTCTAGCACACGGGATGAAAATTGTCCAAGAGATGTGAAATTTGATGAGGAAAAATCCATGTGAGTTGGCTCACCGAGAGGAGATTGGCTTGCATGCGGTGGAGGGAATATGCACAGTTTACAAAGGATGAAGCTTAGGATGTGGAACTTACATGATGAGCCTCAATATTCTGTGAAATGCTACAACTCCAAGGCCACCTTTGAGTATCAACCGGACTTCGTACAAACTTAAGAGGTATTATCGACACTATAATGCGGCATAAAATGTGTTATTATTTTTTGATCTGATGTAATGAGTGTATTTCATGAAATCAAAGCCTAAAATTATTGCATATATATAAGTATTTCTTGAAAATAAATTAATCTACAAACCGTGCAATAGTGCATAATTTAAATCCGAAGAGCATGAATTCAAATAAATAAGCCTAATCTAACTTGTGAAAATGCATGTCATAAGGGGTTTCTATTCTTCCTCAATCATGGATTTATATCCTAAGGTTTTCATGATTTAATCTAAAGACAAAAACAAAGCTTTGGAAGAAAATACGATAAAGTTTACACGTGCTAAGGGGTACTACGGAAACTACTGTTTTTTCATTTACATGATGTTTTATTTTGGAGATAACTCACCAAGTGCAAGTAAACAAATGAAAATGGTATGGGACAATTTTTTTAGTAATTAGGATTTCTTAGGTATCCATTCCAGTCGAATAACTCCAAAATAATCTTTACGTGTAAAAATAATAGACAATTTCTACTCTAAAATCTATAAATTCAAGAACTAGTGAGCTAGTTAATCTATCAAATGCTGCCAACCTAATCAAAACAAGAAAAGCTAAATGGGATTGATTTACATTTTTATTAAATTTAACATTATTATGACCTAATCCAGATCAAATAGAACAAGTGGATCTCATTCACCCATTCTAAAAAATAGCATAAATTTACTATTATTATTTGGCTGCCCCAAGGCATTTCCAAAAAATCTTATATTCGTGAACTAGTAACCAAATCCAAGTAAGATTAATGATTTTCTGACCTTCAAATGTTATTCAGGATGAATAATTCTCTTGAATCTGTAAAACACACTTAAAATAACTCACTTCAACCATTTAACTCAATCCTCTAGCAAAGAAAGAAACAATACAAAATATATAGAAATGCCAAGAAGAAAATAAGAGATGCATGTGAATAGGAAATTGAAAAGAACATGAGGGAATTGTGCAAGAGGCTCACGAGGCTCCTAGGATGGCTACCTAAGGAAGAATAAAATTTATATGGAAGAAACCAAGCCTTAGAAGCTAAAAAATAGCGCCATCTTCATTAATGAATAAGTCCGGAGTATCCTTGCAACAAAAAGAAAGTGGATTTGCGAGAAAACGAAGTTTTATCACAATAAGGAGGCTAAAAATACCTTCCCTAGAGGCCAATTGAATGGAAATGCTTATAAATGATGAGAATAATTCATGAAAAGGAGGAATATTTACCCTCCAAATCCCTCAAATAGTAGACTTGGTTCCCAGCAGCCACTAGGAGTTTGTAGTAAATGACACAAAACACATTCCTAGATTTTTCTCAATCATTGGAGTCTCGGAAGGCTCTCTCTAAATTTCTCAATAATTTCTACTTGATATTTTTTCATTTATTTTACAATATTGATCCTCTAGTAGTACGGAGAAGATGCTAGGTATCTCCTTCTCCAAATCTTCATAATCTACCCAATATTCTCACAATATTCTTCAATTAATAATATTGTTACAAATATGAAATTATCTCTAAACCTTTCTAAGAACATATTAAAGCTTAAAACATTATTAAGTGTGAAGGATATATTTAATATATATTTTATGTTCCTAGAAGGTTATCATGGGCCTTAATTTATGTCTAATTTAGAGGCCCATCACTTCTTCTCCGGCTGTGCCTCATCCTCCCGAGCAACTGTTATCATCAACTTGCCCTATGGCTCTTCATGTATGGTCGTACGGTCATTATTT
Organism: Pinus albicaulis; assembly: GCA_034641835.2. Lineage (NCBI taxonomy): Eukaryota > Viridiplantae > Streptophyta > Pinopsida > Pinales > Pinaceae > Pinus > Pinus albicaulis. The sequence goes on from CM076575.1 coordinate 1,299,935,639, forward strand.
GTTTGTTGGTCCATATGTTCTCCACGATCTTGCTCTTTCTTTATACTCTTCTTCAATTTTAATGGTTTCTATTTGTAGAGGAAACACTTTCTTTGGGTTTGTCTTCTTATTATTATTCCTATGGCACTTCTCCTTGTAAAATAAGTAATTCTTTGCATCCATTACCTCATTACCAATTTCATTTCTGTTGAAGTCAGAAGCCTCTTATACGATAAAAATTCTTGGTCATGATGCATCATATTATCCATAAAAATATTATGAACACCCTTAGCTAACAATCTAGATTCTTTCATTAAATTATGAGTTGACACTTCTACAAATAACTCTTTATTCCTGCAAAAGGAAGAAATGATGGTCAATAAACTTAAGAAAAAAGAAGGCTTGATGTGATGATCAAGCTAGTGACTTAATACCTTCTACATGGATAATTTACCGTGTTGTTGGTATAAATAATTTGTAGCTCTATTGTGTTCCTTGTACCTTTTAGCTATTAATTAATCAGCGTCAATACCTAGCATAAAAATATTTCTCTTGCAACCACTGTGTTAGCTTCTTGTAGTAAATTTATCTTTAAATGTAGCAAATATGTTTTTCACCGTAGCAACTTCTTGTGAAAATTTTTGCATATAAAGCTCTATTTTTACCTATAAAGCTAATATTTGCATCTGAAGAATTGGTGGGTCCACCTTTTTTATTTTTAATTTTTTCTCTTTTAAAATTTCCATTTTTTCTCTTTTTTTCAAAATTTTCTCTTTTCTTCATTGCATACAAAATAAACTCCTGTAGTTCTTTTTTTGATAGCTAGATTTTCCCTCGATTTACCCCTTGAACTCCTTGTCTGTGTCTTACTACCCACATTTATCAATTCCTCTCTGCTTTTTGTCTTATTCCTCTCCCACATGTGTGTGTGTCTTGGTGGAAAAGTTAAAATTTGAATGCTAGATAAGGTCGAGAGGTTGCTCTGCTACTTATTTTGGATAAAAAAACCTTTCATTCTCACACTTTTAATGTTTTCTTAAAGCTAAAATAGATTCAAAGGGTGAAGTTAGAGAAGAAGGATTGCATATGTGGAGGCCTTATTACACCAATGATGTCAATTTTCTAGATATGTTTTCATGTTGTAGCTAGAGTTTGGTGGTAGCCATTGTTACACCATTTTTTGGTCATCTAAAATGTTGTTACTATTAGATGGACAAAGTATTTACCATGTAAGACCAATTTTACCTAAGTAAAATTTCTTTCACTATAAAGAAAAATAACTTAGTAATCCTTATTTGTTAAATGATTGTTTGTAGTACGACTTTGATCCTCCATCATTGTCATATTTTGCTACCATTTTTCTTGTGAGCTCCTTTGAGTTCCATTTTTGTTTGGGTTTTCTGTCAGAGAGAGATCTTAGATCTGAAGTGTTGAGGACTCACAAGAACCCATCCCATTGAGGATTATTAACATCCTTCTATGTTCCCTTCCTAGGTGTCAAAAATACAAAAATTCTTTAAAAATATTCTTGTCTTATATTGGATGCATGGAGCAACTCTTGCTTTTATTCTTACTTAATGTATTTTCTTGCATAGATCTAGAATTTGTAGCATTTATGTTGGTTGCTCAAAAAATACAAAAAAATCTTTAAAATATTAACTTGTCTTGTCTATTGGATGCATGGGCAATTCTTGCTTTTATTCTTGCTTAATGTATTTTCTTGCATAGATCTAGATTTTGTAGCTTTTATGTTGGTCGACTAAATGCAAATCTAAAGAAATTAGCGGCCTATGTTTGATGTTAGGGTTGTTTTTTGACTAAAGTGAGATTTCTTCGTACACTTGTATTTATAATTCATACTAACAAGCTGGTGACTCCACAAGGGTTTTTATGATTACGACCTCTATCATTTTTTCGTATCCATGACTAGGCTGCTTCAAACCCTATGATTTTTCTTGACTTCTTGTTTTTTTTTCTTGATGTTTTTAACCTATAAAACCCTAAAACATTAAAATTCTGTTTCCATGTGTTTTCGGACCTATTACTTGCAGGTGGCAGAGCATCATCATAAGTTTGAGACAACGATTACACAGGAAACACTGCTCCGAAGTGATGGAATTGCGAGTCTCTCATTTTTGAAGCCAAAACCTGTGTTGATATTCAACAAGATGATGAGCTTAGTGAAAAGAGTCAACTTCACTAAGTGGGCCCACGGGCTATTTTTTTGGTGCAAGTCTATTTTTAGGAGCTATGTGTCTATTTTAGACATGGTGAATCATATTCGAAGTTGCGGATGCTGTGGATGGTTGGTCAAGTTGGAAAAATAGATGAAATTCTATTTATAATATTCGTGAAGTCTATTTTATAGACAATCGATATAAAAATAGAAGTGCTTCGATTATTATTAGCTCTTAATAATGTCAGGCAACAAAAAACAACTGTTCTCTTGGAGCATGTTTGATTGCACGGATTTGCAGAAATTGATGGGGTTGAAGGAATTACGCAATTCCTAGGATTTACCAGTGGTTCATGCATGAAGGATGTGTTTAAAGATGTCTTTCCTTCACCAGATTTCACTTCTCATTTCCTCTGTTCATATCAATTCTGAGGCTTAAATGAGTCAATAGGACAGATTAAAGTCACTTAGGAATATTCTCTGTGTGTTGACTTACTGTATTTTTGTGTTTTGTTGTTGTAGTAATTTTTGCCACTGAGCTGACCTCAAAATCAATCGTGCAGCCGATCCTATTCTGACTATCTTATATTATCACAAGTTAGGTGTCACGCCTTTAAGAGAGAAAAACGCATATGGTTGAATTCCACAACCTCCCACATCATTTATTTCTCTCTATGAAATCCCGAGCAAGAAGCTACGGGTGGTTATGCACGTGGAAGAGGATCAAATCCAGAAACGATTCCCTGCCGGGACGGGGACTCTCTGAGGATGTCTCAACAAAGTACGTTGAGGCTTCCATAAGAGTTCTAATTTGATTTGATTGAAAAAAAGAAACTTGTTCCTATTTCTTTTCAAAGATAGTTATATGTATTTATTTTATAAGAATGACTTGGAAGACCGAGACAAGCTAGCTAGATTGATGTTTTGTTGCTAGATCTCAAAAGGCAGTAATACTACATTTTTGCAAATACTTTTCCTTTAATGAAAGAAGTACACTTTGTGCAAGATATGAGGCAATCTTGAGGAGATTTGTATGCTAATCTAGTGGTAGAGGGCTCCTCTTTTTGAGAAGCTACGCACCACATTGTTTAGATAAGTAACTTTAGCCTTGTTGCATTCCTAGCTTAAGCAATTTTCTGAACTTTGTGTTTTATACTCATTTGCATTGGATGCTACGACGAGTCTTATTCTTATGAATTGTTCCAAAATATCACTAACATTGAATGAGATATAAACTGTAGTATTCTGAATTAAGTTGCATTTTTAGACTTTCGTTTTTTTTTTCTCAATTACATCAATTGTTACATTCAGTCTGTTCTTCACCAATTATTCCAAAATATCACTTACCTTTGAATGAGACATCATTTGTGGTGTTTTAGAGCTTAGTTACATTTTTTTGAACTTTATGTTTTTATGCTCATTTACATCACATGTTGACCAATCTTATTCTATGAATTGTTCCAAAATACCACTAACACCAAATGAAATTGTTTGTAGTATTTAGGTGATTAGTTGAATTTAGTTTAGTTGTAAAACTCAAAGAAGGTTAATGGCACTCTAGTTCAATTAAACACTTTGTATTTCAAGTTTGAATGATTGCATTCTAGTTGATTTTTTATCCATTGTATTTTTAGTTTTATTAGTAGGTTGTATACTGGTGTTAAGTTAGACTTGATGGCCTTCATTATTTACAAAACCACTCCTGTTCTTAATTTCTACTAATACATCATCATAGGAACAAGAATTGGTAATGTCATTTTAAGTCTTCCCATTGTCTGTAAATTCTCATAATTTCTAGCACCTCTTTTCTAAAGCTATTCCAAAAATATTTCTAATTCTTAGATGAGGTTCTGATGATATTTTGGGTGCAGATGATTAAATTCAGATGTCTATTAGGATAATTTAAAGTAGAATTCTTCACTAGATTCTGCAGTTATCACCAAATGTGTTCCAACAAATTTTTAGCCATGGAAAGTTTTCTGCAACATGATATTTAGATTTTATTTGTAGAAGAACCTCCTTCATTAACATGTTTTCTCAGTTAAACCTTTTATTTCTAATGAATGAATTGAGTGAGTTCATGTTATGAGTTATTGAGTTCATGCTATGAGTTATTTTCTGTTAAAAATTTTGTTTCTGTTCTCAAGTGCCATACATAGTTTAGAAGATAGTTTTCTCTGCATTTAGTGCTTGTTGTTAACTTCTCTTCTGCCAACACTTAGTTCTTTTCCTCTTAGAATAAAAACACAAAATAAAATTAGAAAAACACTAAATACAACGTAGTGAGAGATGCCTAGGCACATATAGTGCACTTCACTTAAACATTTTACTAGCCCTGGTTGACAATTTATGACATCAGATTTAGGAACACTAAGTTGAGCAAACATTTTGGCCCGTTTCGGGAAGTGTAACTAGGTAGCCTTGTTTCTTACCTTCCAAAAAAAATGACGTACGTAGAAGAGACTCAAGGGGTAGATTCATAAGAAGAAGAAGCTTGATTCCTAGAATACCCTTGTTTCACAGAGACCAGAGCCGGCACCTCCAACTCAAGCCCACATTCCATCATATGTGATCCCATAGACTTCGAGAGAACTTAAGATCGGATATTCCATTAGAAGAGACCTTACTTTATCCATGAACTGTCTTAGAAGAAGATCCTGAGACCCTACTTGGGGACATAAACTTTTCAACTTCCACGGAAAAGAGATCCCAGCTACTTTCTAGCGGAGAAGAAGGGGGAGGAGGAGTTTTTAATGGAAAACACACACACTGTTGGAGGAGTGAGGTAGAGGTGAGGTACGAAGGAGAAGGAGCGGAGGAAGAGGTAGAAGAGGAAATGAGGAGACTCTTTTGGGTTTCCTATAGTAGATGAAGAAACCAATGCAACTATGAAAAACATTTCACACTGTGTCCTTCCCAAACTTTGGACTCAAAGGCGAAGGCCCTAAAACCTTCCTATTTGAATTTTAAGTCCTATGTAGAACCTATGACTACTTACCAAGATGTCAAAAACTTAATATTCCTTGAGCTAGAAGGAGCGCATTAAAATGGTTTGTGAGTTTGATCAAACGGTTCTATTAGGACATGGGAAGACATGAAAAAATAATTTCTAGAGGTATTTGGATTGCGCCTGCGATCAGCTGCTAAGGAGGAAGTGTTTAAATGTTACAAAAAAAAGGGATATGAAATTTGGAATATTTGTTGGAGAGGTTTTAACTATAACATCAAGGGGAAAAAATGGAAAACTTAGATCAAGACACTTTAGAAAGCTCTTAGTGAAGACAATTAGGGATAGATGGTTAGATATCCTTAACATGATGGGAAAGGGTCCTATCTCGGCTCACATTACGAAATAGGCAGATTATGTATCAACCTTTCAAGAGGAAATCTAAGCTGTAAAGGACCAAAGAGACCACCCTTTCTTGCAAGGGCAAGTAAGTCTATGCAGGACGAGTCGTGAAATGAGAAATAGGACATATGCTTGATGAATTCAAATCTAATATTTTAGGGAGTCTTGGTGAACGGATAGCTACCATCAGTTACAAAACAAGAAAAAGGATCTAATGCCTTAGCAATTTTTGTCCCAAATGTAGAAAGAAACGTGGCTTTGAGAGAGTGCCCTTTGGATGCAAAAGTAAATGGGACTGTGTGTAATTTGTTTGGCAGGAAAAAACATGAGACCAAGAGTTGTCCTTCGCTGATCCCAGCTATCTCTAGAAAAGGAAACCTCCATAAATTCCACGGAAGATCTCGATTTTGTCTCTAGAAGGCCGTGGCAAGGACCTCGAACACAAGGATTCCATGATCAAATGTATAATCAACCCCCACCAAATTGGAATTCTGGCGAAACCTTGGCTCCAATTCCAAAATCAATCCCAAACTTGGCGCAAGGAGCACAAAATGCCTATGGAAGATACTCTTGTTACTAACTATTATCACCATATCCACATTTCCCTCCTCCAACGAATTTTTCAACAAAATCCTCAAAATCCACCACTTCCATTACCATTTCCTCATAAAACAAATCGGTTTCTGCCCAACCCATACCAAACCCCAGCAATAAAATCCTCTAGACACATACATGATGAAATAACAGGTTTCCAACTTATTTGATTACTCCTTTAGACCTTAGTGATGTTCAACTTGGGTACGGAAGAATACTTGAAAAGAGGGGGAAACCTTATGTAATCATACAAGAGAAAAACAACTGCGAGGAAGATTCTCTCTTGGTGAATAAAAGTCTTGAAGAGAACACACCTTTCCAAGACCCAAACATTGAAAAATCAAAACAAAAAGAACCCCGGTAATTTCAACTCCTATATTAAACGACTACTTTCAACATCCACTTCTACACCTCTACTTCCCAGAAGAATTACCCAAATTGATAAAGGTGTGAAAAACAGGTATAGATGCCTAATTGTGATCTCCTAGATGAGGTGAGGAAATGTTTGTATTAAGATCCCATTATTGCAAGCTATTAGAAAATTCCAATCTTAGCAAAGACAATAAGGAGTTGAGCATGAAAAAAAAGCGAGGAAAAAGAATAAGAGAGACAAAGAAAATTCAGTTTGGCGGAAAATAACGAGATGTTATGATGGGTAAGATTGCTATTCCAGTATCTAGACCCGGGAAATCCGATTTAGCCAGAAATACACATCAATGGGCCGAGATCCAAAACACACTTATTGATTTAGGAGCAAATCCAATATCATGAGTAGACAAATCATGGATAAGCTGAAACTTCTAATCTTCTTTTTACACCCACATTATTACAGATGAGATAGATGCGCGATTAAAGCGATGGGGTAATCGAAGACATTCCGAGTGTCCTAGATTCTTGGGGTATCCTGTGGATTTTGATCCTAACTCAGAGAGCAATCTGAGGCATCTATTATATTAGGAAGGTGTGGTTAGCTATAGGCGATGCTTTCATTAGTTGTAGATCCGGTGATATGTACATCTCACATTGGTAGTTCAACCAAAAATTTACCTTGTATCCTCCGGCAAAAAAAATTACGGAATTAGATGATACTCAATGGATAGAGGATGAAGACTTACAACCTCTCTTCACAATTTCGGGGGAATTAGTGAGAATGGCCATATTTGAATACCTTAGAAAACTTTGAATCCTCTTGAACTAAACATGAACAATTTCAATAAAAATCCAACATTGAGTTTTATCATCCAAGACGAGATGTCTCTTTATTCCATGGATAAATTTAGCGGCTCTATAATTGAGATATTTCCAGGAGCAAAACTTTAAATATAAACAAGAACCTAGAGAAAACTCACGCAAAGAAGAGAGCTGAGTCAAGATATTACGGAGAGACATTCTTACGCATATGCATGGGGAGTATATGATATGAAGGGATAAACCCAAGACTTGCCTCATGCATCTACATGAGGAAAATTGTAAATAATCAAAATGACCTGAGACGGATGAATCCAAATCTTAGGGAATTGTTAAGGAAGAATTGAAAAAATTGTTAAATGTCAACTTTATCTACTCCATTTCGGATAGTCGGTGGGTTTCTCCTTTGGTAATTATGCCAAGAAAAATGGTAAATGGACGGTATGTATTGACTATTGAGAATTAAAAAAAGCTACTCTTAAATATCATTTTCCCCTACCTTTTATAGATCGGATGTTAGATACATTAGCTGAAAAAATTACTTTGTTTTTAGATGGGTTTAGTGGTTATAACAAATCAAGTAGCACTTGAAGATCAGACAAAACCACATTTACCTGTCGCCAGAAATTTTTATATATGCTTACGAGTATTTCCATTTGGACTATGCAATGCAACATTTCAAGGCGATGCAGGAATTTTGAGATCTAATACATGATTGTGTAGAGAGGTATATGGATGATTTCCACGATTTATGGAAACACATTTGAAGAAAGCTTTAGAAAACTTGGAAAAAGTTTTTAAAGAAGATGTAAAAAAAAAGCAAATCTTTCACTAAGTAATAGAAGTGTTTTATAAATGTTATTTGAAGGGAATTGTTTTGGGACATCACATTTCGGGGATGGGTCTAGAGTTGATGAGTCAAAGTTGAAGTCATCTCTAACTTATCAATTCCAAGTTGTCAAAAATATGTTAGGGTTTTCTCGGACTACGGGATACTATCGAAGGTTTATGAAAACACTTCACCAAGATAGCATCTCCACTTTTCAAATTACTTACCAGAATTTGTGAATTCAAGTGGAATCCTGATTGCAGTTAGTCTTTGAAACCACAGCAAAAATCTCGGAAAGCACCTGTTTTTAATGGGACCTAGCTGGAAGTTTTTTCATATTTCACTTTGAGATGCCTCGGATCGACTTTAGGAGACATTATTGGGACAAAAATACGATTCAACATGCCATCTACTATACAAGTAAAATTTGACTCCTTCGAGTTAAATTATCTCTTTATGTGAAAAAGATTTTTTAGGCGTACATTGTTCATGCCATAAACAAATTCGAGACCTTTATATGAGCTATGGGCTCCTTTGTTCACACGAGATCACTCTTGCAATTAGATATCTAATGAACAAATCAATTACTAATGGCGAGTCATAAGATGGTTATTGATTTTACAGAATTCAACATTACAATTAGATAGGCTTGGAAAAAATCACGATGGTGCACCTATCCCAGACTCCAAAAACATCAAAGATAACACTCCGATTGAAGATCAATTTCCCGATGAATATCTTTTTACAATTTCTACTCGGACTCCTTGGTTTTGTGACATTGCTAATTGGTAGTAGATTTTAGGGAAATTTCCTTCAATAATGAATGCAGAGACAAAAGAAATATCATTGATGGCAAATTGTAAAAATATTCATGGGTTGCTAATAAGTTATACAAAACGAGTCCAGATTTTATCATTAGAAGATGTGTTCGGGGAAGATGAGATGCAGGATCCTCGAGGCATGTCATGATGAGCAACGCCATGCATGGAACACTTTCTTGATAAAGAGGATAGCTTATAAGGTCCTTCATTTAGGATACTATTGGCCATCCCTTTTTAAAGATGCTAAAGAATATGTCAAAAGGTGTGACAGTTGCCAAGGAAGTGAAACCTTTATCTATTGGTGAGATGCCATTGCGGCCTCGAGGTACATATTGAACCTTTTGAAAAATGGGCATTAGATTTTTATGGACCTATTGGTGCTCCATCAAGACAAAAGAAATATATGTTAGTTTGCAACGATTATGTTACCAAATGGGTAGAGGCCAAGCCATTGCTGTACTCTTGAAGCATCGTAGTTAATTTTCTTTTTGAGGATATTTTTGCCTGGTTTAGTTGTCCCAAGGGAGATTGTTACGGATCAAGGGCTCAATTCCACATCAAGGCTAGTGGAACAAATGATGGAGAGGTACAAAATCAGACACAAAAAATCTACTTCCCACATCATCCACAAGAAAATGGTCAAATGGAATCTACCAATAAAGTCAGTGAAAGGATCCTAACAAAGGTTTGTTCATTTACATAGAAGAGATTGGGTAGACAAGCTTCTGAAGCGCATTGGCCTGTAGAACTACATGTAGAAAGGGAATCACAACGGGGTCATACTCCTATGAAGAATTGTTTATGGAAAACAAGTTTTGTTTCCCCATAGAGTTTCAAATTCAAACTTTTAAAATGGCGGTTCGGCTAGGACTTGAGTCTAACGAGGCAAAAGCACGGATTGGGCCAGTTAATGAATTGGATGAGATCGAGAAAGGATGTGAGTCAAACAGTATAGTCAATAAATAAGTTTCAGTGGCATGATAAGTACTCAAGGAAAAAGAAGTTCAAAGAAGGTGGCGGGCTCTCTTGTTTTGATTCAAAATTCAAATATTTCAAGGTAATTTAAACACATTGGCTTGGACCACATATGAAGTCTGAGAATTTTTGACAATGGAACAATAAAAATCGGGACAATAGATGAATAGAAGGTCACTTTTCTTGTAAATGGTCATATATTGAAGGTATTATCATAAGCCAATTTCAAGAGAAGAGATTTTCAAGAGATTCCGGGAAAATAGTGATGTGAAGTTAATGAAGAAGAATTCTTCTTCTTCATCAACAATTGATTTTCTAGATTCAAAAGCATAAAAAAAATAAAAATAAAAAATAAAAAATAAAGTATAAACATGAAAACTAATCACTAATTAGCATGTTTATACGGAGAGAAAGATAAAGTGAAAATCAAAATTCTTAAACACTTTTGGCACTAGGTTGTTTTTTTTAGTTATCACAAAATCATAAGTTTCACTCCATCATGTCTCCCACTTCATTCATATTTCATTCGCTCCATTCATTCATAATTCATTCATTCCATTCATCTATAATTCCTTCCTCCATTCACTCCATTTCATGGTCCATTTCATTTTCCATCTCGGATTTCTAAATTTGATCTCTTTGCAAATTGAGTGTTACAAATCATGAATTGCATACCACTTTTATGTTTCATTTTCACTTCACAATTGTGATTAATTTCATTCCATTACATTTCACTTCCACTCTTGAGCCATTCCACCATATTTCATGATCATTTCATACAACATTGCATTCCATGTTCAAAGTTCCTACTAGTACACACGTGCAAACCGGTGAACGTGCAACGACGATGGTTATTCTGCGACGGATAACCTCCTGAAAGCCAATTATCCGGCGACACTTGTTCGTGAGAAAATTGACCCTGCACCTATGTCAACAAGAAAAATCAAAGGAATTGTGAATCTTTGAAGAATCAATGATTTTCAAAGGAGGACAAAGCATATCAAAACCACAAGAAATTAAGGAAAGCAAGGTAAAGTTGTAAAATTATTATGATGAGAGAACATAGAAGATTATAGTATAGTTAAGTCATGTATGATTTCAAAAAGTTATTTTAATTATTCGTGTTGGTGTTTCTTAAAACCTATCATAAAAACTTTGGACAAAATCCCCTCCACTTGACATATCAAATCATCATTTAAAACTTAACGGTTAAATGCGAAGTGACCTAATCAGTGCGTCACTGGGTAGTATTCGGTGGTGATTTGAATTTCTCACGAAATATTTCCACGGTATTTTCTCCATGATGACTCAAACTCATTAATTTGTGTAAGTCACCCTCCCTGCACTACATTTCACTCATTCTATAACCTCTTCATATATTCATATTACATGGCTAATTCCCCTCACGCATAAACGGAGAAAGCACCTTTGGGGGTAAAAAAACTCTTTATGACCATTCTCATAAATGGATAGAAACGATAGCAGAAGGTTGGGGAAAATATAGGTCTCCTGCTGGCAGAGTCGAACCGATCGGAACCAAATGCTTGGAGGGTGCAAAAATTAGAGAAATGCTACGGCAAATTTGGGTGGCTACAATTTTGGAAAAATTCAATGGTTTTCATAAAGAGGTAACTAAAACATTTGCACGGTCCTTGATAGGAAGCGAGAGGTGAAATAGGAGATGTTAAATTCACTATTACGAGAAGCTTTCATTGCGGAAAGCGGTGGAATTACCAGGCAAAGAAGGAGAATGATGGTTCAAAAATAGGAATTTCATAATGAGGCATGAGCAAATGTAAAAACACCGGTATGGATGTTTCCATTTTTAAGAAAGGCATTCCTAGCTCGGCAGAAGAATAAATGGCGGAATATGTTGCTCATTTTGCAGAAGTTTGCTGGCTTGTGAGGGAAGTCTTCAGTGTATGCTTTATCATGTTATTTGTGATTGCACATTTCTGCAGATGTGAAAATCATTTACCTTTTCTGTATTAAAATGAAGGAAGCGACTCTCAATAACAAAAAGAGGTTCAGTGTGACAACTTTTATTACCATACATTATAAATTTAAAATCTTGATTGGAACAATCATTTGAGAAAGGTGGGGAGACAATTGGGATGAGTTTCTAGTGAGGAATCACTTTGAAAAGGGCAAAAAAGGAATCTCCATTTTGAAGGCAAACTTGCAGAAAGAAGCGGGGAGAAGGAAAATTTTACATTTGTTGAAACTAAAGCATGGCAATTCCATACAAGAGAGACGGTGGGGAATAATTACAAGAAATTGGTAGAAATTAAGAAACGACTTAAAAAGGAGAAGATGATAAGAAAGGTATGCTGAGAGAGAGGTGAAGGCCATCTCAGCAAGATGAAGCTCAAGGCTTAGAGGAGTATGAAGAAAACGGGGGGTTAGACAAAGCGGGGGTTATAAACATTGAGGATGAAGAGAGACACCAGCGCTAGATCACCTAAGTACCGGTACGAGGAGGACCTTGATGAAGGAGCTCCGAGATAGACCAACGCTTCTGACAACAAATTTATAGTATGTTGAGACATTAGAGAAGAGAGCCTCGAGAAAGTAGGGAACGAACTCCTATCCCACAGAATCTTCAATTAAGAAATGCTAAAGAGATAAATATGAGTTAGAAGTACTCAATAGGCATATCAAGAATGAGAATGACATTTTAGGGAGTAGTTTAAGTTTGAAAGTGAAGTATGAATACAACTCTCTCTCTACAAATGGAAAAATTGTACAAGGCTGGTAGAAATTGAAGAAGAGAAAAACAAAAGTTGAGCGGGGCACTTATAAATTTAGAGATTCAAGTTGGTCATAAAGAAAGCCTAGGCCATTGCAGCTATCGGAGCAAAGCGAGGAAGAAGGAGCCTAGATTTCCTAACGAGAATTCTCGAGAATATATGATTTTGATTGCATGAGGACATGCAAAAAAAATTTGCGGAGTGAAATTATGTTGAGCCCAGATGTCTTTCCCTTCACCAAATTTCACTTCATTTCCTTTGTTCCTTATCAATTACGGACTTAAATTGTCAATAAGTTGATTAAAGTCACTTTAGGAATGTATACAATGGTGACTTGCTATATTTTCATGGTTTTGTTGTTGTAGTAATTTTTGACTAGACTCGGCTACGAGAATGCAACCGTGCAGCAGCGTTCGCCTATTCATGACTATCTTCATGTTCTCACGGGTCAGGTGTCACTTCAAGGAAAAACGCATATGGTTGAATTCCACAACACTCCCACATCATTTATTTCTCTCTACAAAGTACGAAAGGCTACGGTGGTTATGCCGTGGAAGAGATCAAAACCAAGAAGCATATTCCCTGCCGGGACGGGGGACTCTCGAGATGTCTCCAACAAAGTACGAGGCTTCATAAAAGTTCTAATTTGATTTTGATTGAAAAGACACTTGATTTCTGTGTTTCTTCTCAAGGGTAGTTATGTATTTATTTTATAAAAAGAATGACTTGGAAGACAGGGAGCAACTAGCTAGATTATGTTTTGTTGCTAGATATAAAGCTAGTAATACTCTTTTTTTGAAATAATTTTCCTTCAATGAAAAGTATACGCTTTGATAAAGAGATCTGAGGCAATCTTGGGGGAATTTTTATGCTAATCTGGGTGGTGAGGCCCCCTCTTGCGAAAACTCTGTGTGCACATTGTTTAGATAAGTAACTTTATGTTGCATTCCTATCTTCCCAAGCAATTTTACGAACTTTGTGTTTATTACTCATTTGCATTGGATGCTACATCCATTCTTATTCTTAATTTTCAAAATATCACTAACATTGAATAGGATATAACTATAGTATTCTATGAATTAGTTTCATTTTTTGAACTTTTTACAATTTTTGTGCTCAGTTACATCAATTATTCTGACCTAGTCTTGTTCTTCTGAATTTATTCCAAAATATCACTTATATTGAATGAGGACATAGGCTGTGGTGTTTCAGAAGCTTAGTTGCATTTTTTGAACTTTGTATTTTTATGCTCATTACATCTGTATTCAGAGCCAATCTTTATTCTATGAATTGTTCCAAAATACCACTAACACCAGACAACCACAGAAATTGTAGTATTGGGTATTTGTTGGTTGATTGCATTTAGTTTAGTTGTAAAACTCGGAGGAGTTAATGGCACTCTAGTTCAATTAAATTCTTTGTATTTCAAGTTTGAATTATTTTATTCAGATTCTGATTTTATCCATTGTATTTTTAGTTTTATTAGTCGATTTGTATACTAGGTTGTTAAGTTAGACTTGATGGCCTTCATTATTTAAAACCAATCCTGTTCTTAATTTATACTGTGTCATCATATGAGAAAAACAGAAATTATTAATGTCATTTTGAAGTCTTGACTGTTCACCTTCTCATAATTTCTGAGCGCACTCTTTTTCAAAGCTATTTCAAAAATTTCTAATTCTTGAATGAGGTTTAATAGTGATATTTGATCTTGAATGGATTAATTGATGTCTTGATTTAATTCAGTACAATTCTTCATAAGGTTTTACTGAGACTATCTTTTCCAAATGTGTTCCAACAAATTTCTGGCCGTGAATAAGATTTTCTTTGTGATGTTGTGATTGTTTTTTACTTAGAAGAACCTCATTTCACTTAAATTATCCTTTTCTCAAGTTATTCCAACATATTTCTAATAGATGATTAGTTTGAGTTCATGTTATGAGTTATGAGTTGTGCTATGAGTTATTTTGTATTTAAATAATTGCATTTCATTACTCAGAAGTGCCATACATAGTTGCAAATGGTTTTTCTAGTTTTAGTGTGACAACAACTTCTCTTTACCAACATGGATTTTCTTTTCCTCTTGAATAAAAAACAAAATCAAAAACATTGGAAAAACACTAAATACATCGTAGTGAAAGCAGATACCTAGGCACATGGTAGTGCACTTCACTTCTTGATTTAGCCTACAGTTTGAAAATTTATGACATCAATTTAGGAGCACTAGTTAGAGACTAAAGGACTAGTTTTAGAGTGATGGCAAAGTTATGTGAGGTTGGAAGAGTAGTTCATGGGTTATTCGATTTGCTCGGTTAATGGAGTTAAACTCAATTAAATTAGTTGTATCTAGTCTAACTAAATGATACACTAGTGAGAGTCTAGAGTGAATTTAATTAGTTAATTAATTTACAAATAATAACTCATTAATCCATTTTAAACAGCTCTGATGATTAACTACGGTGCATGTGATTCTGATGGAGACCAGAGTGGAGAGATGGGTGAAAGGGCAAGATGGACTATTTGTTGTGACTATAGGTGAAGTGATTCACACACACATTGGAGTTTTGGCAGGGATTTTCTGATCCAAGGCAAGTGTAATTCAGTCATTGACTATTCTTAGAGTGGGATTATCACAGTGGAAATGAGACTAACGGGTGGCAAGAAATCGGTGCATGGATTCTGTGATTTCTTTTTGATTAGTGTGTGATGATTGATTTCTTAGGAAGCATTATAAGATTTTGTATGAGATTATTACATGATATCCATATTTTATAATATATGATAGTTTTGGAGTTTTCAACCAGACTTTCATTAAACATTGTGTTATGTGCGATTGTTTTTCATTTATGCTTCAAATGTGTTTTTTACAATTAATTTTCCATAAAGAATTAATAATTAGAGAATGATTACGTATTTTGTAAGAAGTTAAATATTTTGAGATAGGGGGAATCTAGATGTATACATGCTTAGTGTATATAATTTCTACATGGTCTCAGATTAAATATTTAGTTCTTGAAGATTGCAATTGTGAAAATTTTTAGTTTGTGTTGGTGGACAGATTTCGAATTTGCTACGAAAATGCTTGGTGCAGGATATTTGAGTATACATTGAGAAATGTATTTCAATGGAGTTACGATTGGAGTATGCCCTTGATGGGCCTCGGGTACATAGTACGGAAGGTGGGATGAAGTAGTCTTTGGAGGATAATGGGTGAAGGAGTTCATCGATAGTGATGTTCTAAGCTGGGGATCTAACGTCTTTGCGTATGACGCATGGCAAAGAAGATAGAAAAGACAAGAAGGAGTGCATTTGGAAGGTGTGAAGGACCATATTGTGTCCATTATTCATGGGAAAGCTATCCATTCTTAATGTGGAAGCCTTTGATAGATTTTTTTTTTTCAAACGACGACGACTAGAGGAAGTTGGCACTAAAAGACAAGCTGAGAAAAATAAAAACGGAGGAAGAGACGACAGTATTCCAAAATATCTCATGAAGTTTGTCCTATAGAGACGAGGCTGCGGGAGTGGGGATTAATATTGATGATGAAGACTTGGTGAGCAGCTCTCTTGGGCTTACGAAGGATTGGCATAGCTATGAAGACTGCGCCGATGGATGGGAGCGCTGGGATGGGAGTGACTTTGGTCGGATGTGTAGGAGGAGATAAGGAGGGTACCGGGGATGGCTCTTCATCAGCGAAATGATGAAGAGAATTTTTCTTTGGCTGTAAAAAGAAAAGGAAAGGAAGGGAAGAAATTTCCTTGGAGAAATCCGATGATAAAGGCAAGAAAGAAGGATTTGTCCAAAGTGAAGTGTTTTCAGCACAGCCACGAGCATGAATTTCGCACTAGCGCACGGAAGAATAACAAGAAGGTGATGGAGGCGAAGCTAGAGAGGCCTTAGCCTCACAATTTGAACTTGATTTCTCTTTGATCACATGCTTGGTTTCGAAGCTGTTTATGGGATGGTGTGTGAACATCTTGATAATTGGTGCATCTTTCCATATGGCGGGAGACAAGGAGTTCTTTAGTGACTTGGAGGAGAAGGACCTTTCAGATGCATGAGATGGGCAACGATGGTCGTCTGAATTGAGACCGACATTGGGTTCATTACCTTTGAGGAGGAGTTTGGTAATCCATTCTTGTTTAAGGATGTTATGCATGTTCAGTCTGAAGAAGAACTTGGTCTCGGTCGCAATTTTGGAAGACAAAGGTTATGGCGATGTTGTTTCGGTGGAAAAGCCTTTCTTCGACTTAAAAAAATGGGTCAAACCAAGAAGATAGGGATTCGAGTTAAGAAAATATAAAAGCTAACAGGGTGGATAGGTGCATTGCAATGGTGGGAAAAGTAGAAGAAGTGGTGATCGGGATGAGGGCGAATTATGGCACAAGAGGGTGGGCCATCTTCACCGTGGCGCTTTGAATATTTTGGGAAATGTTTCTCTTTTGGACTTCCCAAGGGTAGTGCTTGCACGGTCGGGTCCGGTGCAAAGGGATGTACTATGCATAAGTTTGTGGATACCTTTCATGAGAGGAGAACCATGCCTTGGTGATCTGGAGAGAAGTCACACAAGCATGTATGGACCTTTCTCGATTTAGCCTTCTCGTGAATCTTGAATCTTCTTCATGCGAGAAGAAAGTGAAGCGTTCTCAAAGTTACGCGAGTTCAAAGAATTGGTGTGAGAAGGAGTCGGGAAGCACGTGAAGAAGCTCTACGAAGCGATAATGGTGGTGAATGTCTACAGATGAATTCAAAGACTTCTTTGTGTAAAGAAGGAATTAGAAGAGAACTCATAGTGCCTCATAACCCACATCGAGAATGGGATCATTGAGAGGAAGAACGGAATGATCATGGGTGTTGCACGAGTGATGTTGCATGACAGGGGGCCTACGGGTACTTGTGGCGACATGCAACACTATGGTTTATGTGAAAAACTGTGTGTCCTCATAGATTGTACATGGCATGAGTACGGAAGAAGTTTTCTTTTGGTAGAAGCACGATGTTTCTAATTTGAAGATTTTTGGCTCATACATTTACATTCACTGTGACAAAGGACGCGAGAGAAGAAAGGCGGAGCCAATTGTAGAAGTTGGGATATTTGTGGGGTACATGACACCCATGGTATCGTGTGTATTTTCCGAGATAGTTGGATAGGGCGGTGTGACGGAATATAAAATTCAATGAGGTGAAAGCCATGAAGGCACATCGCTTGAGGGAGCTACACTTGCATGCGGAGGAGGAACTTCTTGCAAAGATGAGCCTCTAGATGTGGATGGAGACCACAAAGAGGAGATTCATGGAGTGGAGAAGTTCCACTCATAGAACAAGCATCGAGACAAAAGGCGAAACGAGACCACCGGGTGAGGCGGGAAACGGTCGACATAATGTAGGAGTCCTACATCACAGTAGTAGATAGAGCAGTCACAGTCGATTCTTTGGATACATAGCTCTTATGAGCAAGTGTATCGTGACAAAGCCATCTTATTTTGAAGAATCGGTCCCGGGAGCCCACATGGGTAGATGCCATGGTGGAGGATTATGACTCCATTGTCGAGAAACGGTCTTGCAGGAGATTGTTCCAAGGCCGTGGGGAAAATCGATTTAACAGGATCAGATGGATCTACAAGGTAAAGCAAGGTTGTTGATGGGAGTGTCAGAAATATAAGGCAAGATTTGTTGCAGAGCACCTCACACCAGATCAAGGGAATTGATTATGAAAGAAACCTTTGCACTGTCACATGGTATTCTTCTGGGACCATCCTTTCTCTCTCAGTAGATGAGTTACAGCACATTCATCGAGATGGATGTGAAGACTACGTTCCTTAATGGGATCATTGAGGAAGGGTGCACATTGAAACGGCTTTGAATGATTTGAGATCTTCGATGAGTGAGTCACATGTGTGCGAGGCTCAAGAAATTGTATGGCCTAAAACAAGCACCTCGTGCTTGGTACACCTGGATGCGACAACTGTTTCAACACGGACTTGGCTTCACCAAGAGTGAGGCGGATGTAAACTTTTATTACCAAATTGTGGTGGAGGTGTCTTTTAATCATTATTCTTTATGTTGATGATTTAATACTAACGGAAGTGATGAGCATTTGATACACTCATGCAAGGAAAATCTTGCGAAAGGAGTTTGAGATGAAGGATTTGGGCCTCCTTCATTATTTCCTTGGATTGGAAATATGGTAGCGAGAAGGTAGGCTTATTTTGTGTCTCAGGGGCAAGTGTACGAAATCTTTGGAAAAGTTTCACATCGCGAAATTGCAAGCCTATCGACACTCCTCTTCGAGAAATTGGAGAAGAGATGCCACATCGGCGGTAGTGGATGCCACTATTAATTGACAGTTGTTGGTTCCTCATGTATTTAGTTAGCTACAAGATGGACATATATATAGTCTGGTGGCTTTCACCTTGATAGTTAAGCCTACCAAGCTCTTTTGGAAGGCAAGCAAGCATGTCCTAAGATATCCTAGGGGCATCTAGAAGTGTGGTTTATGGTAGAGCCGGATGGATGAGGTGAAGTTGCATAACTTCATGGATGCAGTTGGGTGGCGGATATGAGACAAAGATCACATCGAGGGTTTCAGTCATCGAATCTACGACGGTTTCTTGGGCATCGAAACAAAGATCCATGGCACTCGATTCGGCGAAAGCGGGGAATACATGGCGACAAGTCAAAGGCTGCATGTGAGGCTATACGGATGAGAAGATCCTAGTCGGTTTTCGGTTCACATTTAGATCTCTGATGATACATTGTGATAATCGAGTTACATTAATCTCTCGGTTAATCCTCTGTTTCATGATAGATCTAAAAATATTGATGTCAGGTATCATGATATAATTTTGTGCGTGAGAAGATCATGTTGCTTTAGTACATTCCTAAGAAGATCGGGATGTAGATATTCGACAAAGCTAAACAGGAGAAAATTTGAATACCATAGGCGGGAATTAGGGTGAAAGATAATCCCTCTTTTTAGAGGGAGTGTTGAGATTGTAGAGATGGTAGACTTAGCAATGAAAAAGAGTCGCCTTCGCTAAGTGGGCCGCGAGCTATTTTTAGCGCAAGTCTATTTTTTTTTTTTAGACTATGTCTATTTTTAGACATGGTGATCATATTTCGAGAAGTTGCGGGATGCTATTTGTGGATGGTTGGTCAAGTTGGAAAAATATACTTAAAATTCCTATTTTAGAATATTGGGCGAAGTATATTTATAGATCATCGGTGCAAAAATAGAGAAGTGTTGATTATTATTAGCTCTTAATAATAATCCATTAGTAAACAAAAACTTATTCTGCTACTTGGGCACTTAGTTTCGGTGCAGTTGGAAAATCGGTGGGGTACAGATAATTACGCAATTCCTAGGGTTTGCGAGTGGTTCATGCATGAAGGGACTCGATTTAGAGCGAAGTGGAAAAGAGATTATGACGAGTTGGAAGAGTGATTCTGATTTTTATTGATTTAAGCTGAGTTAATGGAGATAAACTGATTGAGCTAGATTTACTTATCTATTCTAACTTCAAATGAAGTACACTAGTGAGAGTACGATGAACAATTAATTGATGGTGCAAATATCTTAACTCATTAATCAATGAAAATACGGCCAGTTAACTATAGTGCATGTCGGGTTCTAGTGAGACCAGTGGAGAATGAGTAGAAGACAAGATGGACTATCTTAATTGTGACTATAAATGATGATGGTTTCACCACACATTAGAGTTTTCCAATGAGGATTATATGATAAAGGAAAGTGTAATTAGAATTAGTCCCGAGCTATTCTTCGATGGGATTGTGCGGTGGGCGGGGGTAGTAGGTGGCAAGAAATCGGTGCATGGATTTGTAGATTTCTTGATTAGTGTGTGACGATTGATTGTCTTTGACTTGATGTACTAAGCTTTGTATGAGATTGTTACATGATATCCATGATACATAATATATGATAGTTGGGGTTTCGGCTTATGCTTTTCCCATTAAACAACTATATTATGTCTGATTATTTTATTTATGTATGTGTTTGCAATTATGATTTTCTGCCAAAAAAGATTAACAATGGAATGATTACTGCATTTTTCAGAATTTAAATTACATAGAGGAATTTTTTCTAATATTTTTAAAGGTTTTAAGCCTCCATACTCCACTGCTTTGGACTATCACTTGCTCTTTTTTGCACTCATCAAAGTGGGAACCTGGCCCCTTGGGGCTTGATTTTCACCCACACACTTTCTAGGAGGAGTTTTAGGCGCAACGGGTGATACGAAATTCAGTGTGTTCATCCATTTTCGAGATTTGATCCCTTAACTTCAGATCTTCCAGTTGATTATTCATCCATCCAAAAACCTCCTTCCCCCGTTTTACGGGTCTTATCTGCAGATTTTTGTATTTTCCCTCGGATTTGTGCTTTCGCCACCTCATTTACAACAAATTTCCCTTTGATTTTTTGTTGTTTTACGCACCTATTTCCGGTAGATCATTTCAGATCATTCCCTCCGATTTAGATCCATTGGTTATTTTTGTGTGTTTTGACTTATATTTTTCCCACTGAGACTAGTTGTTGAGAGGCCCACCTCATGGGTTAGGTCTAATATAATTAACTATTTATTTTTAAATTTATATTGTTAGTTTCATTCTTTATTATACGTAGATTTATTTACGGTTATAAAACTATACTTTTTATTTTTCTCTAGAAACGTTTGGGTTTAAATTAGGTACACACTTAACACATACCTAAGTGAAGAAGAGCCTAGTTCACACCACCAAGCAAAGGCTATGTGGTTGCAATCATTGATCCTCTACACACCTCTTTTGCCCTTGTTTCCGACATTGTAATAGTTGATCCTGCCTCCTTGCCCATGTTCATTCCTCTTCCCTTTGTGCCATTTTTGTGCTTTCATCATTTCACCCCCCTCAAAGACTTCTTGGCCTTCATCCTCAGTTTCCATTAGGAAGACTTATATCACGTAGGATTCAAGTTAGTCCTCCATGATCGCATTCTGAATTCTCTTCTAGTTCATTGGGTTCCCCTTCTATCCCGGTGTCCTATCTCTTACCTTCACAATGTCTAGTTTAGGACTGCTCTTTGGTGGTAGCCACAGCTAAATGGGAATACTGCAGGTAAGGACAACAAGCATGAACTATCGCTCTCTTGCTCCCTATACTTGTGAGGCCTCATTCTTTACGATTTTAACCGGGTTGATCAATGACCCCATATGCCATGATCTTTGAGTTGGCCTACTAAGGCTTCAACCAAGCTCCCTTTAAAACATCCCCAAGTTTGAAGGTCTTCTTTGGAGAAGATCCTACAAGCCATGTTAGATCTTTCCATGTGGTGTTCATATAAATCCATTCACAGGTAACTTTGTCCCGAGTCTTCGGTTGTTCCAAATACTGTGGCATGTTGAGGCTTTAAGTGGTATGTTGATGGGCCTCCTCCTCTCATACCACCTTTGCAAATCTTGCCTAGGAATTTATTTGTCTTATTTCTATCTTCCCCTTCGTTGTATTACTGGTACCAAACTTTTTAATTATTTTAAATGATAAATGCAACGGCACCCTATACGATCATGTCCAAGGAGCTAGGAAAGAACTATGAGCCCCTGTTTGGAAAGAAAACTGTGTCTACATACTGGACAATTCCTTGGTCATTTTCCTACAATAGGCAAATATGTCGCATCGCATTTCCACAAAGAAACCGAAAAGAGCGCTCAGGATTGTGTTAAAATATGGCCCGATCGCTCGATTAGGTTATGTTATACGAAATCCTACGAAGTATCCCTAGACCGGTGGTGCCCCGATGCACAGGGGCATCATAAATGGTATCGTTGGAGCCCTTTCTCGTCCATACGCTTGGCCTCCATGGGCTATGGACCCTGGGAGGCCAGCTCCTCAACTACTTTCCTCTCATTGTAGCATGTGTCACAGGCTCCCGACATGCCTCCTCGTTTTTCCCAACTTTGTTTACCACAATTTTACCCAACCTCCTTATTATACATGTCATGCTTTGGTGTGACTCTGCTCTTGTGCACCCCACCCCCCTTGCCTTCCTGTGCTACCATGACCGCGTACCACCCCCGAGAATGGAGGTGTATGCCACACGGCGATCTTATGAATAATCCCCTCCTACTTCCAAAAAGAAGAGAAAGTGTTGGATGGATAAATCGTTCTTGTGGACAAGACCGATCTCCCTAGTACTAAAAGTATCTGTGACAAACAACGAATAGAATAATCTTTCTCTAAGCACTGATATGTCTGAAAAGCTCTATGGGTGTTAAAAGACCTACCTTATGTCCGAGTGCTTGTTTGAAGTTGTTGTTGTCCTTCGCGTGCTTGGAAGAGGTTTCGTTCGTAAACCCTCTGATCACAAACAAGAAAAGTATTACATAGCACACAGCCATAGACATCCATCTTATAAACCATGCTTATCATAGTGATCTTGAGGAATCTATGAAATAAACTAGTAACAAACGGCAATGAGAAAAAATGAGTATATTTGTATTAATTTTAAGAAGAGAAAACCTTAAAACACGAGCCTTGATGTTGCACGGGCCTTCCGGGTAGGGCCGGGGAGTCTCCTCTGCACACAAGTCTCACTCCTGTGGATAAATGAGAGGTATGTGATCTCTCTCACAAAAGTCTTTTAAGTTTGATGAATCTCAACGGCACTTATCTTAAAATATTCTAAAGCTCCAACTCCCTTTGAGGCTACCCAATGCCCCTCTTTTATAATGGAAAGAGGAGGTTTGTGTTTAAATATGAGGATAGAATCCTCCTTCAAAGGGATAAGCTCACTCACATCGAGGAGTTAGCTCCATAAGGTGAGGATATATCTGCCTTATCCAAAGCGTACTTATTCCCGAAAATTCTCGTCTAGAATCTTCAAATTAATCTCAAATCAACCTTTTAACTTTACTTTCTGCTTTTTAGTTTCTGATGTGCACCTATAACACATAGAAAGTGCGGTGTTAAATAAACGAGGATAGTGGAACATTAGAGTGCGGGCCCGCGAGAAATGTATAGAGAAAGTGCGATACCAAAGTTTAGGATATTTCTGGGAATTTTCTACGATTTTCAGGCTTGATGAATAAACGTGTGTTAGAATTGCAAAAGGGAGGAAGTATGAGTTATAATGAGCTCATACTCATAGTAAGATCTCTGAGGATGACAATTTTAGTATATGATTGCCCCTAAGTCAGTGGAATAGATGGCCCAGTGTCATATGCTGAAGAAGTGTGGCACTTTATCATTTCAGAGATCATCCTGTGGACACCCCCGGTCGGAACACCAGTAAAAACATTCAATACAAAAATATATACATGTAATCATATCATCATTTGAGAGTAGGCATTCCCATACTCGAGATCAAAACTAAATAGAACCTAACTTAAATTGTTCTGATACAGGAATGATTTTGAATACATCACAGTATAGACATGTGTAGACACAGTATGGACGCAGCCATCTGTTTATAAATAGTCTACTGTATGAATGATAACAAAATTCCTCGCAGCCTGGATGGTAGAAACTAGATCCAGGGTCTTGATTTTCGCTTCTCGAACTGGTACGATTCTATCCATGTGAATAAATGTGTTGAAGTCGAACATGGTAGAAACCACTTGATTACCAGTCAATGATGTAAATTGTTAACAAGTGTGAGAGTAACCACCAGTAATGTCAATGGCTCTCAAAGTACCTAGTGCAATCCATGAAATGTGAATGAATGATCTGAAGTCGAACATGTCACGGAATCATTCGATCGAAGGTCAATAATGCAACCTGTCATCGAAGGCGAGAAACCTGCCATTGAGGCATGCAGATTTCAAGGTACTGACGATTTCTGGATCAACTTCCTAGATAATGAGCTGTCGTCGATAGAAAGTGATCCGTCGTAGGCAAGCCCACAACACGAAATCATAGATCAAGTTTTGAAAATATATTGGCAAGGACTGACTCAGGGATGGTCAAAAATGGATGATAGATATTTTGCAGATGAATGGTTTATTTGAACTGTCCTCTTAAACACATAATGACACTGCAGATGGCTTGGTGACAATTGACCCAAAGCTAATACCCAGAAACCGGTGAAGACTTTCAATGAGGTTTGATTAACTGTTAGGCAAAGGATTTCCCAACCCAGTTGAATGAAAGTGTCGTGTTCAAGAGTGGTTAACTAGATTTTCGAAAAATCAAAATACAACAAACAAGTCCATTTTTCTCTCTTTTCCCCCACCATTTCTGGCAAGTACCTCTTTATTTTTGACAAGCTTGAGGAGGATAACATTTGCTTGTTTATAATCTCATCCTTCGGATGAGTCCAACTTAGTTTAAGATTCGAACCCTAAGAAGGAGTGGTTCGTTCCTGTTGAAAATTAAACAGGTCCTTTACTGTTAAATTTTAACGAGTCCAGGATAGGAGAAACTTGGTGTTTTTCATTTTAAGGGAGTCAGAAGAAAAAACTTAAGAAAACTCCATGGGTGCACTTTTTCGTAAATTTAGTCTCTCAGGCCCGAAAAAGGATAAAATAATGCGGGAGAGAACTCTATTGACCGTAATTAGTCAACGTATACCTTTTTCGTAAATAGTCCATTTCAGTCCGTAAAAGGGGTAAACTTATACTGAAGGGACGATTATTCATTTACTTTAATGAGTTCGAATAATCAAGTACTCGGCAATATTTTCATATTTAGAGAGTCTGAAAAGGGCTTAAAAGAGGACTCCAGGGTTTCGCTTTTTCGTAAATTTTTGAAAGAGTCCGAAAAAGTGATAAAAGTATGCTCTTTGTTGAAAAATGATCAGTTTTCCTGAAAAATCCAATTTCTACACAAAAACTTGAAACATTACACATACCTATTTAAGATAAGTAAAAATGCTTTCAAAAATACCCTTTTTAAAGTGAAAAATAAACAAATTAAAAATTCATCTATTCGAAAAAACTTATAAAAAGGACTTTTTCAATTTCATTTTTACTGTTCAGTTTCAGAGTGAAGAGTAAAAAGCTTTTGGGTAAGAAAGTTCCTGTGAAGATTCTGGAAAATCTGTCCAGCGAAATCGAGAACCGTTAGTCCCAGGTAATCCACGACCTCCTAATATTGTATTTCATCCATTTACAATTCAGTTTTAGGCTTTAGATTTTATTTTTAGGGAAAAATATGGTTTAAAAATTCGCCCGTGGGGGTCCGCAGGTAAGACACATGGGACCTGTGGACCCCAAATTTTTTCTATATGGAAAAAAGTCGTGGGTCCACACTCATCACATAGAGCACGTGCATTTCTATGCACTGTGTATAAAGGATAAGTGTGGTCCCCGCGCGTTTAAATTTAAAACTCAAATTTCTCATTTGCTGCCCAAAAATTTCCAAATTAGATTGTTCTAACTTGTGTTTTTATGCATTGTAGGAGTAACAAGATGTTGATTTGGAGAGAACGCGAACATGAGGACGTGGATGACGCCACAATGCTCCATTTGCCCACAATGCAAGCATTAAAAGCATGCGGTATATATAAATTCTTGGCCATCCAAGGCATGAGGGCACAGGTAGACCTCCTGACATGGCTGGTAAACAGGTGGAATGTGCAAGACCATTGTTTCATTATTGGTGGCCACCAGCTCGAAATTGAGCTGGAGGATATTTATTTTCTAACTGGTTTGTCCAAAAGGGGCGAACAAGTTTCTCTGTTTGGGACTAGGCCAGGTGGCCAGTCTGTCGCTAGTCTTCAACTAGAATTCTGTAATGATCAGGCAAACCCTAGGGACAAACAGATTGACATAAAAAACATCATCCGTCCCGAGTTGAAAGTTATTGCATTTACTGTTACCAGAATGTGTGGGAGTGTTGCGCTGCATGTGGCTACCGGTTCCCAAATGCGTATTGTTGTGGACTGTTTTCGCGGCACCATTTTCAACTGGTGCGAAGCTGTGTTGGCCAATATAAAAGGCCAATTGACTAGAGCAAAGAATGGTAAACTAAACAGCTTTGGATATGGATCCATTGTCGTTACCTTCGCTCTAGAGAGGATCCCCATGCTAGCTCCGCAGAGTATTTATGTTGATGTCGGTCGAGTTCGAGAACCTAGGATGACTCGTTGGGTCGCACTGATGGCCCGTCACAGTATTGAGGGCTCTGAAATTGTTCGATTTCCTCCTTCATATTTTCGTTGGCCGGATCGCCAAATTTTTACCATAGAGGACTTTCCATATGCCGGGATAGATTTCCGCGGCGACCGAGAAATGACTCTCCCAGCCGGGGAACAATGGGATGAATTAGGTAAAATCATTTTCAACAATTTCTAAGTTCTAATTTTTTTTATTTTTTGATCGTCTTGAAACTAATAACCAAAAGTTTTGAATGCAGATGTGGGCCCACGGCGACCAGCCCATCTCCAACCTTATGACAGAAGACAACTAGCTGCAGTTGCACCAGCCCCAGCCCCAGCAGGCCAATCAGTGGAAATCTTGTCTGACTTAGAGCATCACCTAGAGCGCCTGACTCTAGATATTCCAGAGACGGACATAGATGAGATTCCACTCAGATTATAGAGATACGTGATTGGTGTTCCAGGACCTTTTAGGAGGTTCCTATGTAGGGTGGCTCGAGCAGTGGTATCTTATCGTGATCACCATCAGTGATGGGATGATCGTATTGTAGACTCATATTTTGACTTTTTGTGTTATCATTCTACCGATCTATGATCGAAGACGATGTATATTTTTTGAAAACACTCCTATATTATGATATATCACTATTTTCCGGCTATCTGTGTGCATGTTATGGATGTTGTTTGATTTACTGTTTTAATTATTGCAAATGTTGATTTATCATACTAGAAGCAACTGCATCTACTAATGTATTTAAATGTCTTGGAATATGTTGATATTCGATATAATCAAATTCACGTTCCAAGAGACGAACTCTTAAAAATAACCGTAATAACACTGGATTCCTAATGGTATAGACCCTGTTAAGCTGTAATACAACAAGTTCAGAATCCAACCTAACAATCAAACTCTGAATTCCAAATGATATGGATTCAGACAATAACTCAATCACTGCACTATACTCGGCAATGTTATTCGTTGTTTGACCAAGGCTTACCCCATGCATGGATATTAACTCGTCAGCGGGTGAATAAATAACCCAAGCTGCGGAAGAAATGTTCCGTGTACTACGACAAGCACCATCAGCAAAACCAATGTAAGTTTGAAGAGACGTCGACATCTGCAATATCAAGAGTAAAACTCAGATAAGCAGGAATAGTGATAAAAACACACTTCTAAACTAGGCACACTTTTCTAATCTAAGACACACCAGCAGTAAAGAAATCTAATCTAATAAAAAATCTCCACACCAAGTTTTAAGCATAATATCGCTTTAGATAAAGCCCATTTTTGGGTTTATCCAAAGGGACACCATCAAAATTTATCAACTCATAGGCCCCTTTTGCTAACTTTCGTTTGACAATGAAAGGACCATGCCACATAGGCACGAATTTACCAGCCCCTAGTTTATCGTTGGCTTGATCATAAAGTAAGACTAGGTCTCCTTCTGAAAAATTTCAAGGGGTCACACTTCTATCATACTGAGCTTTAATTCGTTTAACATGAGCCTCATTTGCTATTGCAGCATTTCGTCGATTCTCATCTAGTTGAGCCAAGTACAAGAAACGTTTCTCCTCTTCAGACGTAGCTGGGAGTAATTCTATGGCTAATTTCAGTGACGGAATTTCGCATTCAATCGGCAACACAGCTTCCAAACCGTAAACGAGTTGAAAGGGAGTGAAACCTGTTGATGTTTTTACCGAGGATCAATATGCCCAAAGTGCTAAAAATAACATGGAATGCCAATTCGTCTTTTGAATACCAATAATGTGTTTGATCATGGTGACTAAAACTTTATTGATGGCTTCAACCAGACCATTGGCTTGTGGATAATACGGAGTGGAACTATCGTGACGCAGGCCAAGTTGATCTGTCAGTTCAGTCATCATGACATTCCAAAAATGACTTCCATGATCTGTAATAATGGCTTGAGGAACACCGAACCTAGCAATTATGTGATTAAATATGAAAGTTGCAGCAGTCTTGCCGTCAGCCGAAAATGTAGGCATCGCCTCGGCCCACTTAGTAAAATAATCTACTGCTAAGATAATATACGCATGCCCCCCGGCCGAGTGAGGGTTACATGTAATAAAATCGATACCCCATTTTTCGAAAGGACCAACAACAATTATAGGGTGAAGAGGAGCGGGTGGCGCGTGCATTTTACGATCAAAAAGTTGACAATTGTGGCATTTCCGGACCGCATAAATACAATCTTTGAATAATGATGGCCAGAAATAACCAGCGCGCAATATCTTTTGGGCAGTGGCATACCCAGACATATGACCGCCACATGCTCCAGAATGGCAATCATTTAAAACCTTTTCAGCTTCATCATGAGTAAGACAGCGTCGAAAAACAGAATCCGCTCCACGACGATAAAGTGTATCACCAATAATATTATACTGTTGGGATTGAAAACGTATTTTCCGTCGCTGAGATCGTGAGATTTCGGGCCGAAAAGATTGGGTTTGGAGATAAACAATAATATCTCCATACCATGGATCAAGAGTACTGATAAGAAACAAAGATTCGTCCACAATGGACTTTTCTGCCACTGTTTCAGTATCAGTAGAGGGGAAATCACACATTAGTTCCGCAAAGACCAAAGATTTCTTTGCCTTGGATTTTTCAAATTCCAAGTCAAATTCCTGCAGGATAACTATCCATTTGGAATATTTGCCCCCTAGCAATTGTTTGGTCAAAATATACATCATAGGGTTGCAATTAGAAATTACCGTGGTTTTACGTAACAAGATGTAATGTCTAAAACGTTGGACAGCTTGAACAGCTGCCAAGGCCAATTTCTCCACATGTGTATATTTGATTTCAGTCGGATGCAGATTTCGACTAAGATAATAAATCACATGTTCATTGTGAGATTCATCTTCCTGCACTAATACCATCCCAATGGTGGAATGAGAAGCGGCGAGGTACAAAAAGTAATCCTGATTGTAATTGGGAGGATGCAATAACGGTGCATGGGTCAATGCGTGTTTAAGTGCATCAAAAGATCGATCAGCGATCTCATCCCAAAAGAATGGAATGTTCTGTTTCAACAATCGGGTAAAACCTTTTGTAAGCTCGGCATAGTTAGGAATGAATCGACGTAAAAAGTTTGCTTTCCCCTGCAAACTTTGGAGTTGGCGTAAAGTCGAAGGAGGAGGCAATTTAACAATAGCTTCGACTTTCGACGGATCGACGCGAATGCCTGCTTTTGAAACAACAAATCCCAGTAACCGACCCGATTCTACACAGAAAACACATTTGTGTGGATTCAACCTAATTCGATAATGCCGACATCTTATAAAGATGGCTCGTAAATGAGTGAGATGGTCAACCCTATGCAACGAATGAGCAGGTAAATCATCGAGATAAGGCTGCACAATATGTTTAATGTCATGAAATGCATAATACATAGCCCGTTGAAAAGTTGCTCCAGCGTTCTTTAATCCAAAAGGTAGTTTGCAATAAGAAAACGTCCCCCATGGACAAATAAAAGTTGTTTTCGGTTGATCAGCAAGGAGTATGTTTATTTGATTGTAGCCTGAAAAGCCATCCATAAAAGAAAACATTTCACTGCCAGCACAATCATCAATTATTTGATTGATATAGCGGGTTGGATAATTGTCCTTGGGACAAGCTCGATTAATGTCCCTATAATCAATACATAATTTTATTGTTCCTTGTTTTTTAGTCACAGGAACAATATTTGATACCCAATCTGTTAAGGGGATTGGATATATGAATCCTGCACGAAGTAATTTTTCAACTTCTGCTTTAATAGCAGTATCTTTTCCAGGATGAATTTGACGTAAAGGTTGACGAACAGGTTTAGCATCCGGGTAAGTCTTAATTTCATGTACAACGATTGACGGATCAATTCCTGGCATTTCTTCATAAGACCAGGCAAACACATCACAGAATTCTTGAAATAGGGCTTTATAAATTTGAATTTCATCTTCCGTACAACAAGCACCTACATGAATGTTTTCAATTATTCCTGGTTTTACTGAAATATCAATGGGAACCGTTCGAGATATATTTTCCAAATTTAACTCAGAATCATGATTTTGCAAAGGATTCTGTGGTTCTTTAACATATTCAACAATAAAAATTGAAGCAAAATCATCTTCCAAATGATCTAGCTCAGGTAAAAATGAAGATTGGTGATGTAGATCTTCCCATGGTAAATCATCAACAGACAAAAACTCACAAATTTGTTCATCAGTATGAACAAGTTCAGGAAATGTCGTTGTAACTGAACTAGATATAGAAAGTGATTCTTCATGGATCCCATTCATTGGATCAATTTCGGTTGAAGAGGGGTTGGAAAGTGACTGTACAGCCTGATATGCAATTTCAAATGGACTCAAAGGCATCATGCCATCAATTGAATCTAACTCGGACTCGGAAGGTACGATCCAAGGATCATCAAACATTACAGTGTCTGATGAAATCATGTGAATATTTGCAACAACAGGTGATACGTTAGGAGGAGGAAAGGAAAAAGTTCCTAGTAAACCAGAATCTTTAATCAATCCTACTCCAACATCCTTATAAGGGATAACCGCTTTACCAACGTGCTGGATTGTTTCTGTAGAGGCTGGGTCGGAAGAGAAATAAGTTAACTGATCTATTGTAACGATCTTTCCTTGATATGGAAATTTTATGAGTCGAAAGACCGAAGAAACAACAGTAGTCATCGCATAAGACCAACTGCGACCTAGAAGAAGGTTGTAATCTAGAGGGGCATCAACCACTTCCACATCTAGATTTACAGTTTTACCTTCAACCCCTATGGGTAAATCCTGCAAAATACCAAAAGGGTGGAAACCTCGACCATCAAAAGCCTTAAGAATCGTCGGAGATTGGTTAAGTGTAGGAGAACCAAGTGATTTCCAACACTGAATCGACATAATACACGTTGAAGCTCCCTCATCAATCACAGTCCGAAAAATGGGTCTGTTTTTTACTAACACTGGAATCTGGAAAGCCATTTGGTGAGGTAGACGAGGTGTACTATTTTCTAAATCGAAGATTATAAGATTGGAATCCTGAATATCAACAGCTCCTATAGCAGACAAAAGCAATTTACGTTGTGCTGGGCATGATTGCAGCACTTCCAAAGCCGACATTGCTGAAGGAGAAATAGCTAAGTCTTCAACAATGTTGTAATTCTGAGCAGCTCTCGCATGTGGATTGAAAGATGATTTACGAAGAACACCTTTAGCAGGCGGTTTGATTATTAAGTCTGGATTTTGTTTCTCGATTTGTAGCAGACCAGAAACAGGATGAGGTGTAGTTGATGCGTTTGCATTAGAAGATTCTGCTTCTTTACCATCAACAGGATTCTTACTACCGTAATCTTGCGATCGCATCGCAATCCTTACATGAGACATCATCATAATAGGTTCTTCAAAAGTAGTCGAGGTAGAACCAACCATCTTACTATCTTGAATTGGAAAAGGATCCTTCAAGACAGCAGGTTGTTGTGATCCTTTAACGAATTTCGTAACTTCGGCTCGATATGGACATTCTTTCGTGAAATGATCTTGTTCACAAATGAAACAAGGATAGCGAGGTTTACGTTTTTCGTCATTGGATTCATCTTTATCAGTTTTCTCTTTCGAATTCTTTTTGTTTTTGTTCCTCCCCTTCTTTTTACCACCGGATTTTGATTTTGTCGTAGATGTTTCAACGACATGAATGTCGGCGGAAACTTCGGGAGAAGATTCTCCTTCGGGGAATCAGGTAAAGTTATAATTGGAGAAGAATTATTTGGCAATTTCTTCTTACTTTTAGAATTGACCGTACCAATCATACCGTCAGCGGCATGAGACCCTGAAGGAGCAGCAACTATTTGACCTTGTTTTGGAAGGTCTGGGATTTTTTCATGTAGAGTACCTGACTGCGTATAAACGAGGTCAAGGTACTGAGCTTGAGCAATTACTTGCTCTTCAGTAACAACACCAGCCTTAGCTACATCTTCAGTAATCTTGGGTAACAATGATTTAACAAACCATTCCGCCAAAATTTGATCCGGAATATAAACTTTCACCAAACGTCTCCTACATCGCCATTCATGGATATGATCAGAAATATACGTAGACGTGGATTGTTTCAGCGAAGTTAATAATTCCGTGCCATTGTCGTATCTGACTGGCAACTGAAAATGAGTCAAGAAGGCAGTTGCTAACTAACTAAAGTTATGAAACGAGCCTCGTGGTAACTCAATGTACCATTTGGCTGCAAGACCAATAAGAGTTCTTTGGAAAAGACGTAAGCGAATCGAATCATCAATAATTGAATTAGACGCACACCAGAGGTGATAAGTCATGACGTGATTTGATGGATCCTCTCCTGACTTACCTTCGAATTTTGGTATATCACTGGGCAACTTATGAGGCATTGGCGGCCAGTTCTGATAATAAAAAATGGGATCATTTGTAAGGCGCGTCAAATCAGGTAAGTCCAAAGTTGCGATAAACGGTAATTTACGGTTAGGGTCGCGAAAACCTTGAGAAGCCAAAGCAGATCCAGGAGGCGGATACCCAGGATAACTAGGAATCGGATTTGCATTAGGTATTGTGTAACCTCCCGGAAAACCAAGATGAACCGGACCATACTGAGGTTGTTGATAAGTATAACCGGGGTACGGTTGATACTGATAGCTTGGATTCTGTACATAGGGACCGAATTGTGGCTGTCCCTGGTACGGTTGATACGTAAATTGAGGTTGACTTGTAACAACTGTACTTGTACCGGTTTGTCCTATAGGTATCTGAACCGAAGTCTGAACTGAAGGTCCTGACTGAGGTACAGAGACTTGAGGGATTTGCACGGATACAGGGGTAGCCGAACTCGGGGCTACAGATACTCCAGAAACAGGTGTGACAGGTTGAACAGACGTTGCAGCAGTTGTAGCAGTTTGAGGCGGAGTCTGAGGTGTACTAGGCCCAGTCTGCTGAACTGAACTAGGTGCAGGAGTTTGAATAGCTGGCTGAACAGGTTGCTGGGTTGAACCAGAAACTAATGGCTGGCCAGGTTGATAAGGCAACTGCACATTAGGTTGTAAAGGCTGTTGATATTGGGACGGATCCCACACCATCATTCCGGGGTATTGTCCCGTAGAAGGTTGAACATAAGGACCATAACCTGGTTGAACGTAGGGTTGATAATTAAGAGGTAAATTTCCGGCTCCTTGAATAGATGGTTGACCAGAAGGCTGTTGGTAACCTTGAATTGGGTACTGACCTTGAGGTTGATAACCCTGAGGCGCGTACTGAGGCTGGGGTTGATAAGGACCCTGAGGAGCATATTGAGTTTGGGGTTGACCTTGAGGTATGTATTGTCCTAAAGGTTGATACCCTTGAGGTATGTACTGTCCTTGGGGTTGTCCCCCAAAATAATATGATTCCACAGTTTGTTCTAGGAAAAAGCTACCTTGAGGTTGTGCCCCGGGTGGTAACTGACTACCTTGAGGTTGCCCCCCAGGCGGTAACCGACTACCCTGAGGTTGCCCCCCAGGCGGTAACGAATTTCCTTGAGGTTGCCCCCCAGGCGGTAACTGACTGCCTTGTGGTTGAGGATTGGGAACATTACCAGACATCATAAAAATTTTCTCTGCGTTCGACGTTTCAATTTTAAGACCATTAAGACCAGATGATAACACGTTTTCAATGGGTTGAGGAGCTGCTCCCGAGAAAGTACCAGATAGAGCTTGGTATCCCGAAGGAACAGAAGGACCACCGTGTAAAAATGATTCCGGAGTCTGGGAAAACATGGATGACTCTCCTGCCATAATGGATGGCGGATAGTAAACTCTGGGTGTAGGATGAAATGGAACTCGAGGTGGATGAAAAGCAAGACCCGGATTTTCTAAAAAATTTGTTAAGGATAGATACCAAGCACTAGTTCGAATAGGGCTGTAGAAAATAGATTCACGCTCCCTAAGATTTAAAGATTGAGGGGAGTTGGGAAGAGATATATCTTCGTCTGGATTAGTAAGTTCTTCAATAGAAATAAGACCAGCTGGAAGATCGTCAGTGACGATATTTCTTACCCTAGGTGAACCAAGATCGCTAGAAGTTGGTGAAATAAATCCCGAGGATGTTTCTAAAACAGAAAGTTCAGTTTCAGGTTCAGAGATTTCAGGTTCATCAACTAGTTCACTGGTAGGAGAAATATAACCAGTAACTTCAGAAACTGAAATCGGCTCTTGAATGTATTCTGTTGTAGGTGTTTGATAATCAGGATGAATTACAATAGATGATGTTCCAATTTCTGTTGATCTAATCCTACTGCTGCTAGATGATACCAGAGCACGTAGCCCTTCAAGGTGACTTGGTGTATATTCAGGGGGTTTCCCTTGTAGTCTCCGGGATTGTCTTGGCAAGTCCGCCACGATTAAAAATTAATTAATCACACGCAAACAAAGAAAAATTTCAATGAACACACCTGAAGTCTCTAAGAAACAAACAATTGAATCATACGCTTAAAAAATCTAGGAGTTCAAACCACACACAAACAATAAACTTTCTGTACTAAAAACACTAGTTGGTGATGAAATCCAACTTAGTAGAGTTTTAATACGAAAAGGGCGGTTGGAACAGTTACCCCGACAACCTGCTTAATGAAACAGACCGGTGCAAGTTTCTTCACTATACCATCTCAAGTAAAGATAACCCTCCGGAGAGTCCAAGTGAGTCTAGTTGACGTCTGTTCCAGGTACAGTGGGATCTTCCCTCCACCGTCACCTTAGGAAAGAATCCTAAATATTATAGCCTCTAAGGTTACCAATAGAAACAAATATACCTGGGGGAACAGTCTACGATCCGACACACACGCAAGGGCAGAGTAACAAAGCTCAATCCCCTTGAAGGCTCCTTGACATAATCCAAGGTTTACCGACAAGTGACCCCAGGCTCCTCGACAATGGTCTATCCGAGGTTTACCATTGTTAATACGTGTATATATTCTATCGTTCCCAATGAGGAAGGATTGATTACCTCACTGGTTCAGATATGATCTCGTGCTTGACTCCTTTAAGAGGAGCTTCCCAGAGCATAGATGCAACAATTGGAATTTCTTCCTACTGCAAGATTTGTCTACTTGTTTGTTTTTACTATCTTGGAGAGTTAATTACTCCCTACTCCAAGATACTAGCCTAAGCTATGTTGGTGATAAGAGCCCTAGAAAATAAAATATTGCTAGATGAATTTTAATTAAGCGTTACTTTTAAGAGCTGTTTCTTAAGTCAATGGGTGCGGAAATGAAACTTTGGTGGTGTGAAGACTCGACTTCCAAAAACACTAAAAATGCACCTAAGAATGATAATCAATTCTTTTTCTTTCAATGAACTTCTATCTAAAGAAAGAGTTGGAGAATGTAATCCTTTTAATAAACAATTCTTCCTTTAAACATAAAGAATGATTGAAAGAAAATATTTTTTGTCTTTTCCAATAAATGATTGAAGCTCACAACGAAATCCATTTTCTTTCAAAACTTGTAGCTACAAAAACAATTTTCCTTCAAAAGAGATCTACAAATTTCTAAAAAGCACTCAAAACTTCAAAACTAATTTTGAGATCTACTAATTTGCACTCAAAACTGCAAAACTAATCTTGAGATCTAAAAAAATTTTAAACAATCTAAATGAATAAAAGCTTTAAGATTTTTTGAAGAATGTTTTACTTAGTTGTTCAGCAAACTAAAGATCTATTCGTCTAGAATAACAAACAGATCAAAAACACTCAATTATGTGTTATAAAAATGAAATTCAAAAACCAATAACAAAGTTCTTTTTCGAAGATTTGCAAAGAAACAAGTAGCTCTATTTCTCAATAAAGGATGATTTCACAAGCAGGTCAAATTTAGCAAAAAGACAAGAAAACCGATGTAATATGAGGTATTTCAAAATGTCAAATGCTTCAAATCGCTACAAAGACCAAGTGAAAAACAATCCAAAATGCAAAATCTTCTAGAAAATCATCAAAATATCAACACTGTTGGAATTCATTCATAGAAAGTTTTTGACAGAAAGAGTAATCAATCTGGGCAGAAATAAAAAATACTAAATCAAAATAAAGATAAACTAAAGAAATAAATCTAGAGTTTTTCTAAAATTTAAACAGGGTCCGCAGGCTTCCAGAAGTATTAGGTGCGGTACCGCACTGTTTACTAAAAGAAGATGCGAAACTGCCCGCACTGTCAAAAGAAGACAGAGTGCGGTCCCAGAAAAAATTAGAGAAAAACACTAAAGATTTGAAAATTTTCTAAAACAGAGAAAACCTAAACTACCCAGGCAGATGTCTATCAATCAAAAACTAAGAAAAATGTTTCCTCGAATCAAAATAAAAGAGAACCAAAAACACAACAAGTTCTTCCCCAGTGGAGTCGCCAATTTGTTGGACGGATAAATTGTTCTTGCGGACAAGACCGATCTCCCTAGTACTAAAAGTATCTAGCAACAAACAACCAAATAGACTAATCTTTCTCTAAGCATATATGATATATGAAAAGCTCTATATAGGTGTTAAAAGACCTACCTTATGTCCAGTGCTTGTTTGAAGTTGTTGTTGTCCTTCGCGCGCTTGAAGGAGTTTCGTTCGTAAACCTGCAGTCACAAACAAGCAAAGTATTACATAGCACCTGTATAGACATCATCATAAACCATGCTTATCATAGTGATCAAGGAATCTATGAAATAAACCATTAAAAAATAGCTTATTGAGAAAAATGAGTATATTTGTATTAATTTCAAAAGAAGGAAAACCTTACAACCTGAGCCTTGATGTTGCACAGGCCTTCCCGGGGTCCGAAGCAGGAGTCTCCTCTACTTTGACAAGCTCTACACTCTTTCAACCAAGACAAATAGAGGTATGTGATCTCTCCTCACAAAAGTCTTGTTTAACTGAGTCTGAATCTCAACAACACTTATCTTCAAATATTCTAAAGCTCCAACTCCCTTTGAGGCTACCCAATGCCTCTTTTTATAATGGAAAAGAGGAGGTTTTTCTGTTCCAAATATGAAGGGATAGAATCCTCCTTCAAAGGGATAAGCTCCTCACATCAAGGAGTTAGCTCCATAAGGTAAGGGATACATGTACCTTATCAAAGCGTACTTATTCCCGAAAATTCTCGTCTAGAATCTTCTAGAATTAATCTCAAATCAACTTTTTAACTTTACTTTCTCGCCTTTTTTAGTTTTACAGGAGTCCGCACCTATAACACATAGAAAGTGCGGTTTTGGTCCGCAGGATAGCTGAACATTAGGTGCGGGCCCGCAGGCAATGTATAGAGAAAGTGCGATACCAAAGTTTAGGAGATTTTTAGGAACTTTTCTCTGATTTTCAAGGCTTGATATGAAGAACTGATATGTTAGACTTGCAAAAGGAGGAAGTATGAGTTATAATGAGCTCATACTCATGGTAATGCCGGATGACAATTCTTTAGTGTAAATAAAGGCACCCAAAATCAATCTTCCCCCGGTAATACAGGACCTAATTCCCAAGGGAATGCACCTAACACTGAAAACTAGCAATAGGGCACTTAGCCCAAGCAAGACAGGCATGTTCGCATCAATAATACTTGTTCTTGTTGCAATGTATATGGTCATTACACCCACGATTGTCCTCTCTTACCTCAGATGCGTCAGATTTGGGAGACTCAAGCAAAATCGCAAGGACAGCAAGCCTCCCCTTCGGTTCCTCCCAATGCTGCACCTATCTAGCTAGTTGTGTTTACCAATCCTTTCCCTCAGCAAGGATTCATGGCTACCCAACCACCTGAAGGTTAGGTGGCCACTCAACCTCCTCCATCTGGTACCTCCAATTACCAGATTCTCATGATGAACTCTGACCAACCCATTACCGTTTACCTCAACCTTCAGACTCGGTCTCGTTAGTACAGCAAGCCTCCCGCTACGGCTGCCCCCGAACCCCCTTCTTCAGGTTACACATAGCCTCTTTTGATAACCAATCATCCTTTATATATCCCTCAGCCTCAAGCAGAGGTTCATACCAATATCCCCAAGGGACCATTACACTGAAACACTACTTCTGCCAAAGCTTCCCATTCATATAGTATAGTAGATGATTTGGCGCAATCTCCTTCTTCCATATCAACGTTGGAACTCCTCCAATCGTGCCCTTCACACGAAAATATCTACTAAATTCCATGGGTGCTGTAGATCCTTCATATGATCATTTGATCCTCTTCTATGTTGACCGGTTAGAACATCCTCCCCTTCTTGCTTCCGTCACCTTCCAAATCCCCGTCAAGATCCGGAATGCCAACGTCTCCCGTTGTATCATTGATGAGGGGGCATCCACCAGTGTAATTTCCATTTCGGTTTGGAAGCAACTCGGATCACCTGAGTTGGCCCCTTCCACTATCACCCTCCGAGTGTGGGATGGCCGCTCTTCCCAGCCCATTGGCATGTTCCACAATTTTCATATTACTATTGCGGGCAAGACTGTTTGCGTTGATGTAGAAGTAATTGATGCCCCCTTAGATTACAACATTTTATTAGGTCATATCTACACCTATGTGATGTCTTCTCTCCCATCTGTGGTTCACCACAACATTTCCTTTCCTCATATCGGAAATATTTTCACCATCGAACAGTTGACATATTACGAATTGAAGTCTCAGACCTCCCCTGAGTCCATCATCTCTTCAGTGGCCAACAAGTAAACTGTCGAACCTTTGACCAGTGTCTCACCTGGAGTCTATAAAGACTCCTCTTTTCTTGGGTCCTTCCCTGGTTTTCCTCCTCCTATCTTTGATCCCAGCTCGTCAAATGTTTGCATGATGCAATCATCTCAGGCTTCCCTCAAGCGGCCTGCTTCGACTAGTCAGCAGCCCTGCCCTCTGCAACCTCCTCCTAGCACTTCGACCCAGCCTTCAGGACCCCCTCCTTAAGTCCCCTCATCTGCAGCTGCTATCCATGAGCCTCTCTACCCTCCTGGCATAGTTCCTCCTAGCCTTCACCATCTCGGAGCTGTCCCAGCTGACCATTACCCCTCTGGTCAGATACTGTTCCTAGCTCCCCCTCTTTGAGTGTTTCTGCTACTTGTTATGGCTAGCTTATCCCTTCCAATCCTAACCCCGAGGATCCCAGTCTAGTACATTGATCCCCCAGCCGTTACCCCACCTGTTTAGCCCAAACATTTTCTTTCTTTGACCCCGGTTCAACCACTCCCCATGACCCCTCCCTCTACTACCATGCCTCAGCCACCTCAACAGGAACCTACTCCTATTGCGAAAGTTGCGGGTGAGGGGGGAAAGCTCACAAGAAGGCACCTAAAGACAAGGAAACCCAGACAAACCTTGCTCCTGCTAAGCCTCCAAAGTATACACCTTCATGTGCTTTGTGTGATGTTGTCATTCATGCCACCCATAATTGTCCTGAATTGCCTCGTCTCAAGCCCATGGTGAATGAAGTGTTTCTTGAGTCTGATATCCTAGAAGTGCATGTTACTTTACCTGATTCAACCAAGAAACTCAAGACTTTGTGCACAAATCACCCCTGTGATTTGTGTGATTTCCATGGCCACTATACTTACCTCTGTCCTCGCCTCAAAGAGTACCGCTTCTCTTTGGAAGCAGTTCGCTGAATTGAGGCCAAGTGCAACGAGTCCACCGCTCCCTTATTTTCGTGTTTTTCTTTAGCAGAACCATAGGACACATCCACTCCCATAAAAATTCCCCCTTCAGATGTCAAAATGGCAGAGTCTTTGGCCACTGTCCACTACCTGTCATCATATATGAGATCCACAGTGGAAGACCCCCCCTGGGACTTCCCCTTTTGTTTCGTCTGACCTCCCTTCAGTGATCACCTTGGGCTCAACATAGGTGGATCCTTCATCTACTTTTTTTTCTGTCACCCCTTGTGACGATGTGCATGTGAACCTTTCTTCTCATGATGATGAGTCAGGTAGCTTCACTGCACCATGTGGTCTTTCTTCCACCAGTCACCCCATCTTCTATTGTGATGACGACATTATGGAAGCAGTCACCACCCCTGAATTTATCTATCCCCCCTTAAATTGAACCCATGCATTTGAACCACATACACATTGTGGCCATTACATTGACACCCAATGTTTGGGTAAGGGGGCACCCATATTGGAGAGGCCAGGAGAAGCAATTCCCCACAACTCTCCTAGTGCATCTGGTCGTGTCGACTCTAGTACTATTATTCTCCCCCATTTATAATAACCTCTAGAGTCCCATATCACTTTAGATCACTCTAGGGATGATACGCCTCATCATTCCTTCATCTTACATCAACAACCCAGTCCCCTAGACATTGTTGTTGACCAACTTGTGGTTTTTCTAGGAGAGCACCAATTCATGATCTCCAAATCAAATTTTTGGGATAGTGACACCATGTGTGCCAACACAAAAACTTAGCCCATTTGCTTCATATATGCAGTACCAAAATAAATTGGTAATCCTCCATTCCCTTTCTCGAACTGCATAACCATAACAAAAACAAATGGCGCACCGCATCATAAAAATGTGTTTAGATTCCCTCTTTCTAAATACATTTTGGCATGACCATAACATGCCTGGGGGCACCTATGCCCCTCAACCATAAAAATCCCGGCTCTCAGCCAAAAACAACACTGAAACTCCCTTTCTTTGACAGGTGGCACTTTTCAGGTCATTTCCTAGGATAGGTCGCATTTTTCTACCCAGTATCTGCTACCCAGGTCACAGAAGAGACCCCAAAAAATTTGACATGGCCTGTTCATGAGCTCTGGGTGCCGAAAAATAAATTTTTATCCCCTTAATTGAAAGACTATGGTTAGGCGTCTTACCTGTGTAGGTTTTAATCCTGTATAGAAATTATCTGCAAACGAATCTTAAAACAGAACATAAACAATAGCGACAACATAAAACATAAAACAGATATACACAGAGATTTTCCCCTGGATCCTAAATTGGGATGACCATATTGATATTTCATTATATTCCTTTTAGTGTTACAACACATATATATACATGTCGAAGCATACATAAACCCCAATCCATGAACCCCGGATTAGAATATAACGATATTTCCCTTGACCGGATCTACAAAATATCAGGGGCCGAAAACCATCATGCCCCAAAACCATGTGCTAACCCATGCACAAAAACATGGGCGGGTCCACCCACTAAAAAATAAGGACCAAAAAAAAAAAATTCCCAAGGTGCTGCCTTGGACCCCAATAGGGGGGGATGTCGCCCACCCTTTGACCCCCCTTGCTACGCTCGGTGCAATGTACAGGGGGGGCTATCGCCCCCCCGTGACCCCCCCGTGCATGACTAGTCATGGAAAGAATATAACACATACCAAACAACCTGTAATTGATGGATCTCGATTCCAACGGTCGGTTTGTCCGCTATGCTCGTCGCAAGATTTAGGGCCTTCTCTCCTCTCTACATTCACCACAGCTACATTTGCAAATGAGTGAATTTGGAGGGAAAATGCCTTATTAAAATAGAAACCCTAGATTTTTCCTTCACCCATTGTGGCCAAACCGTAGCCCATTTTTACAAACCGTCTGTATCGTTGGAAATCTCTCACAAGCTCTCAAATGGGTATCTATTAGTTTTTTGTGATTTGATACTTCACCAAGACACATTTTTTCTAAGAAGGGTCACTCCACCACTCCTCAAAATCGAATTCCTTCACTTGTAATACTTGTACTTGGGGAAATACTTTTCCTCCATACTTGTCCATGCTCGTGTCAATTTTCATCATGAGTAACCATCTTGTACTCATGTTTTCATGGTCTCCACTGGACCTTTTCTGTGTGGTAGCATCATCACGTAGCCCTTGTTTAGAGCATCTAATTTAATTCATCATTGCATCCATGGAGTCTATCCTGAGTCCCTTTGTATCCCACTATAGTCCTCCATCCTTCATTACTTGGTTCCTCTCTCATGTCAGACATTGTGGCCTTCAATCTTACTGCCCCCAATCCCATTTGATATTGTGTCAGTTTGTCAGTCACTCTACTATTTTCTCTTGTGGCTTACTTGAGGATCCCTTATTACCTCACCAATGGTGGACCTCCTTCTGTCAGCATCAACTAATTAGTTCTAGAAGATAGGTCTAAAGTGTGAAGTACCTTGGTTCCAGCTTCCACTCTTGTTCGGTGGCTCGGATCAGGCAAAGGGACTCCTTATTTCACTTTGACTTGATTTTTTCTCAGTTCCAGCTCCTTACGACATGATCGAGATCCATATACTTGATGGTTTAGTGATGCAGCAGATTGTACCAGTGATTCCTGGGTGTGTGTGAGATTTTTCAGACCTCATGAGGGGGTGGCCCTTCAGGTAGCCCCCCACAAGCTTGGATGACCTCTTCATTACAGCCTTTGATGCAGCTCCATAGATTTGATGGTGTCGGCCTCAACCGCTTGCAGCGCCTTTTACTTTGCATGTATCATTCAGATTTTTAGAGCCCTTTCCTGTTTACATGGAATCTTTGGTTGTACTTATATCTCATGTACTCAGATATTATTATATAAGTCCTTATTGTTATCCTGGGCACAGTATATATGTGGGATCCATTATCATGTTTTTATCTGGCTCATGTTTATGCTAGCATGTACTATATAGTTTAGTCCCTTGTTTATTGGACGCATTATTCTTTGTACTTTGTCTCGATAGGCATAGGTATGCCTCCCCCGCCGCCTATAGCACAGGTACTCACTCATAAAAGAGACTTGTCACACCTGTAAGTCTCGCCTCCTCAGGGTCTTGTCCTCTAGCTCTTTGATCTACCTTATATTTCTCTCTCTAACTTCCCCTTCGGTGTCTAGTGATTTAGTTCTTACACTGTACTTCGGTCATATGATTAGCTCCTCCTAATGCTCGCACGATGGGGGGCAATCTAATACACCATTTTTTGGTCATCTAAATTGTTACTATTATATGGACCAAAATACACCATGTAAGACCAGTTTTACCCTAAGTAAAATTTCTTTCACTATGAAAAATAACTTAGTAATCCTTATTTATTAAGTTGTTTATGGTCTAAATAGGAAACCCCATTTGGAAATATTGAATAAATCCACATTTGTTTGATTTTCCTCAAAGAATAATTAGTTAAATAGTAGTTTAATTAATATTCCTAGTCATATTTAACCCAAAACAGGAAAATTAATTAGATAAATCATTATTTATCTTATTATTTTCTAGGAATAATTATTCAAACCTTATTTAAATAATATTCCTTGTTAAATTTGATTAAATCATTTATAAATAATTGAATAAATGATTATTTATTTAATTATTACTTAACCACATCCTTAAAATAATAAATAAATCATTTATTTATTTATTATTTACAAATAAAGGGTTTCCTGTAACACTACATGAACCCTGTAGTAGTTCAGGACAACCCCTTGTGGCAGACGTGTTTTAGCCATAGCTCTCAAACAGTATACTGGATTAACCTGAAATTTTCTGAACATGTTTGTAGAAATTAGTATACATTAGCATGCATACATCTATATTCCCCTGATCTCACAGTATTTAAATTCTTTCAAAAT
This sequence comes from Pinus albicaulis, assembly GCA_034641835.2. Lineage (NCBI taxonomy): Eukaryota > Viridiplantae > Streptophyta > Pinopsida > Pinales > Pinaceae > Pinus > Pinus albicaulis. The sequence goes on from CM076575.1 coordinate 1,299,979,949, forward strand.
ATATAATCATTCCACTGTTAATATTTTGTGGAAAATTAATTGCACACACATGTGAAGCATAAACAAAAACAATCGCACACTGACACAGTTGTTTAACAGGAAAGCCTGAAGCTGAAAACCACAACTATCATATATTATGTATCATGGATATCATGTAACAATCCTCATACAAATATTATTACATCAAGCTCTCAGTACAATACAATCATCACACACTAATCAGGAAAAATCTACAAATCCATGCACCGATCTTTGCCCCCTACTAGCCTGCCTCCACTGCGCAATCCTTGCTGAAGAATAGCTCTGAATTAATTCGAATTACCCTTGCCTTAACTGCGCAATCCTCATTGGTAACTCCAATGTGTGTGTGATGCAATCAATGCATCACTATAGTCACAACAGATAGTCCATCTTGCCCTTTCACCTATCTCTCCACTAGGTCTCCACTGGAACTTCCATGCACTGTAGTTAATTGTTCTATTGTTCAGTTGATTAATTATTTATTATTTATGAATTAATTAACTAATTAATTCACTCCACTCTCACTAGTGTATCATTCAGTTAGACTAGATACAACTAGCTCAACTGAGTCTAACTGAGTTAAACTGAATACAACTCCATAAACAACTCTTCCAACTGTGTCATAACTTTGCCACTTCAATTCTAACTGAGTCCTCCATGCATGAGCTCCAGTAAATCCTTGGGAATTGCGTAATTCCCTCAGTCCACTGATGTGCCACATCTGTGCACGGAAACAAAGTGCTCCAAGAGAATAAGTTGATGTTTAAAGTCCGATTATTATTAAGAGCTAATAATAATCGACATGCATCTATTTTTAGATTGACAACCTATAAATAGAATTCACCCAATATTCTAAAAATAGAATTTCATATATTTTTCCAACTTGATCAACCATCCACAAATAGCATCCCGCAACTTATGAAATATGATCACCATGTCTAAAAATAGACTTGTGCCAAAAATATCCTGCGGGCCCACTTAGTGAAGGAGAATCTTTTCAGTAAGCTCATCATCTTGTTCACTCTCAACACTCCCTCTCAACAAGATAGGGATTATCCTTCACCCCGATCCTGCCTCTATGGTATTCGAATTTTCTCCTGGTGAGTGCCTTCATCAGAATATCTAGATCCTGATCCTCCGTAGGAATGTACTGAAGCAACATGATCTTCCGCTGCACACAATCTCTGATATGATGATACCAGACATCAATATGTTTAGATCTATCATGAAACACAGTATTAACCAAGAGTTTAATGCAACTCTGATTATCACAATGTATCATTGTGGGATCTAAATGTGAACCGAACAAACCAACCAGGATCTTCCTCATCCAAATAGCCTCACATGCAGCTTGAATTGCTGCCATGTATTCCACTTCTGCTGAACTGAGAACCATGGATCTTTTTTTCCTGTTGTACCAAGAAACTGTCATAGATCCGATACTGAAAATCCCTCCTAATGTGCTCTTTCCGTCTGTTGGGCTTCCTGCCCAATCTGCATCCGTGAAGCCATGCAACTTCAACTCATCCGTCTGTCTATACCATAAAACATACTCAAATGTGCCCCTGAGATATCTCAAGACATGCTTTCTTGCCTTCCAAAAGAGCTTGGTAGGATTAACCATCGCTTGTGAAAACTGGTTCACCGCATAGCATATGCCCAGTCTTGTATTGACTAAATACATGAGCGACCTCACCAACTGTCAATAAACAGTGGAATCCACTACCTCTGCTGATGTAGCATCCTTTTTCTTCCAATTTCCTGGAAGAGGAGTGTCTATAGGCTTGCAGCCTTGCATGTGAAACTTTTCCAGTATCTCTCGGGCATACTTTCCTTGAGACACAAATAGTTCACCTTCCCGCTGCCATATTTCCAATCCAAGGAAATAATGAAGGAGGCCCAAATCCTTCATCTCAAACTCATTTGCAAGATCTGCCTTGCATGAGTGTATCAACTGCTCATCACCTGTTAGTATTAAATCATCAACATAAAGAACAATGATTAAAAGCTTACCCTCCACCACAATCTGGTACAGGTTTGCATCCGCCTCACTCTTGGTGAAGCCAAATCCAGTGAAATAGTTGTCGATCCGAGTGTACCAAGCACGTGGTGCTTGTTTCGGCCCATACAACACTCTTTTGAGCCTGCACACATGCGACTCACTGCTGAAGATCTCAAATCCTTCAGGTTTCTCAATGTACACCTCTTCCTCAATGATCCCATTAAGGAACACAGTCTTTATATCCATCTGATGAATGTGCCAACCCATCTGCGCTGAGAGATAAAGGATGGTCCGTATGGAAGAATACCGTGCGACATCTTCATATTCAATCCCCTCAATCTGTGAGAAGCCCCAGGAAAAAAAAATTTCCTTATACTTCTCGTTGCTCCCATCAGTAGCTTGCTTTACCTTGTAGATCCATCTTGATCCTACAACCGATTTTCCCACCAACCTTGGAACAATCTCCCAAGCACTGTTTCTGACAATGGAGTCATACTCCTCCACCATGGCATCTGCCCATGTGGGCTCCTGCACTACTTCTTCAAAAGAAGATGGCCCTGTCACGATACACTTGCTCATAAGAGCCATGTATCCAGTAAATCAGTCAGGTGACTGTCTCTATCTGCACTGTGATGTAGGAACTCGTACATTTTGTGCCGCATCAAGCTTCAGTCTCTCAGCTTCTGTAGTATGCTTTCTGCCTTGTCTGATGTTTGGTTCTGCATGAGTGGACTCCTTCACTCCATGAATCTCCTCCTGTGGCTGATCCACATGATCTAGAGGCTCATCTTTGGGAACAAGAAGTTCCTCCTCTGTATGCAAGAGTAGCTCCCTCTCAAGCGACAACTTCATGGCTTTCACCTCATTGAATTTTATATCCCGTCGCACCACAGTCATCCGACTGTCTGAAAAATACACACGATAATTATGGGGTGTTTCTGTGTACCCCACAAATATCCCAACTTCTGCAGTCGGCTCCAGCTTCTTCCTGGTGTCCTTTGTCACATTAATGTAAATAGATGAGCCAAAAATATTCAAATGATAAATATCAGGCTTCTTACCAGTAAAAGCTTCTTCAGGTGTACTCATGCCAAGTACTCTATGAGGACAATGGTTTTGCACATAAACTGCAGTGTTGCATGCTTCCGCCCACAAGTGCATCGGTAGGCCCTGGTCATGCAGCATCGCTCGTGCAACACCCATGATCGTTCTGTTCTTCCTCTCCGCGACCCCATTCTGATGTGGGTTATGAGGCGCTATGAGTTCTCTTCGAATTCCTTCTTTGCAAAAAAAGTCTTTGAATTTTCCTGAGATGTATTCACCACTATTATCGCTCCATAGAGATTTACTTGCTTCCCCGACTCCTTGTCCACCAATGCCTTGAACTCACAGAACTTTGAGAACGTTTCACTCTTCTTCTGCATGAAGAAGATCCAGTATCTACGAGAATAGTGATAAAAAAATATAACATAATACCTGTGTTTTGTTGTTGAAGCAACCGAGAAAGGTCCACACACGTTAGTGTGAATTCTCTCCAGGATCACCGAAGCACGGTTCTCCTTCTCATGAAAGATGGTCTTCATAAACTTACCCATAGTACATCCCTTGCACTGATCTGACTGCACAAGAGTACCCTTGGGAAGTCCAGTAGAAATATGCTGCAAAATATTCAAAGCGCCATGGTGAAGATGGCCCAATCTCCTGTGCCATAATTCACCCTCATCCCGGCTCACCACTTCTTCTGCTTTACCCACCATTTCAGCGTAGCCATCTACCTCTATCTTGTATAGATTCTTAATTTGAACCCCTATCTTCTTGGTTTGACCCATTTTTTTATGTAGAAGGAAGGCTTTTCCCTCACTGAAAACAACATCATAACCTTTGTCTTACAGCATTGCGATTGAGACCAAGTTCTTCTTCAGACCTGGAACATACATAACATCCTTCAACAAGAATGGATTACTAGAATCCCTCTCAAAGGTAATGCTCCCAATTCCAGTCGCATTGTACTGACCATCGTCGCCCATCTCTATATGCATCTGGAGTTCCTTCTCCTCCAAGTCACTAAACAACTCTTTGTCTCCTGTCATATGGAAAGACGCACCACTATCAAGATACCACACCGATCCCATACAACTTGAAACCAAGCATGCGATCAAAGAGAAATCAAGTTCAAATTGTGAGGCTAAGGCCTCTCTAGCTATAGCTCCAGCAGCCTTCTTGTTCTTCTTCTTCTGTGCATAGTTAGTGGCGAAATGCCCATGTTTGTGACAGTGAAAACACTTCACTTTGGACAAATCCTACTTCTTGCCTTTAGCTTCGTATTTTGAAGTAAATTTCTTCCCCTTCCCTTTCCTTTCTTTGGCAGTCAAAGCACAATTCTCTTCATCTTCATTCTTCAATGAAGATCCATCCCTGGTACCCTACCTTATCTCCTCCTGCACAATATCCGACCAAATTCGCTCCCATACCGACAGTTTCTCCCATCCATTGACAGAGTCTTCATAGCTATTCCAACTCTTCAGAAGCCCAAGGAGAGCCAATCTCACCAAGTATTCATCATCAACAGTAACCCCCAAACTTCCCAGTTCACCCTTGCAGTGGAAAAACTTCGTGAGGTATTTTGGAATACTGTCGCCCTTCTCCATTTTTATTTTCTGAGCTTGTCTTTAAGTGCCAACTTCCTCTGGTCACTTCTTCTTTGGAAAAAATCTGTCAAAGCCTTCCACATTAAGAATGGAGTGGCTTTCCTATGAAGGCTAGACACAATATGGTCCTTCACACCTTCCAATAGAATTCTTCTCGTCTATGTTGTCTTATTTTTCCATGCGTCAAGTAATGCAGCATCTCTAGATCCCGGCTTAGGAACATCGCTATCGATGAACTCCTTCAGTCCATTATCCTCCAGCACTACCTCCATCCTGTCCTTCCAGGCTATGTAATTCAAGCTCCCATCAAGGGAATACTCCAATCGCAACCCACTGAAAGCCATTTCAATGTATACACAACTTATGCACCAAGAATCTTCTGTAGCAAATTCGAATTGTCCACCAGCACAAACTCACCAATACTTCACAATTGCAATCTTCAAGAATTAACAATGCTCTGATACCATGTAGAAATTAGTATAAATTAGCATGCATACATCTAGATTCCCCTGATCTCACAATATTTAACTTCTTGCAAAATACAGAATCATTCCACTGTTAATTTTTTGCGGAAATTTAATTGCACACACATGTGAAGCATAAATAAAAACAATCGCACATAACACATTTGTTTAACGGGAAAGCCTGAAGTTGAAAACCCAAACTATCGTATATTATGTATCATGGAGATCATGTAACAATCCTCATACAAATCTTAGTACATCAAGCTCTCAGTACAATAAAATCGTCACACACTAATCAGGAAAAATCTGCAAATCCATGCACCGATCTTTGCCCCCTGCTAACCTGCCTCCACTGCGCAATCCCTGCTGAAGAATAGCTCTGAATTAATTCGAATTACCCTTGCGTTGACTACGCAATCCTCATTGACAACTCCAATGTGTGTGTGATGCAATCAATGCATCACTATAGTCACAACAGATAGTCCATTTTTCCCTTTCACCTATCTTTCCACTGGGTCTCCACTGGAACTGCCATGCACTGTAGTTAACTATTGTATTGTTCAGTTGATTAATGAGTTATTATTTGTGAATTAATTAACTAATTAATTCACTCCACACTCACTAGTGTATCATTCAGTTAGACTAGATACAACTAGCTCAACTGAGTCTAACTAAGTTAAACTGAATACAACTCCATAAACTACTCTTCCAAACTCCACCAAACTCGCCACTTGAGTTCTAACTCGAGTCCTCCATGCATGAGTCTAAGAAATTGAAATTATGTGACTTTCCAGCCCACCGATGTGGCTACATCCGTGCACCGAAACAAAGTGCTCCAAGAGAATAAGTTGTTGTTTATATTCGAATATTATTAAGAGCTAATAATAATCAACATGCATCTATTTTTAGATCGATCTATAAATAGACTTTTCCCAATATTCTAAAAATAGAATTTCATCTATTTTTCCAACTTGATCAACCATCCACAAATAGCATCCAACTTCTGAAATATGATCACCATGTCTAAAAATAGACATAGTCTAAAAATAGCTTGTGGGCCCACTTAGTGAAGGTGACTCTTTTCACTAAGCTCATCATCTTTTTGAATCTCAATAATGTTACCATCATCATTTTTCACCTCCCCGTAAAACATCTTGGCCATTGAATGCACGAATCTCAAGAAAATTTAAAAATGGTTGTAGGTGTTGGAGGTTGATTTATCACAAATTGTGCACCAGAAATTGGTGAAATTCCTTGAGAATTTTACCATAATATATATTCATTTCCCAAAGAAACATATTGATAAATGGATGCACCATTTTTGAGATATAATAAAAACAATTTTCTGCTCAAAAACGGGAGTTTCCTATAGAAAAAACATGGTTTCCTGTAGCATTTTAGGATAATGAGGAAAATGAATGATAAAATCTTTGAAATAAAGGGTGTATGTTGGAAATGGATGAGGGTGATGTATTTTCATGACCTTGGTCCTTTTGGAGCATATGGGAAAATGAGGAGGAAGTCCAAGTTTGAATTCCTTTGTCTAGGGTTTTGACCAACTTTTTCTTTTGGTTCCAACTTGATTTTTTGTTGCTTGCAGAGGTTGGAGAGTACTTGCATTCATTAGAGAGAGATACATGGAGAAAATACATTTTTTCCTTTTCATTTTTTTAATTTTTTTCTTTTTTCTTTAGGCCTACTAGTTTCCTCAATGAGGTTTTCAACTAGTAGGTCTACCTAGGTGCCTCAAAGGAGGTTTTCACCTAGGATATTTTATTTTTCTCTTATTTTCTCTTTTTTCCAACCCATTGACTACCTCATGGAGGCTTTCAATAAATGAGCCAATCTCAGGTTCCTCAAAATAGGGTTTCACTTGAGATTTTATTATTTTTCCTTTTTTCTCTTTTTCCATTTTTTAATTTTTTCTATCCTACTATACTTGAAAAAAAAAAACCTCTTTCAAGTATAGGAATACTTCCATTGGAGCCATGTGAACATAAAAATGACATATAAAATCATGTGTACCTGAATATGAGGGACCAACTTCTTTGACTGAGATGATAACATGTACTATTGAAGAAGAGTGTGTTGCTGCAACTTAATGATTGTCTAGAACCATATTTCAATATGGTTGTGATACCCCTGATCCACTTGCTGATTTGGATCATCTTGGATGTCCTCTTCTACCATGACATTCAAATATTCCTCTTTTTGTTGATATTTCTCTTGAACGCATGGATGATCTAATGATAAACCTGAGGGAATCTTCTCTGTCTTTAATTCTGATGTCTTCTCTCCATCAAGTGCAGCCCATGAATCTTTGATCTCCTAATTTGAATCTTCTTCTTCTGGATGTTTTCCTTTAATGACATCAAGAGAATTCCTTTTTTGCAATACTCTTCCTAATCTAATATGGATACCATTTAGATCAAGAGGAGATGTTTGGTAGTATTGTACCTCAACATTGTAAGTGGGCTAATATATTTCATTGTGTGGGTTTTGAAATAGTGGTATAGGTAGTTGAGTGGGAGTGCATCTATGATATGGATATGGTTGAGGTTGTAGTTGTGGTGGAGGTGGATGGGATGGATATCATGGAGTTCGGTATGGAGGATAATGAGGAAAATATTGAGGATATTGTGGATTTTTCCAATAAGGTCCTTGCCAAACTTGTTTCCAAGATTGGTTTTGGGGTTGATATGGCCAAGGTTGTCAAGGAGGGAGTGTTTTCCAATTAGTTTTATATGGATGTGAAAAATTTTAAATTGTGAAGTAGGTCCTTGCATCATATCAAGTTGACTAGGTTGCCATGGTCTTCTTGGAGCGACATAAAATAGCTTCTATGGTGATTGACCTTCTCCATTGTATTCTTGGTAAACTTCCATAAACCTTTGTAATGATGGAAAATATTTATTATCATATGATTCTACATGGATAACACAAATATCAACATCTTATTTTAGCTCATTTTTCATTCTTAACATTTCTACTTGTTCACTTAGATTGCCAAGAATTTCTGTTTTAAAGTTATCAAGCAAATTTCCAAGTTCATCTTGACTTACCAATGTTGATGTTGATTTACTTACTCTTGCCCTTCCTCTTGATATGTTCTTGCATGTTTAACAAATTTCTTCAAATGATAATTGGTATACATCTCCTTTACTCATGAGATCAAGGAGATCAATCCACTCATCCCTAATTATTCTAAGTAATAGGGTTTTTAGTGTGTCAAATCCTAAATGATGTAATTTTGTCCTCTTAACATTATACATCAACCTATCTATTAGGTATTCAAGGCTCTAATATTGTTTTTGAGTCATTATAAATATTTCTTCCTTAAGATCATGGTCTTTATATTTTTCTAGAAATATTTTTTGCATATAATTCCATGACCTTATTGAATTAGTACCTAAAATAATGAACCATTTAAGAGCTCTATCCTTCAATGTTGTAGGAAAAAATTTCAATTTTTGAGTGTGTGATAAGTACCCATACGATATAAAACTTATTTAAAATTCAAAGAGAAATGTTTATGGATCCTCTGACCTCATACCATGGAAGTTGGGAAGGAAATATGGAGGGTTTTTCTTCATACGCACACTGATATCAGTATCTTGAATGGGAAATCCAAGAGGATAATCTTCATTATCATCATCTCCATCCATTTCTTCTACCTTATCTTCCATCTCTTATTATTTTACCTACAAAAGTGGATGGTTTTGTGGTTCTTACTGCACCATGTGATCAAATGGGGGGGGCAAGGGTTGGTGTTTGAGAAGTAATTTTAATTTTTTTGAATAAGAATGCTAATGCAATGCAATTCTCTGTTTTGAAATGAAATATGCCTAATGAAAACATTTTGTTTTTTTATAGAAAGAAAAGAACTGAAGCAACTAGGGAAGAAAAAAATTCATACTTTGACACCTCCCCGGAAATGGCACCAAAAAGTGATGATCCTCAGTATTGCAACAAGAATGTTGTCACTCCCAAGGCTACCAACTTTAATTATCAACCCGGGGTTCATACAAACTTAAAAGGTATCGAAAATATATATGTAGCATACAATGTGTTATTAATTTTTTGATCTCATGTAATGGAGTGAAATTCATGAAATCAGAGCCTAAAATTATTGTAGAGATGGAAGTGTTTCTTTGAAAAGAAATTAATCCTAGGCAAGAACAACAATTTGTAATTGAAATCGTAAGAGTGTGAATTCAAATAAATAAGCCTAATCTAATTGGTGAAGATGCATGTCCTAAGTGTTTTTTTTATTCTTCCTCAATCATGGATTTAGATCCGAAGGGTCATTATTTAAGCCTATGTGACAAAAAACAAGCTTTGCAAGAAAATTTGGTCGATTTTACACGTGCTACAGGAGTGCTACAAGAAACTATGTTTTTGCTACAAGATGCTCTATTTTTGAGATAACTCACTGAATGACCAATTAAATAAAATGAAAATGGTATGGGATTTTTTTTTTTAGTAATTAGGATGTCTTAGGTCTCCATTACAATTTTAATCACTCCAAAATACCCCTATGAAAATGTGATAAGAAATAACAAAAAATTACTACTCTAAAATCTGGAAGTTCAAGAACTAGTGAGCTAATTAATATATAAAATTCCTAAACTAATAAAGTGAAAATGAAAAGGGGTGAATTTTTTTATTATGACCTAATCCAAGTGGAATCAATTCAAATGGATCTCATTAACCCATTCTAAAAAATAACAAAAATATACTATTGTTTTTCTACAAGGAATTTCCAGAAATCTTATATTCGTGAACTAGTAACCAAATCCAAGTAAATTAATGATTAAGATGACCTTAAAAAGTTATTATAAGGATTAATAATTCTCTTGAATATGTAATAAACAACCTGAAAAATAACTCACTTCAATTATTTTACTCAATCCTATAGCAAGAAAAGAAACAATACCAAATACAAAAATATGTAAAATAGAAATAAGAGATGCATTTGTATAAGAAGTGAAAAAAAACATAAAGAAATGGGTGAAAGAGGGCTTTGAGGCTCCTGGGATGGCCAAGAACAAGGAGGCATAAGATTCCTATGGAAGAAACCAAGCCTTAGAAGCTAAAAATGGCACCCATCTTCATTATTGAATAAGTCCAAGTATATCCCTGTAACAAAAATAAAGTGGAGCTGCTAGAAAACAAGATTTCTCCATAATAAGACAAAAAAAATACCTGCCCCTCAAGACCAATTCGAATTGGTACTTATAAAAAATTATGAGGAAGCATTCCCATTGAAATCAGGAAGCTTTACCCTCCAAAGTCACTCAAATAGTGGATTTGGTTCCCAACACTAGGAGTTTGCAGTAAATGACAGGGAACACATTCCTAGATTTTCTCAATCATTGGAGTTCCAAAATATCTCCAAAATTTCTGAATAATTTCGTGATATTTTGTTCATTTATTTTCCAATATTGATCCTCCAGTAGTAGGGGGAAAGTTCCTAAATTATCTCCTTCTCCAAATCTTCATAATATCCCCAATATTCTCACAGTACTATTAAAAAATAAATAATATTAGGCATAAATATGCAATTATCTCTAAACCTTCATAAGAACATATTAAATCTTTAAAAAAAAATAGTAAGTTTATATGGAGGTATTTAATATATATTTTATGTGCCTAAGAAAGGTTAGATGGACCTTAATTTATGTCTAATTTATAGTCCCATCAAAGCAGCCACAAGCAAAGGAACATAGAGTGGTAGAAACCACTCCTGCAAAGCTATCCAACAGAATTGGTAGGAAGTGCACCAGAGAGGCTGACAGATTGATGCCATATGCGACAGAGAATGTAGGTGCACCTACATCACAACGCATTAAGAGAATAGGTATACTGGATACATGTCTCTTATGAGCGAATGTATTGTGACAAAACCATCATATTTCGAGGAAGCAGTGCAACAGTCGGTATGTGTTGATGCCATGGTTAAGGAGTATGACTCCATTATTAGAAAAAATGAATGGTAAGTGGTCCCAAGACCAGTGGGGAAGTCAGTGATTGGATCCATGTGGATCTATAAGGTGAAGCAAGTAGCAAATGGGAGTGTGGAGAAACATAAGGCTATATTTGTGGTTAAATGGTTCTCACAGGTAGAGGGGATTGAATATGAGGAGACTTTTGCACCAGTTGCAAGGTACTCATTGATTAGATCCATCCTTGCACTCTCAGTGCATATGGGATGACAAATACATCAAATGGATATAAATACAACCTTTCTCAATGTATTTATTGAGGAAGAAGTGTACATTAAGTAGCCAAAAGGTTTTGAGGCCTTATATATGGAGTTGCATGTGTGCAGACTGAAGAGAGTAGTGTATGGGCTGAAGCAAGCACCTCATTCTTGGTACACCAAGATCGACATCTATTTCACTGGTTTGGGTTTCACAAAGAGTGAAGCGGATGCTAACCTAAATCATATTGTTGTTGATGGTAAGCTTTTGATTATTGTACTTTATGTATGATCTGATACTGACAGGTGATAAGAAGCTCATAACTTCTTCTAAAGAGTAACTTGCAAGATAATTTGAGATGGACATGGCGATCTTGCATTATTTCCTTAGTTTGGAATTATTTCAAAGAGATGGGGAGCTATTTGTATATCAGGGCGAGTATGCTAAGGAGATTCTGAGGAAGTTCCACATGGAGGGCAACAAACCAATGGAGACTCCTCTTGCAAGAAACTGGAGGAAGGAGGAAGCTACTTCAGGTGAGGTAGTGGATGTTACTTTTTATAGGCAGTATGTGGGTTCACTTATGTACTTGGTGAACACACAACTAGATATATGCTTCCCAATTAACCAACTTAGTAAAGTTATGGTTAAGCCAACCAATATATTTTGTAAGGCGAGGAATCATGTCTTAAGATATCTTAGGGGAACTACAGAGTATGGATTATGGTACATATGGAGAGAGGGAGTGAAGCTTTAAGGCTTCAATGATGTAGATTGGGTAGGAAGTCCATCAAATAGGAAGAGAACATCAGGAGGCATATTCAAAATAGGATCAACAACGGTTTCTTGGTACAACAAAAAACATAGATCAGTTGAACTCAGTTCAGAAGAGGCAAAGTACATGGAATCTAGTCAGGCTGCATGTGAGGCCATCTAGATGAGGAAGATACTTTTTGGCTTGTCTGGTCATCAGATGGATTCAACGGTGATACATCGTGATAACCATAGTTGCATTAAACTCTTGGTTAATCCGGTATTCCATGAAAGGTCCAAGCATTGTAACTCAATCTACATAATTCCATTTTATTTCAACATATAGTATTATACATTGGGAAGGTTGTCGATAGCCTAGTTTTCAAGCCTATGATCCTCTGATTGATTTTACACACTCAAAATGTGTTTACTGTGATCATGGTTGCTTCCCTAGAGTTTAATTGACCGAATGAGAATTGTATTGGGAAGTTAAGGCGTAACTACCCTCTTTCCATTCTCCACATTTCCAGCCCAACGTTTACAACCCTAACTGGGTTGGCTCTATTCCACTTCTTGACACTGGTGAGGTTATTACGGCTCAGTTTCTTTTCACTTTATTTCAAACATAAGGCTAATTTGAAATCCTAACTTTTTTGTTGTCTTGCAGAACTGGTGGTTTGTTTAGGTTGACCTTTCATGAGAGCAGCATCTTGTTGAATACTTCAAGCATGTGAAAACTTGTAATAATTTATCATATTATGTTTTTTTTGGTTGGAGCTCTACACCTAATATGTAACCAACCTTGCATGGATTACTAAATGGAATCCGTCGAGAAAATATTTGTTATTCCTTTGTTGTCGGGATTCCTCTGTTAAGGTTTTCTCATCGCATTGGAGTTTTGCATAGAGACTTCTTTAGCAGTACAAACGAGACAATGTTTATTAGAAATTTTCCCTCGTAATTGATTTTATTTTGACAATGTTTTGCGTACAAACTTGATTTGAGGTTGAAATCAATACTATTTTTAGGTAGCCACTCCCATAAAATCCCTTCACATGCAACTATACACTAAATTCCACTATGAATTAACTCTAAATTCCACCTGAACCTCAAATCATTAACCCATATAAAAAGTTTCAAATACATATTCAATAGACAGAACGTATTGGAAAAATACCGTAGAAAATGGACGATGCGACCAGCAAGAGTCCTGGTTCTTTGGCTCCAAATGTCGGGTGGCCTTATCTGAAACACTAGTAGGACTAGATAACTACGCATTAAAAAAAAATAAAAAAATATTAGTAATCAAAATTGACAGGGTAGAAATGCAATGTGGACCGATACTTCAAAATAAAAAAGGATTTCCAAACTTTTTTCATTTGAGAAAAATACCTTTAAAAATAATAAAATACCATTGAGCATGCAAAGAGCAGGAATTAATCTGTAACAAATTATATGCATGGAAGACAGAGACCATAGCAGGAAATAACTGTAACACATTCGCTGGGCTATTGGTATTTGATGAATCCCATATATATAGGGGCAAAAATTACTTGTGGATAGAGCTGGCGATGGACAGGCATTGGAGCGCTACAAAATTTCAACCATGAACCATCAGACGTTGGAGGAAAACGTTGGGACAGGCGTTACATTCCACGTTGAGACAGTGGTGTGATGCTTCAGTACTGTCATCCGATGCTTCAGTCCCTCTTAAAACCATTGCCTCCACATGTATATTTGGAATAAATGTGGGAAAAAGTGGGATATTTTTTTCTTAATATTCTTTGATACGTGTTTATAAACTAGAGGCATAGTAAAATTTTAATTAGGATTTGGTAAAAAATTAGGTTAAACATGGTTTAAAAACTTGATTTCAATATGCAAGGAAGTTATCAGTTTCAATTTCATTCATAGATGGAGTGGCGACAATGAGAATATACCAGCATCTGTCAATTTAGACCGTCCAATCAAAATAATTAATTATCAAATGTATTAAACCTGCCAATTCCAATAGGGGGGTTACACCTATCGGCGTAATTAAGTATGAGGATAATGGTTAAGAGAGAACATGTGGTTGGAGGGATTTGTAAACTGTGCCTTTAAATTTGAAAAGGATTTAAATCTTTAAGTTCATAAGATGCATAATCTTGGCCATTGTATTAATTAAAAAGGTACTTACATTCACAAGTATCTAAATAATTATGGAGAGATTTCTTTCAAAGCTTTTAAATGGTCACGTGGATCTAGTTTTGAAAAGTATAATTTCGATAAGTAAGAGGGTATCTTAAGGAGGTAAAGGCATAGAATTGGAACTTTTGTATCTAGTGAAGATTATGGAGTATATAAACATTGGGATTGTAGTAATAGTTAACAACAACGAAAAATATGAGGAATTTTTTCATTAAAACTGAGGGCTTTATAATTAATCATTTTTAGAAGATCAAAATGATCATAGTAGTTATGGAAATGAACAAGAATCAATGAAATTTGAAGCTAGTGGAATGATCTTTCAAAGAGGTGTTGAGATGTAGATGAGATTGTATTTTTTTATTTTTTAGTAAAAGAATTTTTTTGAAATGCTTGTTGTATCTAAATTGAAAAGATATTTTTGTAAGAAAAAGGGTGTATGGTCCTTGGTACCCAATGCTCAAGATTTAAATATATGGTTAAGAGTTAAAGTTAGTGAAAGATATTTCAAATCATTGAATGAATGCTAAATGTAAAGAGTATGGTTGCGTCAAGATTTGAGTCATAATAAAGTAAAATTCATAGGGGTCTTTTCACGCCTTGATCAACTCCAACGAGAAACATGTCCATTAATAATATTGAAAGTGAAAGATATGGAGACTCTATGAATGAAGAAGAATGATGAAGATATTGACTCCATGGCAAAAAAAAAGTAGAGATAAGTGAAAATAGAGAGAATAATACTTTTGTGAATAAGTCCACTAGCTTGAATAAAGAAGAATAAAAAGTAGGTAAATCTCAAAGTGAAGGTCCAAGAAGGATATGACCAAAAAATACCAATAAACCAGGTTCAAAAGACAACCATGGTGAGGTATTATGTTAGCAGGGTGAAATAGACTTGCTACAAAGGAGAGGCACACTTCAACCTACAACAAAGGATTCTAGTGAAGCTAAGAAAGTGAAGGGTTTGATAGAAGTCATTTCTTACACAAAGATGTGAAAGAACCGTTGAAGAAAGAAAAGAACTAGTGTGGAGAAGATTGCAAATATGGTGCTTCAAAGAAGAGGTATTAAAAGAGGTTAGAAAAGGAAACTAGTAGAAAAGACATTGATGATAGAAATGAAGAACATGAAAGCATGTTTGCAAACCATAAAGACAACATAGGGATGAGAAAGTGAAGTAGTTTACATAAGTGATGAAGAAGAATCACCAGAAGACATCATAGTAAAAGAAGAACAAGAAAGCATAGAAGAAAGGATTGTAAAGGGAGTCATTAAGGTAAACTCCAAACCTAAATTAGAAGTTCCTATTATGAAGTTTTAATGTAGAGGAATTGATTCATTGGATTGTTTCCATAGACAAATATTTTGAACATGAGGAGGTAACATATAAAAAAATGTTAATTTTATTGTTAGAATATTGAAAGGACATGTCTCATTATGGTGAGACAAAATTTAGAATGAAAGAAAAAAGAAAGGTAAACAATTGAGCACTTCGTGGGATAAAATGGTAGCTAAGTTGAGACCTTAATTTATAACCACAACATTTCGCTTTCGATGAAATAACCATATGCATTAATATTATTTCATAGATCTATCTATTATAAAAGGTTAGGTTCATTTCTAAGGTGATTTATTCTATAAGTTATATATATATATATATATATATATATATATATAACACTTAAAATTGTAATCTTTTTAAAAAATGATGTGACTCGATCTGATGTTTATTTTTAATGACGTTATGAGCTTTTAAACCTTGTTTCAAGATTAAGTTTTTGTATCATCACAACCTTGAAAATCACATTCACAACATCATTTTAGAATGAAGAAATATTTTATTGGAAGTTGGATGAGATTGAAATTTAAATTCCTATGTTTCTTAACATAACAAGGAGATAAGTTATCCTCGAGAGTTATCTCAATTGGTTGAGTCCCTATTGTTAAATCACCTTTTCTTTTGAGAGTTTACAGGTATAATTCTCTTGAAATTCTCAGGGCTAGGCTTTGTGGTTGACCTAGCAAGTAGTGATCCCTTCAGGTATATCTTCTTGATACAAATATTCGATGGACGTAATAACCACCAATTGCCAAGGTCTGTGAACCACATAAGAAAAAAAATAAAAAAAAAAAAAAAAAAAAGAAATGAATAACTTTTTTGGTTTTTTTAGTAAAGAGATACCAATGTGCTTATTTATTCACAGAATATGAACAACACTATCAAATTGAGAGATATTCATTACGAGAAATTCTTATCCTATAATTTATGCCTAAATTGTTAGGTTCCTCAAGGTAAAAGGGTAAAATGTTAAACTCGATTAACGCAAAATTCCACACCTCTATGCTAGTCATCCACAATAAATTATATTAAAAATCATATAAGAGGTCCAAAATAACTCGATCTATAGCAATCTTGTAAAGAATATGTTATTCTAAATAACAACTACTATGTTACTTTATCTTACATAAATTTATTTAAGTGTTAGGAACACCCTTTAAAATCATAACATATCTCCTATTTTGCAATAACAATAAGAATATAGATTAGACATGATCTCATTAACACATAAGAAATTTTTCCTTGAGATTTGTTGAACATAACTATATATATTTATATACACTTTTTAAACCATGTTTTAATTTTAATAAACTTCTACTCTAGAGGCATTACTCATCATACTGCTCATGACTAACACGTAGAGAACAATAAAGTACTATGATTTATAGGCCGACTTCCAATTGCTATTTAGAGACTAGTTAATGGTTTCAAAAGTAAAGTTTCGTTGAGCTAATGGTAATTTGGGACAAGGAACTTTTTGTTCCTAAGATTGTAAGATTGATTGTAAGATTGTTTGGATACATTTAATTTTGTTACAAAGGAAAAAAAAAAATATATATATATATATATATATATATAGATATATGAATATCTCACAAAATATTTTCAAGAGGCAATGTGCTTTTGTTGTTGTTTTTTAAAATGCATTTTTGAATGCATAAATGGATTCAACACCTTGAAAAATCCCATAAGGCAGTAAAATTTTATAGATTAAACAACTTAAACTCAAGTTTTTAAAAACTATTTTGGTTAAAATTAATCAAAAAAAATATTGTAAAAAATACCATTTCATTTAGACCCCACACAAACATATATTTACTCCATCCAAATATTACTCAAAATGTGGATTATAATTAAATCACACCATATAACAATAAATACACTGATACAAAGAAAAATATATTACATATGATTTAATTATAACTAATTATACATCTTACAATTCAAAAATACATCTCATGAATATAACTAAAAATTGATGTTATAAAATTTCTCAACATTATCATAAAACACATTAATTAAAAATTCTAATTTCTTACATACTCAAATTTACATAAATAAGTCACTATTAAAAATGTGTGTTACATAGAAGTATCACAATTTAATTATTGATTTTATTTTTATGAGAAAAATCACAACTTTCTATTAATAAAAATAAAAATTTACATAAGTTGATGCACGAGTGCATTCATATATTGTCTCGAAGAACCAAGTGTGTGTTCTTTAAGCACTCATAGTAGCTAGGCTACGAGAATTTACATTTACCCAGATATAATCACTTTATATTTTTTACCTTTTTTCTATTGAACTTTGTGCCAAACTCCAAGTGACAGAGTAGCCATAAAAATTTCCAACTCATCACTTTTTGATATTGCTAGCACTTTTTTATCTAATTCTGAGCTCTCAGAAACATGAGATTGATTTATTCTAACTGGATCTTGGTTGTTTCTCTTTTCCTCATGTTGATTTACATGAATCTAGAACACTGCTAAGTTATTGGGATTCTTCATCTGTTTAGCTTGATTCTTCAGCTTCTTTTCTCCCTCCTTTTAGGAACCTTGTTGATCCTGTGTCTCTAGATGTTGTTGGATCTCATCCATTTCTTCATCTTCATCATCAGAAGAATGCAGGTATGGGAATTTCCATACTTTTGTCTTCTGTGACCATTTATTTTTCGTTTTCTTTGCTTGTAGTCATGTATTCTGCAAATTCTTTGTATGATGAAAGATTCGATACCTGAAGGAAGTATTTTCAAAATCTAACTATTGTGTCCACTTGAGTACTTAGGTGTGTCTGATGAAAATGATCTGGAAGTCCTTTACTTAAGTCCATCTCCATACATATGCGTGAAAAAATGAAGATGCCTTTTTCCATTCTTTCTTGATCTATCTTTAGGAATCTCCCCAGATAATTCTCAATGCCTTCTAGGACTTGGTGGTGCCAAAAGGGGAGTGAAAGATTATGTAACCTTACCCATACTAGTTTCATAACCACAATTGTGTTGGCATCAAATGCGGGAAACCATGGGGTTACATAGAGACGTACCCTTCCCCAAAACCATTGTCCTTCATTTATGACATATTCCAAATGTTTTTGATTATCAAACTGAACAAAAAAAAAAAAAACTTTGACACACAAATAAACATCACAATATTTAGTCCAATTGAGGAAGATCCACCGATGTAGATCTTCATATTTTGGCCAGAAACCATTAAATAAACATATGATAGATTTGGCTTGCAAAAAGATGAAAATACCACAAACGTTTGGTAATTTATTGACAGATCTGGAGCTTTTTCCATGTTATCTACGATGTACGAATATGAAATTGGCAGATTTGGGGTCTATTTGTCTGGTGTGGTAGCATTCCATCTGAAGGTGTCCTTACAAAAAACCAGACCCCTACCAGCAGAAGATGATCCAGGTGTCATGCTCACTCCTAGGGTACCACCTTGTAATCTTAAAATTAGGATAATGGTAGAGTTCCTTTGAATACCATAATATTTCAATTTAAACACATCATGCAACACCTTTCCTGCAAAGTCCGGATTTTGTAAATATGTTGGTATAAATGAGTTATTTTGAGCACTCTTCTTCAAATATTTCAATAGATTTGTTCCCCGGACCCTTAGAAAGATCAATTTTCCATTAAGGGTTTTGAAAAAAACCTGGAATATCTCCTATGGATCTGGATCTGGGAATTGTGGTATCCTCTCTACTTGTCTCTCTTTTAGATCTGGATAAACACGACAGATCCAGGTTTTTTTATGAGAGGAGAGGTAACTCACCAAGAAAAGGGACTTGGTTCCCTATTGCATGTAGGAATATAACATAGATCACCATAAAAGAGAGAAAAAACTACAAAGTGTTGTCTTGACAACCCTCATTGTCCAAACCCGCAGACCAAAACAAAATCCCAATTCAGCTTTCAACAAAGGAGAAAACCTTTGCAATATTGTGATAAAAAAAGTGTTGACGTGACTCATTTAATTCCCCGTCAATACAGATCACATTTTTGAATAAAGGGGCCCTCCATCGTTCCGAAGAGCTTAGATCCACGTCCCGAGTGAGATCCTACTGTGAGTTGAAGTATCAAAAAAATTTACCAGTCAGAGCCAGAATCCAAAGCCATGGGTTCGTTATAGTTTTCACAAAGGAGAAAAACCTAGAGGAGGTGTTTCTCTGTAGGTCTGATCATTTCCTGAGATCACTAGGCTCCTTGCTTGCAGAGGTTGCTATGCTAACCTATGCCTTGGTTGCGCGCTGCAGAACAAACCCTAGCCATCATTGTTCTTAGGAGGGGTTCCCCATATAAGTATCACAATATAAGAGTAATGGTTTATATGATTTTTCTTTTTTTGTTCTATAAAAACCATAAAATACCATTTACTACTCATCGCTTGAAATTGATAATACTTTTCACACTTTTTTTAGAAACTCTCTTCAACTTTGGAGGCAAACTTCCCTTTGAACTTGAAAAACTCCTTCTTGCATGAATGAGCATTGCCAATTCACTAGTGAACCTCCCTTTCTACTCATTAGGTACTCTTCTTCCCCGTGGACCCTTGAACTACAATGGTGTTATAGGAGGATGGATACTCTAGTACCGTGGAGGAAAACTTCATGAGCCCAAGAGGTTTCGACTCGACGCAATCTCCACACACACCAAAAGCACAACAAATCTCAACTTATTCACTTAAATATAATTCAGCATTAGGAAAATCAACCAATAGTAGGGTGCCGAAAAGGTGCTTCTCTCATTGTTGGCCTTACTTTTATAGGAGTTTTCATGGTTTCCACATGTCTTCTCATGCAAAACTATTAATTTCTTAAATTTCAATATTCGTATAATGCACTTGCCCATGCGTCTAAATTTTATCAAGCTTCTCATGAATTTAAATTTTTTATTTTCTTTAAGAGACCAATTTCTCTCACCCCAAAACATGTTTCCCGAATTTATCTCAGCTTTCCCTAGATCTCATTTCAAATTCCCCTATTTTTGTGTTCATGTGTTTCTTCAACTTGAGTTAATTATTTAGTCTGAGATTTATGTCTCTTACATCCCTTTGTTTTCTCAATTTTCAAAATTTAGCTATAAATTTCAATCCTATGTGTCTTCCATATGGATTGTTCCCACAAATATTATTTATTTCTATTGTTAATTAGATTATTTATTTTATGCATACAAGTGTTAGTATTTATCCAAAAGTATTATTGTCAATCTCCTTAGATAGGATATCCTCCTTGCATGTTTTATGATAGCTAGTGTCTTTAGTTAAGTTCCTTTACTTCATTTTGATTTTCCAAGTTTTGGTTTTTAGTCCATCACCATAGTCCATTTTCCCTAATTTTTCTATAATTTTAGACAATATTTTACGTCTAAAAATTTATTTTAGCTATACACATTATTTTAAGTGTTTATTCCATTAAATTAAATTTCAATTTCATTTTATTTTCTGATACCAAGGGTCCTAAGTCATTTGTGCCCTTCAAGAATTACCTCACATAATTCCAATTTTGTCACAACACTTTATCTTCAAGTATATATGACTAATTAAGGGGAACATAGGAACAAAAATGGAGACAAACATTAAATCTAGGTTCACCCTTTGTTATGAGACTAATGGTGACTAAGTATTAATATATGATCCCTAAATGTGGCTCCAAAATTTCACTCTTATTTTTCTTTTCTTTTTTAATTAAGATTAAATAAATGACATATAATTTTTAAAAGACATTAGAATGAGATAAATTGTTGTCCATTTCAATATATATATTGCTATACATACATCTATAAAATGTGATCACAATAATTATATAACAAAAATACTCAATGTAAATTATCAATTTAATCTTTCTACAACAATAGTAATATTCACCCAAGCGAATACAAAATATTTAGTGTTGGTTGGTAACGATCCTCATTCCTAGTTTCAAGTAGGTACAATGACCAAGTCATTTATAATCCCAATGCACTAGACCAAAGTTGATGACCTACTCAGTTCTTCACCCTACCAATGTGATGATACAACCTCCAACTCCAACCTCCAACTCCAACCTTCAACTCCAACACCTTCAACTGAGGCTTAGGGGGTATTCATTTACTAAAAAAGTTTGTTCCCTATCATTAATCATTTGTAATTTTCTATGTTTTGGAGAGAATTGTAGTATTAATGTAATTGGAGTAGAATGATATCTTATTCTTATAAGAAGTCTTGAGAGATTGAGTGTGCTCGAGAGATTTGAGGATTAATTAATTGTAGTATTAATGTAATTGGAGTATAATGATATCTTATTCTTATAAGAAGTCTTGAGAGATTGATTGTGCTCGAGAGATTTGAGGATTAATTAGATTTTATGAGAGATTTTTGTGCATTTAACAATCTAGAGATAGGATTTGTTGATGGAATTGTGGATCTGAACTGACTTCAGTTTAGAATATTTGTGTATATATTTTGCAAGCCAAAAGGTATAAAGGCATATAGGAATCGAGAGATGGATTGGAGGCCAAGTATGGCCATAAGACCGAGAGGGCCAATTTTTGTATTCAAACCCAACAAATTTTGCAATTATTTTTATATAATACAAGAGGACATTATATTTTTTTTTCAGTAAGAAAAATACTTTGGTTTATATTCAGGACCAGAAACATATCGATAAAAAGCTTTGTCATTTACAATGTCATATCGTTTAGCCCAAAGAGGAATCGGCCATCTACCATGTCGTCAGCTCAAAAAAGAGGTTATCTAAGAAAAACAAACCTAATACATTATGTTATGTTTACAAACCAAAATATATGCAAACTATCAATAGTACCAATAAAAATAGTTATACCGAAAGCATCCAAAAATTACATATGGCAGAAACAAAGAAATGTTTCCAAACTTCTCAGATGATAGGGACAGTTCCATCTGCTTCAAGACCGTCATTGTTGTGTAGCTGATAATACACCTTCCCAAAGTTAACAGTCAAAACCCATTTCGAAAGTCCGTCTTCTATAACATTCTTTTCCCTATAGACGTGATGGAAGGAGATTGTAGTAAAAAAACTTAACATGTCAATTCTATGAAGCTAGTGTGAAAGTATTCCATGGTTTATATTGGCTTCTTGATTCATATGATCAATCAGAACCTTTGAGTCCCCCACAATCCAAATCTTGTCCAGAAAAAGATATGAAGCCCACCACATAAGACCCCACAAAGCCAAAACTTTTTCCTTCATATTGGTTCCATTTCCCCCATTCCAAAAAAACTTATAATGATAGCCTGGAGATAAAAGGATCCATGCTCCACATCCACAGTTTGATCACTGAGCAGCCCCATCAAAATAACCAATAGGAAAATGAGATTCATAAGGGTGTAATATTTTGGAAAGATCTTTAGTAGGCGTCCCAACATTCTTCATACTTTTACAATCCCTGTAAATTTTATGAACAACATCTTCCGGGCAGTTGTGGCATCCCTCAAAAATTTTCTTGTTCCGGCAGCACCAAATATGCCAATGGAATAGAATTGGGAGTGACCACCAGTTCTTACCTCTTTGCAGCCACCAGCGCAAGCACTCCTCCGTGCTTCTATATTATGGATACTGAACATGTAAACGATCACACAATAATTGAAGGGATTCACAAGAAAAAGGGCAAGAATAAAACAAATGGGAGTTATCTTCCTCTTGAGAACCACAAAGAAAACACAAGCCTGGACCTTGCCACCCTCTTCTTTGTAGATTCCTCCAAGTAATGTTTTGGTCATTCCTCACAAGCCAAAGAAATATGATCATTTTTACAGGCACATTTGTCTTCCAGAAAACTCCAAACCAATAATCCTGTTCCAGCTCCGGCTTTTGATTGATCAAGGTTGAATATATGTCTTTAACTCTTAGTCCCTCATCAAAACAAGAACCCTCCCGCCGAAGTCTATCCCCATCATGGAGACTGCAAATTCCTTGAATTCTTAAAAGGTTAATATATGTGTCCCAAGTGACAATATATCTAATTCTTAATATATCTACAATCCAAACTCATCTCAACACTATTTTTCCAGATCAGAATGTCACCCTCCCAGGCATGAATAGTCTGTTGTAAAAAAAGACCCCTTTTTTATTTATAGAATTAATGATGCCATCCAGAATCGAGATATGACGTCTGAATCCCATAATGTTTCTTCTCCCCACCAGGATCTTTAAACCACTTCCGAACTACCATATCAGATTTTGTTTTAACACAGGCCATATTTTTTCAAATCCCTTCCATACAGCCGATCTAGCACTCCCAGTTTTCTAGCCCAATACATATATGTCTTCCAGTGAAGCCTCCTCCATATACTTTTGGTTTATAATATCTTGCCAAAAACCATCGGGATGAAGGCCTCTCCAGATAGTTTTTATCAATAGCGATTGTCCAAAAATCCCCAAGTCCAAAAGCCCCAGCCCCCCTTTTCTTTTGGGCATGTAAGAAGCTCCCATCTAGCTAGATGTATAGCTTTTTTCCTGTCCCACCCTCCCCAAATAAAGTTTGCCATAATTCTACGAATCTCAGCAACAATCTTGTTTGGAATGATGTACAGGTGGCCCCAATAAATAGAAATCTGTTGTAGGACAGCCTGAGTCAATATCAATCTACCACCCTCAGATAACCATTTTGCGGACCAACAATTTAGTTTCTTATGATATTTTTGAAGTAACCACCTCCAGTCCTCCGAGGTATAACTTAGAGCTTTCATCCGGAACCCAAGATAGGTGATACCATTTGACAGAGAAGCATAAGAGAAACCAAACAAAATAGACAGATCATCATGAATCATGACATTCCCACCGGAAAAATATATACATGATTTAGCATCACTAATCACCATACCCATGGCATCACAAAAAAGAGAAAAAATATCTTTTAGTACCACCCAGCTATTATAAACAAGCATACCAAATATTAGGATGTCGTCAAAAAATATACTATGGGTAGGTTTTAGCTGAGGACTGATCTCAATCCCCTGGATCCTATTCTGCGTCGCTACTTTCCTAATCCCAAGACTCAGAGCGTCCATGACAAGGATAAAGAGCAACAGGGATAATGCACACCCTTGCCTTAATCCTCTTCCTAGCTGAAAAAACTTTGTAGCCGAACCGTTAATGATGATTTCCATAGACGTTTTGCTAATGCAACCCATGATCCATGCAACAACTTCAGTGTCTAGCCTAATCCTGTGGAGCACAAGTCTTAAAAATATCCAATCAACCCTGTCATACACTTTATTAAGATCGATCTTCATCATAGCCACAATTTTCTTTTTTGACTCGATGGTATGGATAATTTCTTGTGTCATCCCAACAGCATCGTGAATGTTTCTATTCTTCAAAAACCCCTATTTCTCAGGTGAAATATATTTGGATAAAGTGCCCTTCATTCACTAAGCAATAACTTTGGAAATAATTTTATAGAGAGTGTTACAAAGAGAAATCGAATGATAATCATCAGAGGATAGCTTACTATACTTTTTGGGAATGAGGGCAATGAACGTGGAGTTAACAGCTTCATTGACCCTCCCAGAGACACATGCCTCCTCAACCATCTTCGTTAATTCTTGTAAAAATTCATCAGTAAAGTGAAGAAAAAAGTCCGGGGTCTAGCCATCCGGCCTTGGACTCTTATCAATGGCAAATGAGTTCAAGACTCCTTTCACCTCCTCAGGTGAAACCTTATCAAATAAAATCATGTTATCATCGACATTGAACATCACCAGGTATTCGACAATCAACTCCAGATGTTCCAGAGTAACTTCCATATCCCTTAGAGAATAAAGAGTGCCAAAATAGTTGACTCTCGCTGCCTTAATCTCATAATTTTTGCACAAAGTTTTTCCACCAGTCTCAATTTCCAAAATTGAGTTTTCCCTCCTCCTGCCCGAAGCATACTTGTGAAAAAAATTAGTGTTTTTGTCACCAAATTTAAGCCAGACAGCCCTGCTCTTTAACCGCCATTCAACCTCCTCTTTTAACAGATAAACCCAATATTCAGCTTCCAAATTTTTTAGATCCTCACAGAAATTTATACTTTGAACACCATTTGCAACCTCCGTGTATATTCTCGACCTTTCCATGATGATGTGACGAATCCTCAACCTGTGTTCCCTTTTTTTCCTCCACTCCCACCCCCAAACCTCCTTCTTTAGACCCTTCAAAATATTGGTTAGTTGAACCATTGGAGAGGAACCCGATCTTCTCTTATGCTGTAACAAAAAGCTCTTAATCATATCATTGAAGTCATCGTCCTCGTTCCACAGCCTGTTAAACTTGAATGGGTACCCATATTGTTTCTCCTCAAAGTCCCAGTCCATAATAATCGGCCTGTGATCAGATATTGTGAGGTCATCAGCATCGGCTTCCAGGTGCTTTATAGTGTATCTTAATCCCATACTTACCATAAACCGATCGATAAATTTTCAAATGAACTTCTTACCTTTTCGCCCATTTATCCAAGTAGGGCTTTTAGAACCCAGAGGGATGTCAATGAGGTCAAAATTATGCAAGATCTCCCTAATGTCCAGATCCCGTGGATCCATCCTGCCCTGATCGCCCCATATTTCATTTTGATAAAAAGAACAATTAAAATCACCGACCAAAATGATGTTTATCATCATAAAAAAACCACAGGCATCCAAATGCGTTCAGAAATTCAGATTGTCAGAGTAAGGGGCATATAAGTTAAGGATATGAATCCTCGAACTGAAACCCTGACAGAATCCAGTGAGCACAATACCACCCAGGAATCTGAAAGCTGAGAGAGTGAACCATCGAGGGTCCCAAAGAACCGCACAACCCCCAGAAAGCCCATTTGCATCGGTTGAAACTAATAACCAATCTGGAAATACGGGCTGAAGAAAGGCATTTGATTGATCAGCATCAGTCATTGTTTCTCGAAGAAGAATAATGAAGGCTTATTAAAGTGAAGAAATTTTTTTAAAGACAAAAATTTGGCGTGACCACCCAAACCCTGAATATTCAAAGAGACCATCTTCATTAAGGGGGACCATCAGCGGGTGAAAGCGCTCGATGGGAAGTTGGACTGACGATGATACGAGGTGGTGATAAACCTGAAAAAATTGAGAGCGGAACTAAACCTGCCTCCAGATTAGCCAACAAAAATTGTATGTCGCTGCCGAAATAATTTATGGGGGTTAAAACATCTACTGTTGGGGTCACAGGCACCCCCTCTTTAAAATGACATCACTCATCAGAGAGCCCCGGGGAAAAAAAAAATAGAGGACTTTGGCCATTATTTCTTGCCATCCCAGGAATAAGTATTTTCGGCCGTTCCACTGCAGGCAAATCCCCTTCTAATATTCTCGGAACTCTCGGGCCCGTCTCAGAGGATACATGGGAAGAAACCCGACCACCCCCTTCCGGGACCGATAACGTCATGGACGGGCACTGACACAAATGATTAGGGTCCCCGCCAAAAGACAAACTAAGCACAAATGATACAGGTTGTGTGCCAAGACCCGGATGAGAAAAAGGACTCGTAATGGAGACTACTTTCTCCTTGCACCAGGGGTCATCAGGGATATGGCATAGAGCCCTAGAAATTCCCAAAACCAAACCGATGGACTCCTCGACAAGTGCTTTCAGAGTTTGAACATCATAAAATAAAACCTGACATTTTTTCTATTGAAAGCCATCCTTGTCAGAATCAAAAGGAAAAGGAATATGTGTCTTACCGGGAATATGAACAGCACCCGAAACTATAGTGTCCACCACCTGCTGCTTCATCCTTAGATTTTTTTTCACCACCGGCCATTGACCCACATACTTCCAGGATGAACATTTCCGCATGAGATGACCCGTC
Source organism: Pinus albicaulis (assembly GCA_034641835.2). Lineage (NCBI taxonomy): Eukaryota > Viridiplantae > Streptophyta > Pinopsida > Pinales > Pinaceae > Pinus > Pinus albicaulis. The sequence goes on from CM076575.1 coordinate 1,300,007,408, forward strand.
TCATGGCATAGGTAGCATCTATAAGGAAGGTTCCAATAGTCTAAATTCTGGCAATGAATCGAGCCATCCCACAGTAATTTGATATCTGATGGCAAACCACCAGCGAACGGAATTTCCACTAAGACCCAAGCCATACGTTTGTCATACGCCTCATGACATTTGGGTCAGCAAAACGGCACGACCCTATGCAATCTCCAATGGCCTTAAGGGCCTTAAAATTCAAAAATAGAAGCGGCAAACCATGAAGTCTTACCCAAACAAGATGATTCACAGGGGCATTTTTTTTCTGGTGGAAACTGGCATCCCACCTGTGGAGAGCCAAGAAACACCTACCGAGTACCCACGTTCTTTTGAGGACCACTGCAACATCTTCATCCTTTTGCAGTAAGAAACTAAACCGCTCTGCCTCTAACCTACTCACTTCAGGACAGTAACCCAGTAAATCCTCCCATCGCTTCGCAAGCCACTCCATCATATCAGTTTGGAAATATTTCTCAAACTACCATCTCCCCACCACCGCCTTTTTGGATAATAACACCACCCTATCCCATAGAATGTCCGTCCCAAAACTAAGGAGACGACATTCCATCGATGGCTTAAACGGTTTTGCCACCCGTTTCTTCTGTGGACAAGAAAAATCTGGTGTTTTCTGTGAGGATTTTTCCTCCGACCCTTCCTTCGGAATTAATAGAGTATCAACAGAACCCGAGTCTCCACCAAGGTCAAGAATCAACGTTCCACGTGCCTCACAGCCGTCCTCGGCCACCTGGACAGCATGTAAGAAAGCCGCGTCATGGAAAACCTCATCATGATCCTGTATAAAGGTGGAAAGGTCCATTTAGGATTGATGTATAGGGATGACGTCCACCCAACATAAACAACACCACCTCAACAACCAAAGCACGATGTCAATTCCACGAAGGATAAATGTCTAGAAAGAAGAGAACTAAAAGACAACAGCTAGCATTGGAGGGCTGCCCGATAATCGATCCGAGCCGTAGCACAAATTCCAGAATTAAAAAGAACCACTGTGAAAAACCCGCCTAATAAATTATCCAACTGTCCAAGCAATACTATGTGTTGGCCGGAAAAATCGATCTTGCAAACAAGATCGATCTCCCTAGTGTTAGAAGACAATCTAGCAACAAACGAACAACTAAGTTTGTCTTTCTCTAAATATATTCATTTTACAAATAAATGCTATGAAGGTGTCGATCCTACCTTAGATCCAAATTCTTATTTGCGGTCATAGTGCTTCCGTCGCAACAAGAGTTCTTTCGTCGCAAGAAAGTGTCGTCTTTCGTCACAACAAAGTGTCGTCTTTTTTCGCAACAAAGTGTCACCTTTTGTCGACCTGCAATCACAAACAAGAAAATATTAAATAGAACCTGTATAAAAAATAATCATAAAACATACCTATCATAATGATCAAGGAATCTATGAAATAAACGATCAAACGACATCTTATTGAAATAAACAATCGAACGACAATTTATTGAGAAAAACAAAACTTGATTGTATTAATCTTAAAATAATAGAAGAACCTTACAACCTTAGCCTTGATGTTTGAAAAGGCCTTCCCGGGGTCTGAAGCAGGAGTCTCCTCTACTTTGATAAGTCTTGCACTCTTCCTCCAGGAGCACATAGATGTATGTGATCTTTCCTCTCAAAAGCTCGGCAGAAAGAAGTCTAAATCTCAACAGCACTTCAACTCAATCACACATTAAGCTTGAACTCCCTTTGAGGCTACCCAATGCCTCTTTTTATAGAGCAGATGAGGAGGTTAGGGTACCACCTTTGAAGGGATAGAATCCTCCTTCAAAGGGATAGTCTCCTCACATCAAGGGATTAGTTCCTTAAGGTGAGGGATGCATGAACCTTACTAAAGAATACTCATCCCAAAAAATCTCATCTAGAACCTTCTAGAATTGACATCAAATTAGCTTTTTAACTTTACTTTCTCACTTTTTTTACTTTGAGAAGGGTACGAAGGCATTACAAGAGAAAACTGAATTTTGGAACACAGGTAAGCAGTGTATTACCTATGTACCCAAGCTAGGAACGCAGGCAGGCTTCATGTTACCTGCGTACCCAAGGCTTTTTGAGTTTTTAGGGTTTTCCCTCCAGTTTTAGGGCTTGGAATGAGGAACAAAGGCTGTAAGACTTATAGAGGAGGCATGTATGAGTGTTAATGAGCTCATACAGTCAGCAGAATGTCAAGGTGACAGTTTTTAGTGCAACACTATGAGCTAACCAACACCTCAACATTTAATCCAAAACCCTCCATTAAACCATATCCCCATGTGTCAAGTTCCCTTACGGTCGATTACCCCCTGGGAGAGAAAAAGGGATACACCCCTCCTAAGACTGCCACCCCAATATCTAAGCACCACGTCGGATAACTAATGGGAATATAGGATGCCCATTTGGACGCCAGTGGACTATGACCAATAATCTCGTGATCCAAGATTAAAGGCCCATATTGTCTCAAACCAGTGAAGGTATAAAGGATAAGATCCCGGATGAAGTAACTCCCACCTTGTCACAAAGTCTAGTCCAATTAAAGTGATGTTGACCACCACCAACCCATCACTAAACTTCTGTCCTATCTGAGGATAGGAGCCGCCCCCATACACCCAACAAAATCTTGGCTTAAAATACTTGGAAGCACAGATATGGACTCCAGAAGAGGAATAGTAAGATAACAATATTCTTCCTAAAAAACCAAAATTAGGAACGAATAAACCCACCACTCCATTATAGGAGGTACAATCGGCCGCCAAAAATCCCCGGATCACCGTCGATGTCAAAGCGTCAGAAAAGAAATTTAAAACTAAGAAACTGGCGATGTTTCCAGCCATCGTCCACCAATGATCGGTACCGGAAAATCCGAAACCATCAACCAATCTTCCAGAATTATGATTGCAAAACCCAAAAAAAACTAAGCAAAATATAGGAACGTCTTTTACAAAAGAAAACCTTGACGCTCTCACAGGGGCTATGTATCCTAAAACGGTTATTCCAAGTGAAAAAATTCGAAAGTTCCTGTAGCTCCTCCCTCCCCTTGAACTCTATGTTATTCATTTTGGGCTTCTATGCATCATCTTCCTCCTACCCTTCACTCCAAAGTCATACTGTGAGGGAGCTTGTAGCGGAACCTTGAGAAAGGCGAAAACATTAAACACCCTAGTCGAATGTTGAAGACCTGCATTCCTCCAGCTAATGAACCCAGAGAGAACCAATGGACGACAAATCTCCAATAATACTTCTCAATGACCAATCAAGAAAATATTTACCAATCTAGGTATCTTCTTTCATTGAAACATTTGCAGGCCATTCTTCACAGTGACAATTTACCAATCTCGGTATCTTCTTTCATTGAAACATTTGCAGGCCATTCTTCTCAGTGACAATATATTGCACGAAATGCCCCTCAAATGAGGACATTCTATTTTGACTGTATGAAAACCGAATGCTAAGCTATTTTTTACTATTTATGTCTGACATATATAAAGTTATTTTGGTGTCCAATGTAAGTTAATTGTGTTGCAGGTGTTAAACGTCATGTGGGTGTTGGTTGTGAAGGGGCAGGATAAAGAAGAAAAAACAATTTTTTTCATTGTGATTTTCGTAGATAGAGATGTGTGCTAGCGTTGAATTGTTTTGACTATGCTTCCTTGTGTGAATTGATCGTAGCAAGGATTTTTTCAGTTTTTTGTCTCTGAGTGTTAATGGCTAAGACAATTGAATGTAAATTTATGTATGTTCCAAGTGTGATAATTAGAATTCACAAAGAAAGAGCATCTAATTCAATTTAGTGCGACTCCGTGTTTCTATGTTAAATTGAACCGCATTGAGCTCGTGTGATCCCAGTAAATTGTTGGAATTTCTGAGAATTCCAGAGAAAAACTACAGAGAGAATAATACTCTCCTTCTTAACACAGAGAAAATAAAAAATTTGCTTGCTGGAGATAGAGTTTCACACTTTGAAAACTTTCTATTTCATAAAAAAAAACTATTACAAAAGCTTCCCCACACAGAGGGATTACAAAAGGAAATTGACTACTACAAACACAGTGCACAAACACTCTGTCTCTCTATTACAAAATGCACAAAACAGTGCTCTTTTTTTCTTACAAAAAACTGCCTTCAGGCTCTCTGTTTTTCAACACTGCTGTGTAATCATAAAAACTTACATTACACATTTTCTGTGTTCTTTTATACACTGTTGTGTATACAATTTTAAACATTACAATTCCTCTCGGACCTTTTATGTGGCGCAACACATTTTAAACATAAAACAAAAAAGACTATATAACAAACTAAAAAAAAACTAAAACTTTATGTTGCCCTTTCGGGCCCACCTAACATTTGTGCACATGCAATATGTTAATACATATAATTCCAAAGGTATTATAACGCAAACAAAATGCACGATATGTAAAAACATATATCAAAAAACATTAACAAAACATAACGAAACTTAACAAATTTTTCTGCAAACCCTTTGACCTGGTGGAGCCTGCCGGAAATCAAAAATATTAAACCCGATTGCGCCAAAAATTCGCGTTAAAATTTGAGGGTCGTGACGTCAGCACTTGGACGCGCGATTAAATATAAAATTTGGCACATAAAAGGATATCGGGTCCACCATTTGGTTTTGGGTACGGTAACATTTGGACGCGCGATGAAAAGTTCAATCACACTTATAAACCATATCGCATCCAGTTATCCTCTTTGTGAACGGGCCAAATAAAAAATGCGATCAAATAACAATCTGCCGCGTGGTCTGTGGGACCACTGCTCCCGCGTTCTAAAACCAAAATAAAATAACTCTGCTGTGTAGTATGAAAGCTCTGTTTTACTTTATAAACTCTGTTTTTGAAATACAGAGGACTGTTTCCAGTTTTGAAGACTGGCGCCGAATAACAAAAAACTCTGATTCAAACAAAGGACTGTAAGGGTTCTTAAATGAAAATTACTGTGCAACTATTTTGGAAATCAGCTGCAGTTAGAAATTCTTCAAACAAATATAGCAAGCGGCTGTGTGTCCTCTGCGCAGACTTTGCAGATGGATTTAAATTTTCAACACTCCCCCTTAAATTTAGCTGCTAGGTTCAGTCATACCTAGACATTTCCTTAAAAACTCAAAACTCTTCTGCCCCAATGGCTTGGTCAGAATGTCTGCAAACTGCTCCTGAGTTTTGTATTGTTCTAAAACAATTTCTCCGTTGTTCACCAATTCTCTGATGTAGTGAAACTTTGTGTCAATGTGTTTCGTTCTCTTGTGAAACAAAAAATTCTTGGATAATGCAATAGCTGAGCTATTTTCACAATAAATCACTGTGCCTTTTACTTTCTCTTGGAAGAAACTTCTCAACATCCTCCTCATCCAAATTTCTTGACACGCTGCTGCTATAGCTGCCACATACTCTGCCTATACTGTAGACAATGTTACAATAGGCTGTTTCTTAGAAGCCCATGAAATGGCTCCTGAACCCATGTGAAAAACATAACCGGATGTGCTTTTTCGATCTTCTACACTTCCAGCCCAATCACTGTCAGTTTATCCAATTAAATCTGAACTTTATGAAGTAGTATATAAAATACCATACCTTTTGGTTCCTTTAACATACCTCAGAATCCTTTTTGTAGCCTGCCAATGTGCTTCTTTTGGCCTCTCCATGAATCTGGAAATCAAACTAACATCATGCATTATATCAGGCCTAGTTGCAGTCAAATACATGATGCTGCCAACTATGCTCTTGTACAAACTAGGATCAAAATCCTTGTTGTTGTCCTCTCTGCTGAGTTTTAATCCCATCACTGTGGGAGTTATTGTTGCTTTGCTCTCCTGCATATTAAATATTTCCAACACTTCATTAACATATTTTTCTTGTGAGATAAAAATCCCATTTTCATTTTGTTCTACTTCTATTCCTAAGAAGTATCTCAAAAATCCCATATCAGTCATTTCAAATTCATCTTTCATGACTGTTTTAAAATTTTCAATAAGGTAATCATCATTACCTGTAAAAATTACATCATCAACATATAACACAACAATGAGCATCTTACCAGCCTTTTCTTTGATGTATAAGGTGGGTTCACCTTCACATTTCTCAAATCCATTTTCCAGTATATAGGAATCTATCCTACTGTACCATGCTCTTGGCGCTTGCTTCAGCCCATAAAGAGCTTTCTTCAATCTACACACTTTTTGCTCTTGGCCTTTCTTTTCATAGCCTAGAGGTTTTTCAATGTAAACCTATTCCATTAACACTCCATTTAGGAATGCTGACTCCACATCCATTTGGTAAAATTTCCACTTGTTTTGTGTTGCTATGGACAACACTGCTCTCACGGTTTCCATTCTAGCAACCGGTGTGAAAGTTTCCTCATAGTCTCTTCCATGCTGCTGCTTATACCCTTTGAAAACAAGTCTGGCCTTGTGTCTTTCAATTTTTCCTTCAACATTACTTTTGGTCTTGTAGACCCATTTAACTCCAATAACATCTTTACCTTTTGGGAGTTCAACCAAATCCCATGTCTAGTTTCTTTCTATGGCATTAATTTCTTCATCCATAGCTTCTATCCATTTTCTCTCTTTAATAGATTCTTCAAAATGAATAGGGTCATCAACATGACAATACAAAGCAAATAAAGAGTTCATACCTTCATTTTCTACCTCTTGCTCATAAATCTCATTTAAATTTCTGAACTTCTTTCCTCTTTCATTTAGTGTACACGTGCTTGAATTAGCACTCGAATTTCCCCTTGTGGTGTGCTTGGAGAAGCACTTTCATTTCTCCTCAAGGGTGTCCCTTTCTATCCTTGTGTTGGTGCTGCTATTGAGGGATGTATTTCAGCCATCTCTTCATCATCTTCATCATGAGACAAACAATTTTTAACATTCACTGTTTTCTCTATACTTCCATCCCAAGCTTCCTCTTCAATGAATTGAACATCTCTGCTCACAATAAACTTCTTGGTGGATGGGTTATACAACCTATAAGCTTTGGATTCCTCACTATATCCAATAAAAATATATTTCTATCCCTTGCTGTCCAACTACTTCCTTAGCTGATCTGGAATGTGTGCATAAGCCACACAACCAAAAAATTTCATGTGGGTGACTCCTTGGTTTGTCCCACTCCATGCTTCTTCCGAAACTTTGTTCATGATTGCTTTTGTTGGGCATCTATTTAAAATGTACGCTGCACAATGTACAGCTTTAGCCCAATAATCATTCGGAAATTTTTTTTCCTTTAGCATACTCCTTACCATATCCATGATTTTCCTATTTTTCCTTTCGGCAACTCCATTTTGCTGCAGAGTGTACCTTGTTGTAAATTGCTTATGAATCCCATTTTCTCTGCAAAAACATAGAAATTATTTAGAGATATATTCACCTCCTCTATCAGTTCTTAGGACTTTGATATGCAACCCACTTTGTTTCTCCACAAGTGCTTTGAAATTGCAGAATCTTTCAAACACTTCACTTTTGTTTTTCAAAAAGTAAACCCAAGTTTTTCTTGTAAAATCATCTATAAAAGTTAACATATAGTGGCTTCTTGCAAGTGATGGTGTTTGCATTGGTCCACATAAATATGAGTGGACAATTTCTAAGGGTGCTTTTGCCCTTATGCTTTTCCTAGATGGAAAAATTTCTCTGTGTTGTTTACCCAAGATACAACCTTCACATAGGCTGTCCGGTTTCTCAATCAATGGAAATCCTCTTACCATTCCTTTTCTGTGCAAAAAATTAAGACCTACAAAGTTGAGATGTCCAAATCTCAAGTGCCACAACCAATTCTCATCTTTTGCTTCGCTTTGGAAAGCCTCTTGTGTTACTACTGCTATTTCTTCTCCATTTTTCAAATCTGCCCTCATCCTGAGAGGGAACCTGTGTTATCTTCACTTCAGAAATACATTGTTTGCTGGGCGGTTTATCCATGATGGTGCATACATAATTCTCAAAGAAAACCTTGTACCGATTTTGAACAAGCTTTCCAATACTTAAAAGGTTACATTTCATTCCAGGAACATAATAAACATCTGCTATGGATTTCTTTTCTCTTTTCCTTGTTAAGACATTTACATCTTCTTTTCCCATAACAGAAACTTTACTATCTGTCCCTAATGTGACTTGTGACTTCACATTCTCATCTAACATAGAAAACATGGCTATGTTTCCTGTCATATGGTTATTGCAACCTGAGTATAGAAACCATAAATCTTCACTCTTTTCCTCAGCCATATTACAAGCTAAAAATAATTTATCTTGGCTGATATTTTCTCTAGTGAAATTTGCACTGGGTCTATTACCCATATCATGCTGCTTCTTCCTACATTCATTTGCATAATGCTCATATTTTTTACAATAATGACATTGGAAATTGGATTTATCATACCTTTTTCCATGAGCATGTTGTTTTCCACCTTGCTGGCTGCTACTCTGGCCTTGGTTCTGATTTTGATTGTTGCCCCTTCCTTGAGAATTTGCTGGACTATTTCTTCCACCTCTGTTTTGGCTTCTGCCTCTTCCTCTCTTGTTTCCTTTGCCTTGACCTCTTTCTCTTCTAAAATACATCTGGGTCTTGAAGGCATGATCCAGAGATGAGTTTTCATTTATACCCAATCTCTATTCATGTGTCATCAGTGATGCATGTAGCTCATCAATTGAAAATTTTGTGAGATCCTTTGTCTCTTCTATGGTGGTAACTATTACATCAAACTTTGAGGGTAGGATCCTCAAAAGTTTCTCCACAATCCTCCTTTCTTCAAGTGTCTCTCCATGAGACCTTATCTGTGTGACCATTCCAATCACATGTGTGAAGAATGAGTCTATATTATCTGACTCCTTCATGCAGAGAGTCTCAAAATCTCTCCTTAGCAATTGTAGTTTTGTTGTCTTCACTTTCTTCATGCCTTGATAGGCTGTCTTGAGAGTTTCCCATGCTTCTTTGGATCTCCTAGCTGCTGCTATCCTTGGAAACACACTCTCATGTACTGCTTGATACAAATAGAAGAGGGCTTTAGAGTCCTTCTTATTATTTCTCTTCAACAAGTCCTTCTCTACCTGAGTTAAGGCATTAAACTCAATTTCATCTACTGGCTCTTCAAAACCATCCTCAACAAGTTCCCATAAGTCTTGAGAGGCAAACAGGGCTCTCATGGTGATTGCTCAGTAATCATAGTTTTTCCCATTAAATTGTGGGAGTTGAGCATTACCAATACTCATGCTAGTGATGGCTCCAGCCATCTTGCATTCTGAACTATGCTTTAAATACCTAACTTTGTTTTTAAAATAAACTGACTGTCTTCAAATAGTAACACAAAAAAAATTGTCTTGAGAATACCTTAAATTCTTTTTAACTGAGCCTTCACTCTGCTGGAGAAGCTTGTGCAATAAAAAATCCTTCCTTCAGCTTCTTTGACACCTTCAAAGAGCCTGGACTAGCTCTGATACCATGTTGGAATTTTTGAGAATTCATGAACAAAACTACAGAGAGAATAATACTCTCCTTCTTAACACAGAGAAAATAAAATATTTTCTTGCTGGAGACAGAGTTTCACACTTTGAAAACTTTCTATTTCATAAAAAAAAACTATTACAAAATATTCCTGACACAGAGGGATTACAAAAGGAAATTGACTGCTGCAAACGTAGTGCGCAAACACTCTGTCTCTTTGTTACAAAATGCACAAAACAATGCTCTTTCTTTCTTACAAAAAACTGCATTCGGGCTCTCTGTTTTTCAACACTGCTGTGTAATCATAAAAACTTACAATACAGACTGTCTGTGTTCTTTTTATACACTGTTGTGTATACAATTTTAAACATTATAATGCCTCTCGGGCCTTTTATGTGGTGCAACACATTTTAAACATAAAACAAAAAAGACTATATAATAAACTAAAAAAAACTAAAACTTTATGTTGCCCTTTCGGGCCCACCTAACATTTGCGCACATGCAATATGTTAATACAGGTATTATAACACAAACAAAATGCGTGATATGTAAAAACATATATCAAAAAACATTAACAAAACATAACGAAACTTAACAAACTTTTCTGCGAACCCTTTGACCTAGTGGAGCCCGCCGGAACTCAAAAACATTAAACCCGATTGCACCAAAAATTCGTGTTACAATTTGAGGGTCGTGACATCAGTGCTTGGATGCGCGATGAAATATAAAATCCGGCACATCAAATGATATCAGGTCCACCATCTGGTTTTGGGTACGGTAACATTTGGACGTGCGATCAAAAGTTCAATCGCGCTTATAAACCATATCGCGTCCGGTTCTCCGCTTTGTGAACGGGCCAAATAAAAAACGCGATAAAATAACAATTTTCCACGTGGTCTGTGGGACCACTGCTCCCACGTTCTAAAACTAAAATAAAATAACTCTGTTTTGTAGTATGAAAGCTCTATTTTAATTTATAAACTCTGTTTTTGAAATACAAAGGACTGTTTCCAGTTTTGAAGGACTGGCGCCAAATAACAAAAAACTATGATTCAAACACAGGACTGTAAGGGTTCTTAAATGAAAATGACTGTGCAATTATTTTGGAAAGCGGTTGCAGTCAGAAATTCTTCAAACAAAGATAGCAAGCGGTTGTGTGTCCTCTGCGCAGACTTTGCAAATGGATTTACATTTTCAACATAAATCGATAAGGAGAATGCCCAGTAAATGTTGAAGAAGGATTGTGGATGCCTACCAAATATTGGCACACTCAGGAATTGTGGAAAGCAATTTGATTAATGGATGAACGATTTTGAAAGGATAATATTCCACGTGAATTTCATTGGAAGTTTGGGAATGTAGGTCCATTCCCAACTCCAAAAAACCCCAACATAGCTCTCTACTTCCAATCATGGTTATAATACAATTAACAGTGAATGAATGTTCCCAGAAAGTTTTTCCACCGTTAGATTAAAAGAGGTATGGTTACGATGGTGGATGGTAAAATTTATTTGCACCATCGATTAGAGCCCAATAGATGGTAGCTAAGTCACATATTTTTTATCCTTATGGAACCTATTGACAAAGATCACCAAAATTTAATAGTTTTTGATTCTGCAAATGAACATGACATTTGAACCTGCCATTAATGATAAATAATGGAAATTCAGAGTTATATCAGTCAATTATTTTATGTTGTGCTAATTTTATTGGAATATAAACCCAACTTAAAATGAAGATATGATGCATTAAGAAAACAATTGTGATTGTAATATAAAATCCCTGTTATTAAGGAATAGAGAAGAAATTTTAGGAAAATTGGTGGCATCAAGTGATATAAAAGTAGCAGAATCTGCTCAATTGTGTTGGTAGATGGCAGCAAAGAAGGAATTCATAGAAAAAATTATAGCCAAAGAAGTTTGTGGAAAAAGAATATTGATAAACTCCAAATAAGGTTGGAGTGAAGAAAACGTTGAAGTTCTCAAGAGGTGAATGTTAAAATATGCAATAGCCAAGAGAGAAGGAAATGCTTAGAAATATGGTTTGAGTAAAGTGGAACATTGACTAAGTTCAAGGGAGTTAAATTGGTGAGGGGTTGGCTTGATTGCAGCTCCCAAGTGGACAAGGATATTTCACTGAAAGCAGGAAAAATGGCTTCAAAAGAAAGTCACAACAAAAATAATGCCAAAGTAGTTGACATGGGGAAGAAGAATGTCAAAGTAGTTGGCACGAGGAAGATGAGAGATGAGGAGTTTGAAACAGAGATGGATGAGATGAAGGAACACTTGTTGCACTAAAAATTGTCATCTTCACATTTTGCTATCTGTATGAGTTCATCAACACTCATAATTCCTCCTTTGCAAGTCTAACACATCAGTTCCTCATGTCAAGCCTTAAAAATAAGAGAAAAGTTCTCAAAAATCTCTTTAACTTTGGTATCGCACTTTCTCTTTGTCTTGTCTGCGGTCCTGCACCTAATGTTCATGACTCATGCGTACATGAATGCACTTTCTCTGTGTTAAGGGTGCGTACCCCTCTAAAAGATTAAAAATGCGCAAGTAAACTCAAAAAGCTCACTTTCAGTAATTTCTAGAAGCCTCTAGAAGGAATCTTGCGGTGGCAGAACCGCTCTTTTGAGGTTCATGTATCCCTTGCCTTAAGGAGGTAACCCCTTGATGTGAGGAGCTTATCCCTTTGAAGGAGGATTCTATCCCTTCATAGTTGGAATTGAAACCTCCTCTTTTGCACTATAAAAAGAGGCCTTGGGTAGCCTGAAGGGGAGTTGAAGCTTTAGAATTATTTGAGGAAAAGTGTTGTTGGGATTCAGACTCATTTAACTGAAATTTTGTGAGGAAATATCACATACCTCTATCTATCTTGGTTGGAAGAGTGCAAGGCTTGTCATAGTAGAGGAGATTCCTGCTTCGAACCCCAGGAAGGCCTGTTCAACATCAAGGCTAAGGTTGTAAGGTTTTCTTTATTCAAAGTTAATACAAATGAATTCATTTTTCTCAATAAGTTGTTAATTAACTATTTATTTCATGGATTCCTTGATCACCATCATAAGCATGATTTAAAATATTTACTATACAGGTGCTATTTAATGTTTTCTTGTTTGTGACTACAAGTCTATAAAGATAACTCCTTCAAGTGACCGAAGGACAACGATTTCAACAAGCATTGGATCTACGGTAATACCTTAACACCTTTATAGTATTCTTTTGTAAATCGCATATGTCTAGAGAAAGATAGGTTTATTTGGATGCTTTTTGCTAGATTACCTTTTGGTACTAGGGAGATTGATCTTGTCTGCAAGATTTATTTATCTGGTCAACAAATTGGCAACTCCGCCGGGGAAGGATTCTTGTTTTTTGGTTCTCCTTTGTTTTGAATTGAGAAAATGATTTTTCTAGTTTTTTATTGATGGATAATCGCCTGGGTAGCTTAGGTTTACTTTTCTTTGAAAAGTTTTGAAGTCTTTTGTATTTTTCTTTAACTTTTCTGGGGACCGCACTTTGGTTTGTTGCACAGTGCAGTTAGTTTCACACATTCCTTGAGTAACCAGTGCGGGCCCGCACCTGTTACTTATGGGGCCTGCGAACCCTGTTAAATTTTTTGAAAAACTTCAGATTTCTTCTTCCAGTTTATGATTAATTTGATTTAGGACTTCTAGTATCTGCCCAAATCTATATTTTTTCTGTCAAAAGTCCTTTGTGAGTGAGTTCCAAAAGTATTTGTGTTTTGAGTGATTTTCTAGAAGTTTTACATACTTGGACTAGTTTTCACTTGGTCTCTGTAGTGACTTAAAGATTGGAAGCTTGAAATACCTCATATCACACTGGTCTTTTTATCTTCTTAATGAGTCTGACTTGATTGCGAAATCCATCCTTTTTGAGAAATAGATCTAGTTTTCTCTTTGCGGATCTTTGAACAAACTTTGTTATAAGTTTTGAATTTCATTTTTATAAAAGGAAACATATCTGAATGTTTTTTGATTTGTTTGTTATTCTTGAAAAATGAATCCTTAGTTTACTGAAAAACTAAGCAAAACATTCTAAAAAAAAAAATCAAAGCTTTTATTCAATTAGATTTTCAAAGTTGTAGATCTCAAAATTAGTTTTTCATAGTTTTGAGTGCTTTTTATAACTTGTAGATCTCTTTTGAAGGAAAATTGTTTTTTGTAGTTTCAAGCCTTGAAAGTGAAAGGGATTTATTGTGAGCATTGATTATTTGTCTTGTTTTGAGTTCTTATTGAAAAGACAAAAATATTTTCTTCCATTTATTCTTCATGTTCAAAGAAGGAATTGTCTCTTAAAAGATTTGCATTCACAAACTCTTTCTTTAGCTAGAATTTCATTGAAAGAAAAACAAATTGATTATCATTTTAGGTGCATTTTTTAGTGTGTTTGGAAGTCGAGTCTTCACACCATCAAAGTTTCATTTCCATACCTATTGACTTAAAGAACAGCCCATAAAAACAACGCTTAATTAAACTTGAACTAGTAATCTTTTCTATTTCTAGGGCTCTTATCACCAATATAGCTTAGGCTAGTATCTTGGAGTAGGGAGTAATTAACTCTCCAAGATAGTAAAAAAAAACAAGTAGATAAATCTTGCGGTAGGAAATAAATCCAATTGTAATTGGTACAATCTGGGAAGCTTCTCTTAAAGGAGTTAATCACGAGATCATGTCCGAACCTTTGAGACAATCAATTCTGTTTCATTGGGAAAGATAGAAGATTTGCACGCATTACAAACGGTAAACCTTGGATTAACCATTCTCGAGGAGCCTGGGGTCACTTGTTGGTAAACCTCAGATTGACCATGTCGAGGAGCTTTCAAGGGGATTGAGCTTTGTTACTCTGCCCTTGCACGTGGAATCAGATCGTAGACTGTTCCCCCAGTTGTATTTGTTATTGTTGGTAACCTTAGTGTCCATAAGCTTAAGATTATTTCCTAAGGTGACGGTGAAGGAAATATCTCACTGTACCTAGAGCAGACGTCGACTAGACTCACTTAGACTCTCTGGGGGGTTCTCTTCACTTGAGATGGTTTTGTGAAGAGACTTGTGCCAGTCTGTTTCATTAAGCAAGTTGTCGGGGTAACTGTTCCAACCACCCTTTCTGTATTAAACTTCTACTAAGTTGGATTTCATCACCAACTAGTGTTTTTAGTACAGGAAGTTACTGTTTTTGTGTGGTTTGAAATCTTATATTTTTAGGCGTGTGATTCAGTTGTTTGTTTCTTTAGAGACTTTAGGTGTTTTTATTGAAATTTTATTTGTTTGTGTGTGATTGATTAATATTTAATTGTGGCAGAATTACCGAGACAATTTCGAAGACTTCAGGGGAAGCCCCCTGAGTATTCACCAAGTCAGCTTGAAGGGCTGTGTGCTCTAGTATCATCTAGTAGCGGTAAAATTAGATCAACAGAAGTTGGAAGTTCATCTATAGTTGTTCATCCTGATCATCAAATAACCTCGACAGAACATATTCAAGAACCGATTTCAGTCTCTGAAGTTACTGGTAGTATTTCTCCTTCCAGTGAACTAGCTGAAGAACCTGAAATTTTTGAGCCTGACACTGAACCTTATGTTTTAGAAACATCCTCGGGATTTATTACTCCAACTTCTAGCGATCCTAGTTCACCTAGGGTAAGAAATATTGTTACTGAAGATCTTCCATCTGGCCTCATTTCTATTGAAGAACTTGCCAGTCCAGACGAAGAGGTATCTCTTCTCGAATCCCCTCAGTCTTTGAATCTTAGGGAGCATGAATCCATTTTTTACAGCCCTATTAGGAGTGATGCTTGGTATTTATCTTTGACAATTTTTTTAGAAAACCTGGGTCTTGCTTTTTCTCCACCTCGAATTCCATTTCATCCTATGCCCAAAGGCTACTATCCTTCATCTATCATGTCAGGAGAGTCATCGATGTTTTCCCAAACACCAGAAGAATTTTTACACGGTGGTCCTTCTGTTCCTTCGGGGTATCAGGCTCTCTCTGGTACTTTCTTAGGAGCAACTCCTCGACCGATTGAACAATTATTATCACCTAGTCTTAATGGAATTAAAACTGAAACGTCGAACGCAGAGAAAATCTTTATGATGTCTGGTAATATTCCAAATCCTCAACCTCAGGGTGGTCAGTTACCGCCTGGGGGGAAACCTCAAAGTAGTCAGTTACCACCTAGGGGGAAACCTCAAGGCAGTCAATTACCACCTGGGGGGCAACCTCAAGGCTGTCAGTTACCGCCTGGGGGGCAACCTCAAGGCATTCAATTACTGCCTGGGGGGGAATTTCAGGGTAATTTTTTCCCAAGAAAAATTGTAGCACAATATTATTTTGGAGAACAACCTCAAGGATAGTACATACCTCAAGGTTATCAACCTTCAGGACAGTACATACCCCAAGGTCAACCCCAAACTCAGTATATTCCTCAAGGTCCTTATCAACCCCAGATTTAGTACGCGCCTCAAGGTTATCAACCTCAAGGTCAGTACCCAACTCAAGGTTTTCAACCGCCTTCTGGTCAATCATTTGTACAAGGAGTTGGAAATTTACCACTTAATTATTAACCCTACGTTCAACCAGGATATGGTCCTTCATATGTACAACCTTCTACGGGGAAATACCCTAGCATGAACATGGTGTGGGATCCGTCCAAAATTCAACAGACTATGCAACCTAATGTGCAGTTATCTAGTCAACCTGGACAACCTTTGGTTTCTGGTCCAACCCAGCAACCTGTCTAGCCTACTGTTCAAATCCCTACATGTGGTTCTGTTCAGAAGTTTGGGCCTAGTACACCTCAGACTCCACCTCAAACTGCTGCAACTACTGCAACATTTTTTCAACCTATAACACCTGTTTCTGGAGTATCTGTAGCTCCGATTTCTTCTATCCGTACATCCATGCAAATCCCTCAAATATCTGTACCCCAGTCAGGACCTACAGCTCAGACTTCAATCCATATACCTACAGGAAAAGCTAGTACAAGTACGATTGTCACAAGTCAACCGCAATTCACATATCAACAGGGACAATATCAATTCGGTCCCTTTTCACAAAACCTAGTTTATCAGTATCAACCGTACCCTGGCTATACGTATCAAAAACCTCAACAACCATAGTTTGGTCCAGTTAATCCTGGTTTCCTGGGAGGTTATACCATTCCTAATGCAAATCCGATTCCCAGTTAGTACGCAGGAGTCTTGAACATTAGGTGCGGGACCACAGGTAAGACAAATAGAAAGTGCGATACCAGAGTTTCAAATACTTTTGAGAGCTTTTCTCTTATTTTTAAGGCTTGACATGAGGAAATGATATGTTAGACTTGCAAAGGAGGAAGTATGAGTGATAATGAGCTCATACGGACAACGAAATGTCAAGGTGACAATTTTCAGTGCAACATATTTCCCCCTAAAGTGCGAAGTATGGAATAGATGAAGATTAAGTCTGTCATATATGAAGAGTGAAGTACTTTATCATTTCAAGGATCATCCTATGGACACCCCAATCAAAACCTGTAAAAAAATTCAATGAAAAATACATATATGTAAACATATCATCGTTGAGGTTGTAAGGTTTTGCTTCATTCAAAGTTAATATAGATGAATTCATTTTTCTCAATAAGCTGTTAACTAACTGTTTATTTCATGGATTCCTTGATCACCATGATAAGCATGATTTATAATATTTACTATACAGGTGCTATTTAATGTTTACTTGTTTGTGACTGTAGGTATATAAAGATAACTCCTTCAAGCGACCGAAGGACAACTACTTTGAACAAGCATTGGATCTATGGTGAGACCTTAACACCTTTATAGTATTCTTTTGTAAATCGCATATGTCTAGAGAAAGATAGGTTTATTTGGATGTTTGTTGCTAGATTACCTTTTGGTACTAGGGAGATCGATCTTGTTCGCAAGATTGATTTATCCAGTCAACAAATGGGCGACTCCGCTGGGGAGGGAACCCATAACTGCTCTTGTTACTCAAGGTTTTCGCGACCCTAACCGTCAGTGACCATTTATTGCAACTTTGGATTTACCTGATTTTTCATGCCTTATGAATGATCCAATTTACTATCATCCGTATTAGCCGCCAATGCCACATAAGTTTCCCAGTGATATACCGAAATTCGAGGGTAAGTCAGGAGAGGATCCGTCAAATCACGTTATGAACTATCACCTCGGGTGTGCATCTAATTCGATAATTGATGATTCAATTCGCTTACGTCTTTTTCAACGAACTCTTATTGGTCTTGCCGCCAAATGGTACATTGAGTTACCACGAGGCTCTTTTAATAATTTCAACCAATTAGCAATTGCTTTCTTAACTCATTTTTAGTTGCCTGTCAGATATGACAATGGCACGGAACTATTGACTTTGCTAAAACAATCCACGTCTACGTATATTTGTGATCATATTCACGAATGGCGACGTAGAAGGCGTTTAGTGAAAGTTTTCATTCCGGATCAAATTTTGGTGGAATGGTTTGTTAAATCATTATTACCCAAAATCACTAAAGATGTAGCTAAGGGAGGAGTTGTTACTGAGGAGCAATTCATTGCTCAAGCTCAGTACCTTGACCTCGTCTATACGCAGTCAGGTACTTTACATGAAAAATCTTGGATCTTCCAAAACAAGGTCAAATAATTGTAGCTCCTTCAGGGTCTCATGCCGCTGATGGTATGATTGGTTCATTTAATACTAAAAGCAAGAATAATTATTCAAAGAATTCTTTTCCTATAATAACTTTACCTGATTCCCCGAAAGGAGAGTCTTCCACTAAAATTTCTGCCGACGTTCATGTTGTAGAGACATCTATGGCCAAATCTAAATATGGCGGTAAAAATAAGGGGAAGAATAAAAAAAAACAGAATTCAAAAGATAAAACAGATAAAAATGAATCTAATGACGAAAAACACAAGCCTCGCTATCCTTGTTTCATTTGCAACGAGGATCATTTTACTAAAGAATGCCCACATTGAGCAGAGGTTTCAAAGTTAGTTAAAGGTTCTCAACAAAATGCTATCTTGAAGGATCCTTTTCCCACTCAAGATAGTAAGATGATTAGTTCCACCTCGAACGCCTCAGAAGAACATTTTATGATGATGTCTCATGTCAGGATTGTGACGCGATCGCAAGATTATGGTAGTAAAAGTCTTGTTGGTGGTAAAGAAGCAAAATCTTCTAATTCAAACACATCAACTACCCCTCCTCCTGTTTTTGATCCGCTACAGATTGAGAAACCCAATTCAGACTTAGTAATCAAACTGCCTGCTAAAGGTGTACTTCGTAAATCATCTTTCAATCCACATGCGAGAGCTGCTCAAAATTACAACATTGTTGAGGACTTAGCTATTTCCCCTTCAGCAATGTCGGCTTTGGAAGTGCTGCAATCATGTCCAGCACAACGTAAATTACTTTTTTCTGCCATAGGAGCTGTCAATATTCAAGATTCAAACCTAATAATCTTCGATTTAGAGAATAGTACACCCCGCCTACCTCATCAAATGGCTTTCCAGATTCCAGTATTAGTCAAAAACAGATCGGTCTTTCGGACTGTGATTGATGAAGGGGATTCTATGGGTATTATGTTGATCCAGTGTTGGAATCGCTTGGTTCTCCTACACTCAATCAGTCTCCGATGATTCTAAAGGCTTTTGATGGCTGAGGTTTCCATCCTTTCAGTATTTTGCAGGATTTACCTATAGGGGTCGAAGGCAAAACTGTAAATCTAGATGTGGAAGTGGTTGATGCCCCTCTAGATTACAACCTTCTCCTGGGTCGTAGTTGGTCTTATGATATGACTGCTATTGTTTCATCGGTCTTTCGGCTTATCAAGTTTCCACATCAAGGAAAGATCGTTACAATAGACCAAATCACTTATTTCTCATCCGATCCAGCCTCTACAGAAACTATCCATCACGTCGATAAAATGGCTATCCCTTACAAGGATGTTGGTGTAGGTTTGATTAAAGATTCTGGTTTACTAGGAAATTTTTCCTTTCCTGCTCCTAATGTATCACCTCCTATCACAAATATTCATATGATTTCATCGAATACTGTTACTTTTGATGCTCCTTAGATCGTACCTTCCGATTCCGAGTTGGATTCATTTGATGGGGCGATGCCTTTGAGTCCCTTTGAAATTGCATATCAGACTATACAGTTGTTTTCTGATCCTTCTTCAACCAAAACTGATCTAATGAATGTGATCCATGAGGAATCACTTTCTATATCTAGCTCAGCCACAACGACATTTCCCGATCCTGTTCATACTGATGAGCAGATTCGTGAACTTTTCTCTGTTGACGATTTACCATGGGAAGATCTACATCATTGATCTTCGTTTTTACCTGAGTTAGATCATTTTGAAAATGAATTCTCTTCTATTTTTACTGCTGAATATGTCAAATAACCACATAATCCATTGCAAAATCCTGATTTAGAGTTAAATATGGAAAATATCTCTCGAACGATTCCTATTGATATTTTAGTTAAGCCAGGAATAATTGAAAACATTCATATAGGTGCTTACTGTACGAACAATGAAATCCAATCTTATAAAGCCCTATTTCAAGGATTCCGTGAAGTGTTTGCCTAGTCATATGAAGAAATGCCAGGAATCGATCCGTCAATTGTTGTACATGAAATTAAGACTTACCCAGATGCCAAACATGTCCGACAATGCTTACGTGAAATACATCCGAGAAAATCTGCTGCTATCAAAGCCGAAGTTGAGAAATTACTTCGTGTAGGTTTCATTTATCCAATTCCTTTAACCGATTGGGTATCGAATATTTTTCTTGTTAACAAAAAAAAAGGAACGATACGAGTATGTATCAACTATAGGGATATTAATCGAGGTTGTCCTAAAGACAATTATCCAACCCCCTATATTGATAAAATTATTGATGATTGTGCCGGCAGTGAAATTTTCTCCTTTATGGATGGTTTTTCCGGTTACAATCAAATAAACATACTCCCTGCTGATCAGCCTAAAACAACTTTCATTTTTCCATGGGGAACATTTTCTTATTGCAAACTACCCTTTGGATTGAAGAACGATGGGGCAACTTTTCAAAGGGCTATGTATTATGCATTTCATGACATTAAGCACATTGTGCAACCTTATCTCAATGATTTACCTGCTCGTTCATCACGTAGGGCCGACCATCTCACTCATTTATGAGCTATCTTTATGAGATGTAGGCATTATTGAATTTGGCTAAATCCACACAAATGTGTTTTCTGTGTAGAATCGGGTCACTTACTGGGATTTATTATTTTGAAAGCAGGAATTCACGTTGATCCGTCGAAGGTCGAAGCTATTGTCAATCTAACTCCTCCTTCGACTCTGCGCCAACTCCAAAGTTTGCAGGGGAAAGCAAAATTTTTACGTCGTTTCATTCCTAACTACGCCGAGTTAACAAATGGTTTTACCAGGTTGTTAAAACAAAATTTTCCATTCTTTTGGGATGAGATCGCTAACCGATCTTTTGATGCAATCAAACATGCATTGATACATGCACCGTTACTGCATCCTCCCAATTACAACCAGGACTATTTTTTGTACCTCACCACCTCTCATTCTACCATTGGGATGGTTTTAGTTTAGGAAGATGAATTCAAAAATGAACATGTGATTTATTATCTTAGTCGAAATCTGCATCCGACTGAGATCAAATACACACATGTGGAGAAATTGGCCTTGGCAGCTGTTCAAGCTGTCTAAAGATTTCATCACTACATCTTATTACACAAAACCACAGTAATTTCTGACTGTAACCCTATGATGTACATCTTGACCAAACAATTGCTAGGGGGCAAGTATTCCAAATGGATAGTTATCCTGCAGGAATTTGACTTGGAATTTGAAAAATCCAAGGAAAAGAAATCTTTGGTTTTTGCCGAACTGATGTGTGATTTCCTGTCTACTGATACTGAAACTATGGCGGAATAGCCCATTGCGGAAGAATCCTTGTTTCTTATCAGTACTCTTGATCCTTGGTATGGGGATATTATTGTTTATCTCCAAACCCAATATTTTCGACCTGAAATCTCACGATCTCAATGACGAAAAATACATTTGCAATCCCAAAAATACAATATTATTGGTGATACACTCTATCATCGTGGAGCAGATTCTGTTTTCGAACACTGTCTTACTCATGAAGAAGATGAGAAGGTTCTAAATGAATACCTTTCTGGAGCATGTGGCGGTCATATGTTTGGGTATGCCACAACCCAAAATATATTGCGCACTGGTTATTTCTGGCCATCCTTATTCAAAGATTGTATCTATGCCATCCGGAAATGCCATAATTGTCAGGTCTTTGATCGTAAAATGCGTGCACCACCCACTCCTCTTCAGCCTATAATTGCTGTTGGTCCTTTCGCAAAGTGGGGTATTGACTTTATTACATGTAACCCTCACTCGGCCGGGGATGCGTATATTATGCTATCGGTAGATTGTTTTACTAAGTAGGCCGAGGCAATGCCTACATTTTCGGCAGAAGGCAAGACTGCTGCAAATTTCGTGTTCAATCATATAATTGCTAGATTCGGTGTTCCTCAAGCCATAATTATGGATCATGGAAGTCATTTTCGAAATTCATGATGACTAAACTAACAGATCAACTTGGCCTGCACCACGATAGTTCTACTCCATATTAACCGTAGGCTAATGGTCTAGTTGAAGCTATCAATATAGTTTTAGTCACTATAATTAAACGAATCATTGGTATTCATAAGTCGAATTAGCATTCCATGTTATTTTCAGCACTTTGGGCATATCGGACCTCAGTAAAAACACCAACTGGTTTCACTCCCTTTCAACTGGTTTACGGTTTGGAAGCTGTATTTCCTATTGAATGCGAAATGCCATCATTAAAATTAGCCATAGAATTACTCCCAGCTACATCTGAAGAGGAGAAGCCTTTTTTGTACTTGGCTCAGCTAGATGAGAATCGACAAAATGCTGCATTAGCAAACGAGGCTCATGTCAAATGAATAAAGGCTCAGTACGATAGAAATGTTACACCTCGTAATTTTTCAGAAGGAGACCTAGTTTTAGTGTACGATCAAGCCAATGATAAGCTAGGGGCTGGAAAATTTGTGCCTATGTGGCATGGTCCTTTCATTATTAAGCGAAAGCTGGCAAAAGGGGCCTATGAGCAGATAGAATTCGACGGTGTCCCTTTAGATAAACCCAGAAATGGGCTTTATCTGAAGAGATATTATGCTTGATTTTGGTGTGGATATTTTTAATTAGATTAGTTTCTTTACTGTTGGTGTGTTTTAGATTAGAAAAGAATGCCTAGTTTAGAGTGTGTTCTTATCACTATTCCTACTTATCTAAGCTTTACTCTTGATATTGCAGATGATGATGTCTCTTCAAACCTATATTGGTTTTGTTGATGGTGCTTGTTGTAGTACACGAAACATTTCTTCCGCACCTTGGGTTATCTATTCACCCTCTGACGAGTTAGTATCCATGAATGGAGTAAGCCTCGGTCCAAAAACAAACAACATTGCAGAGTATAGTGCAGTGATTGAGTTATTATCTGAATCCATATCGTTTGGAATTCAAAGTTTGATTGTTAGTTTGGATTCTGAACTTGTTGTATTACAGCTTAACAGGGTTTACACCATTAGAAATCTAGTGTTATTACGGTTATTTTTAAGAGTTCGTCTCTTGGAACGTGAATTTGATTACATTGAATATCAACATGTCCCAAGACATTTAAATACTTTAGCAGATGCAGTTTCTTCTAGTATGATAAATAGACATTTGCAATAATCAAAATAGTAAATTAAATAACATTCAATAACATGTACACAGATAGCCGGTAATAATGATATATCATAGCATAGAAGTTTGTTTCAAAATATACATCGTCTTCGATCATAGGTTGAAAAACACCTTATGATCGGAAAAAATGATAATACAAAAGGTCAAAAATGTTATGAGTCTACAAAATGATCATCCTATCCCTGATGATGATCATGATAAGAGACGACTGCCCGAGCCACCCTACACAGGAACCTCCTAAAAGGTCCTGGGATGCAAATCACATATCTCTGTAATCTGAGCGGAATATCATCTATATTGGTCTCTGGAATGTCTAGAGTCAGGTGCTCTAGGTGATGCTCCAAATCAGACAGGATCTCTGCTGATTGGTCCTCTAGGGCTAGTGCTGCTGCAACTGGATGCCTCCTCTCATAATGCTGGAGATTGGCTGGTCGTCGTGGGCCCACATCTGCATTTAAACTTTTGATTATTAGTTTTGGGATGATTAAAATAAAAAAAAAAATTAGAACTTAGAAATTTTTGAAAATGATTTTTACCTGAATCATCCCACTGTTCCCCTGCTGGGAGAGCCATCTCTCGGTCGCCACGGAAATCTATCCCAGCGTATGGAAAGTCCTCTATAACAAAAATTTGGCATTCCAGCCAATGAAAATATGTAGAAGGAAATTGAACAACCTCGATGCCCTTAGCATGACGGGCCATCAAAGCAACCCAACAAACCATCCTAGATTCTCGAGGTCGACCATCATCGACAGGAATGTGCTGCGGAACTAACATGGGGATCCTCTCTAGAGAAAAGGTGAATACAATGGATCCATATTCAAATTTTTTTAACTTTCCATTCTTTTCTCTGGTTAGTTGGCCTTTTACATTGGCCAACACAGCTTCGCACCAGTTGAAAATGGTGCCTCGAAAACAGTCTACAGCAATGCGCATTTGGGAACCAGTAGCCACATGAAACGCTACACTCCCACACAGTATGGTGACAGCAAATAAAATAAATTTAAGCTCATGACGGATGATATTTTTTATGTCAATCCGTTTGTCCCTAGGGTCTGCCCGATCATCACAGAACTCTAGTTGAAGACTAGCGATAGACTGGCCACCTGCCCTAGTCCCAAACAGAGAAATTTGTTTGCCCCTCCTGGAAAAACCAGTTAAAAAATAGATATCCTCCAGCTCAATTTCGAGCCGGTGGTCGCCAATAACAAAACATTGGTCCTGTACATTCCTTTTGTTCACTAGCCACGTTAGGAGGTCTACCTGTGCCCTCATGCTTTGAATGGCCCAAAATTTGTATAAACAACATGCTCTCAATGCCTGCATTGTAGGCAAATGATTCATTGCGGCATCATCTACGTCTTCATGCTCACGTTCTCTCCAAACAAGCATTTTTAATGTCCTATAATGCATAAAAATACATATTAGAACAAGATTATTTGAAAATTTTTGGGCGGAAATTGAGAAAAATGAGTTTGAAATTTCATTGCGCGGGGTCCACACCCTATTTTCATACACAGTGCATAGGTACACACAGGCGTTGTGAAACGAGTGCGAACCCAGGACTTTTTTCTATATAGAAAAAATTCGGGGTCCACAGGGCCCGTGTGTTGCACCTGTGGACCCTCACAGGCGATTTTTTCAACCTATTTTTCCTTAAAAAATGAAATATAAAGCCTAAAAACGAAATGTAAACAGATGAAATGCAAGATAAGGAGGACGTGGATTACCTGCAGCTGATGGTTCTCAATTTCGCCGGACATATTTTCCAGAATCTTCACAGGAACTTTTTTACCCAAAAACTCTCACTTTTCACTCTGAACTCAAATGGTAAAAATAAAGTTAGAAAAGTCCTTTTTATAATTTTTTTCGAATAAATGAATTTTTGATTTGCTTATTTTTCACTTTAAAATATAATTTTTGAAAACATTTTTATTTATCTTAAACAGGTATGTGTAATGTTTCGAGTTTTTGTGCAGAAAATTGGATTTTTCGGGAAAATTGTTTGTTTTTCAACAAAGAGCATACTTTTATCACTTTTTTGGACTCTTTCAAAAAAACTGCGAAAAAGAGAAAACTTGGAGTCCTCTTTTAAGCTCTTTTCAGACTCTCGAAAATTGAAAATATTGTTGAGCATTTGATTATTCAAACTCGTTAAAATAAATGAATGATCATCCTTTCAGTATAACTTTACCCCTTTTACGGACTGAAATGGACTATTTATGAAAAAGGTATACGTTGACTAATTACAGTCAATAGAGTCCTCTCCCGCATTATTTTATCCTTTTTCGGGCTCGAGAGACTAAATTTACGAAAAAGTACACCTATGGAGTCTTAGGTTTTTTCTTCTGACTCCCTAAAATTGAAAAAACACCGAGTTTCTCCTATACTAGACTTGTTAAAATTTAACAATAAAGGACCTGTTCAATTTTAAACAGGAACGAACCACTCCTTCTTAGGGTTTGAATCTTAAACTAAGTTGGAATCATTCGAAGGATAAGCTTATAAACAAGCAAATGTTATCCTCCTCAAGCTTGTCAAAAATAAAGAGGTACTTGCAAGAAATGGTTGGGGAAAAGAGAGAAAAATGAACCTGTTTGTTGTATTTCGATTATTCGAAAAGCCATTAACCACTCTTGAACACGACACTTTTGTTCACCTGGATTGGGAAATCCTTTGCCTAACAGTTAATCAAACCATTTTGAAATTCTTCAGCCGGTTTCTAGGTATTAGCTTTGGGTCAATTGTCACCAAACCATCTACAGTGTCGTTATGTGTTCAAAAGGACAGTTCAAACAAACCATTCATCTGCAAAATATCTGTCATCCATTTTGACCATCCCTGAGTCAGTCCTTGCCAATATATTTCTTCAAAACTTGATCTATGATTTCGTGTTGTGGGCTTTCCTACAACGGATCACTTCCTATCGACGAAAGCTCATTATCTAGGAAGTTGATCTAGAAATCATCAGTACCTTGAAATCTGCATGCCTCAATGGCAGGTTTCTCGCCTTCGACGACAGGTTGCATCATTGACCTTCGACGAATGATTCCGTGACGTGTTCAACTTCAGCTCGTTCATTCACATTTCATGGATTGTACTTAGTACTTTGAGGGCCATTAACATTACTGGCGGTTACTCTCACACTTGTTAACAGTCTACATTTTTGATTGGTAATCAAGTGGTTTCTACCATGTTCGACTTCGACACATTTATTCACATGGATAGAATCATACTGGTTCGAGAAACAAAA
Organism: Pinus albicaulis; assembly: GCA_034641835.2. Taxonomy (NCBI): domain Eukaryota; kingdom Viridiplantae; phylum Streptophyta; class Pinopsida; order Pinales; family Pinaceae; genus Pinus; species Pinus albicaulis. The sequence goes on from CM076575.1 coordinate 1,300,033,964, forward strand.
ATCAAGACCCTGGATCTAGTTTCTACCATCCAGGCTGCGAGGAATTTTATTATTCATTTATACAGTGGGCTATTCATAAACAGATGGATGCATCCATACTGTGTCTACACATGTCTATACTGTTGATATATTGAAAATCATTCCTGTATCAGAACAGTTTAAATCAATTTTCTAGTTAGTTTTGATCTGAGTATGAGAATGCCTACCTTAGCAATGATATGTTTACATATATATATATTGCATTGAATGTTTTTACAGGTTTTTACTGAGGTGTCCACAGGATGATCCTTGAAATGATAAATTACTTCACTCTTCATATATGACAGACTTCATCTTCATCTATTCCAGACTTTTCACTTTAGGGGTCAATCTGTTGCACTGAAAATTGTCATCTTGACATTCTTCTATCTGTATGAGTTCATCATCACTCATACTTCCTCCTTTGCAAGTCTAACACATCAGTTCCTCATGTCAAGCCTTAAAAATAAGAGAAAAGTTCTAAAAAATCTCTTTAACTTTGGTATCGCACTTTCTCTTTGTCTTGCCTACGGTCCCACACCTAATGTTAATGACTCCTACGTACCTGAACGCACTTTCTCTATGTTAAGGGTGCGGACCCCTGTAAAATATTAAAAAGGTGCAAGTAAACTCAAAATTCTCACTTTAAGTAATTTCTAGAAGCCTCTAGAAGGAATCTTGCGGTGTAAGAACCACTCTTTTGTGGTTCATGTATCCCTTTCCTTAAGGAGCTAACCCCTTGATGTGAGGAGCTTATCCCTTTGAAGGAGGATTCTATCCCTTCATAGTTGGAACTGAAACCTCCTCTTTTGCACTATAAAAAGATGCCTTGGATAGCCTCAAGGGGATTTGAAGCTTTAGAATTATTTGAGGAAAAGTGTTGTTGGGATTCAGACTCATTTAACTTAGATTTTGTGAGGAAAGATCACATACCTCTATCTATCTCGGTTGGAAGAGTGCAAGGCTTGTCAGAGTAGAGGAGATTCCTGCTTCAGACCCCGAGAAGGCCTGTTCAACATCAAGGCTAAGGTTGTAAGGTTTTCTATATTCAAAGTTAATACAAATGAATTCATTTTTCTCAATAAGTTGTTAATTAACTATTTATTTCATGGATTCCTTGATCACCATGATAAGCATGATTTATAATATTTACTATACAGGTGCTATTTAACGTTTGCTTGTTTGTGACTACACGTCTATAAAGATAACTCCTTCAAGTGACCGAAGGACAACGACTTCGAACAAGCATTGGATCTATGGTAAGACCTTAACACCTTTATAGTATTCTTTTGTAAATCGCATATGTCTAGAGAAAGATAGGTTTATTTGGCTGTTTGTTGCTAGATTACCTTTTGGTACTAGGGAGATTGATCTTGTTCGCAAGATTGATTTATCCGGTCAACAACACTTGAATATGGTTATGGATATTCTACAATAATATGTTTACGACCAGAGATGTGGATGGGTGCTACAAAAGAAGGTAAAGTGGCATGTAGGTTAAAGCTAAAGCACATGTTAGGCATTCACGAGAGGGGAAAATAGCTAAAGGTAGCAGAGAATGTATGCATTTTTGAACCAGAACAAGGAAGAGTCCTTGGTGAAGAAAAGGATGAAGTGGCTGATGAGTCTCAAGTTCTTAAAACTAAAAAATGGTTTGTGTTTGAAGGTGCCAAAGAATGTAAAGACATGCAAGGAATAATTAATTGTTTGAAGATACTTTAGCTTATGAAGTACCAGAAACCTTGGAAGAAACTATGTAGAACTACAAAGAAGTAGGAATGGAACTTGTGAAAGAGGAATTGACAACATAAGGATGGAGGAAAACTTTCATAAAGGTATGAGTTATTTATAGAAAATTTGTCATTCTAAGTGGATGGAAAATATAAAGTTGTTGGAATAGGAAAAAAATTTAAATTTACATCTTAAAGGCATGCACCATTGGACATCCTTTTGTATATATTTTTTAATTCAAAAAGTATAGAGGCATATAGGAATCGAGAGGGATTGGAGGCCAAGTATGGACATACGGCCGAGAGGGCCAAATGTTGTATTCAGGCCAAAGGCCTTTTGTAATTATTTTTATATAATGCAAGAGGACATTCTATTTTGACCATATGAAAACCAAATGCTGAGATGTTGTTTAATATTTACAAGTATGACATATATAAAGTTATTTCTATGTCTAATGGAAGTTGATTGTGTTGCAGGTGTTAAACCTCAGGAGGGTGTGGATCGTGAAGGGACAAAATAAAGAAGAACAAATAATTTTTCTTTATGTGATTTCTATAAATAGATACGTGCGACAATGTTGAATTTTTTTGACTATGTGTCCTTGTGTGAAATGATTGTGGCAGGTCTTTTTTCAGTTTCTTGTCTCCGAGTGTTAATGGCTAAGAAAATTGAATGCAAATTTATGTATTTGCTGAGAGTGATAACTAGAATTCCAAGAGCAAGAACATATAACTCAATTTAGTGTGACTCTGTGTTTCTTATGTCAAATTAAACCATTTGGAGCTTGTGTGATCCCAGTAAATCGATAAGGCATATTCCCAGTAAACATTGAACAAGAATAGTGGATGCCTAGAAAATATTGGCACACTCAGGAATTGTGAAAAACAATTTGATCAATGGATGAAAGATTCAGAAAGGAGAATATTCCACTAGAATTGGGTTGGAAGTTTGGGAATGTAGGTCTAGTCCCAACTCCAGAAAACCCCAACATAGATCTCTACTTCCAACCTTCTCTACTTGTTGTATTTGCCAACTCGCTGATAAATTTCAGGCATTCTGCTTTGTAAAATTTCAATCATTTATTCCAATATCGTTAGGTATAGTGTGTAAGGGACGATCCAGCTGGGAGAAGGGACCAGAATCTGTAAACTGAAAGGCCCGTCGTGCTTGGCCTTCTCCTCAGCCACCATGCGAGGGGCATAAACGTACACATTGCCCGAATGCTTCCTCGTCACCAAATATAGCAACAAAAGCAGAACACACGCGCACATTGTGGTATTATTATTCCATTGGTGGTAAATGCAATAGCAAATGGTAAAGCACACATGACGCAAGTTTTTGTTTCGTTACTCTATATGCTAGTCGTATATTGTAGTTGTTGCAACTTCTTGTTGACCATGACAGTGAAGAGACCTTTAATCTGATGGAATCACGAACAGCCAGAGATGTGGGCTCTGGAAAATGGACGAGCCATCAGGGTAACAGGGTTTTAAGTATTACTCTTCCTCTCTCATTTAAGCAGAGTCATAGTCTTTTTTCCTCTGATAGTTAGTGATCATAGAACTTGTAGGCTTTTCTTCATGGGGGATGGCTGGGAGGGGTATTTAGCTTGTGTTCCACTGGTTGGGTTCTCATAGGCCACAACACCTAGTTATATGGGTCTTGACTGATGAATTTTTTCTGAGCCTCCTTTTACTGTCCATCTATATGCGTGTTATGGTATCATTTCACTCCACAACAACCATACCAGGATGTTAGCTGTCAGGACGTTCTTTGATGGTGGGATATAGGGCAAGGCTCTTTCTGCTTTTGAAGATGTTCTAATGTTGCACCAGTTTACAGTTTTGATTTTCATATCTTTGTTCATTATTTGTAAATAGAAAAGCCACCTCTGGTCACAGTGGCTCTGTGTTTTCCGGTAACCAAGGCCAGAAAACGGTATGTTTCAAATTCTCCTGGGATAACGGCCAGAAGATATCGTTTTTGGTGACTCAACATCAAGCATATATTCGAACAATATGAAGGAGAGATCCTTTTATGGTTTTTCATAAAGATGGCGGAAAGAGTACTCTCCTGGTTGGCAAAGATGTTGGTTATTCACTGAGAAGGAGTCAGTAGTTATTTCTCAGACATCCTTAACCTACTTGCTCTTGTTTACATGACAAAACTTATTTCCTCATCTATTGGAAATTAAATGTTGTTGGGCATATACTGTCCACCATTGTCCTCATCTATTGGCCATTAAATGTTGTTGGGCATATACTGTCCACCGTTGGATTTAAATTCATTTCAGTATATGCCCAGCCGCATTTAATGGCCAATAGACCAGGAAATAAGGCTCGCCTTGTTTACACTCTCGTTTGTAGGAAACTAATAAATCATAAGCTATTGGTTATTAAATGCATTCATAGAGTATTTATTACACCTTTTTACATAATTCCATCTCATCCAATCAACATATAACATATGCCCACCCATCGCATATACATATAAAACTCTGGATGCCGTGTATCCATCCATTCCATCACATCTCGAACAGTGAGCCTCTGCCTTCTTACAATGGTATTTCGAGAAATTAAATGGCGAAATCCTTAGCAGCAGAGTCATTGAAGATTCTACAGATGAGATGGTCGTACATCAACTCACTAATGCAGTTCCTCCTATTTGAACTTATGAAATTTAAAATTTGAATTTTGAAAGTGTGCCAGAGCTCTTCATGAATACGAGAAGGCCGCTTTTCTGGTTGTTGATATGGAGAAAATGTTTGTATGAAGCCAATATCAATCAGAAATATTTTTTTCATTAACCCACCCATTTGCTACAACTTTATCGGAGGCGATCTTCTGAAGCTCATCGTTCCCAACTCCCTCTGCTATTTTGCAACACTTGAAGGGCTTCATGATGTTCTTCGAAAAGCCTAACTTTGCCGATGTTGTGAGACCTCATCAAATTTTCCACGTCCTTTGGAAGTCATTCCATAGCAGACTCCAAATGCAATAATATTCTTACAATTTGGTCAAATTGTCATAGGCCTTCAATTCTAAAAACCATGCATGATTATTACGAAAGCACATTAGGATAATAGCAATGAAAATTAAAAGAAATCATATGTTTGATACCTTTGTTGTTGGATGCCATTTCCTGGGCGACTGTATATTTACTTCCAGACAATAGAGGAGCGGCTTTATAAAAATGATAGTTATGGCCTCAGAAAGGGATTGCTAGATATTATCGAATAGTGTTAGAGAAAGGGCCCTTTACACTATATATAGAAAGATGATAACCCTGTTCAGTGTCTGAATAAAAGAAAGAAAATGCGTGATGACTCTGCCTAATTAAGGACCATCATCACAGTTCACAAGGATGATTACATAAACAGGTGAATAGTATTTTACTAACTCGAACTGGCTGGAAGTAGAAAGGCCCATGTGTAAGTCCATCCAGAGAGGAAAAGGGATCACCATTCCTTTGATGTCTTCATTCCCTTAAAGCGGGTGCAAGAGCTGGAGCTGAGATGCATTCTAGAGCACTTTTTGAGGATATCCATGTGCATTACAAGGTAACAAACACCTGTCATGTATTTAACATCCAATATTTGTGGACTGATAATGGCCGCTTATAAGAACGAGGAGAATATTTTATATGACGTGAATTATCTTCATGGAAAAGTCGTCGGTGTAGGTAAGCTTCACAGGCATTGAAATATTCACACACTGTGCATTTAAAAAATGATAATTTTGCAATTATTTCCTTATCACAGATATCACACAACACCATGCCATGGATAAAGTTCACAAATAAAAATGAAAATGAAAAATTTTAAATTATATAATTACCTCCCACATGCATTGTTAGACAATCAGTTAAGTGAGTTAGTTGAGTTAAGTGATAGATATATTTGGTGAGTGAGTTAATTGAGAGTTGATCAAGTTGAGTTATGTGAGAGTGTGTGCATGTCAATTTAGGTTAAATACCCTTCATCGGGCATTATATTCAGATTGTGATTTAGAGTAATTGAAGATTAATTAAAGAGTCACAGCTCATTGTTTCGTGTGTGAAATGCTTGTCTTATTTGTGTGTTTGAATCCTCTGCCTATCCAACATATTAGTATCAGAATTGAGGAAGGATCAAAAGATCCGTGAGTGAGCAAAGCTAGAGAAGAAGGCTAAGAGTAGAAGGCCGTCAAACTTTTTTTTTTTAAAATTAAAAAAAGAAGAAGAAAAAATCAACGCGGAGGTCCGCATGTTTTTAGTGCAGAAAACGCAGAGGACCGCAACTTCTCCTAAGAAAAACTGCCGAGATTTCGACAAACTTACGATATTCTGAAAATCAAGTTTAATTCGTTGTTTTCTAGTTTTGGGGGTGTGGTTTCAAGTTTAATTCTTACAAAGCCAGCCGTGAGCAAGTCAACGCACGACGCACAAGTCAAGGTTGTGTTCTTATTTGAAAAAGGATTACTTATTTTCTAAAGGAGTATTTACTTTTTTCACAAGTGTTGAAATATTTAAAAGGATTTGTGGTAAAGCACGTGAGTCTTATAAGGTATTTTTGAAAGAGCTTATTATAAAATATTTCAAAGGTAGATTGGAATTGCAAAAGGGAGTTTATAATTTTTTTTTAAAGTCTTTTTTAAAATAATTTTTAAAAAGAGAGGGTTTTTATAAAATTAATTATATATATAAATTTCTTTTATAAAAAAAAAATATAAGGGTTTTTTCAAAGGAGCTTTGCAAATTTTTTATCAGAGAAAATTAGAGTTTTATCCAAGAAGAATTTTTTTTGAAGCAAGATGGCCACATCAAATTTTCAGCCACAACTTCCTTCTTTCACTAGGAAATATTATGATGTGTGGGCTGTTAAAATGGAGACAATGTTAAAATCAATTGATGTATGGGATCATGTCAAGTTTGGGTTTTCAGAACCTCAGAACGATGCAGTAGAACGAGCCCTCAGCAATGCAGACAAAGAACAATGGAAGAAAGACAAGAGGAAGAATGCACAAACGTTTCTTCTTATCCAGTAGGGAGTGGACCGAGTAGTGTTCCAGAATATAATGATAACTTCTTCAGCAAAGGAGGCATGGGAAACTTTGGCGACAAACTATCAAGGTATGGCCAAAGTTAATATTGTTAAATTGCAGAATATTAGGAGAGAATTTGAAACTCTGCAGATGAAGGAGATAGAGGACATTGATTCCTTCATGAATAGGGTTATGTCTGTCATCAATCAGTTAAAAATATATGGTTAATATATTAAATATCGAACATAGATTGAGAAGGTTATGAGATCTTTGTCTACCAATTTTGATGTTGTGGTAGCAGCCATAGAAGAAACCAAAGATTTGACAACACTGACAGTTGATGAGTTGATGGGATCCCTTCTATCGCATGAGGCAAGGATAGATATAAATAAGGATTCCACTTTAGAAACTGCCTTCAAAATTCAAGTTTATATTTCAAGAGGTCGAGGAAGAGGTTGATCGAGAGGCAGAGGACGAGGCGACAACTATTATGGTCAAAGAGATGGCTGAGAAGAGCATGAGCATCAACGTGGAAGAAACAACAACATAAGCTTTCACAACAATCAAAGGTTTGAAAAATCAAAGGTGAAATGTTATTATTGAAATAAATTTGGTTAGTATGCTCGTAATTGTAGGAAGAAGATAGTTGATCAAGGAAATCAGAGAGCTAATGTTAGTACAAAGAATACTAACTCCATGTTCCTAGCATGCAACACCATGCATGAACCATCTGATAAGGTCTGGCTATTAGATAGTGGTTGTAGTAACCACATGACAGGCAACAAGAATTTAGTTGCAAATTTTGATGCATTTGTGAAGACAGAGGTAAATTTGGGTATTGACAAGACTGTGGATGTAGATGGAAAAGGAGTGGCCAAAATTGTGACCAAGAAGGGGGATCCAAAGACCATATAAGAGGTATATTATGTCTCTGGACTCAAACACAATTTGATAAGTGTTGGTCAATTGATGAAAAAAGGATACAAAGTTATCTTTCAGCGGCAACAGTGTGTTATCTATGACAAATCCCCAAGCAAGCAACTAATTGCAAAGGTGAAAATGATGAGGAAAGACTCTTTCCTCTAATTATAAACTACAATGATCAGGTTAGTTCTTTTACAACTACATGTTCTGATGATTACTGGTTATGGCACTTTTGGTTTGGACACTTACATTTTTCCGGTTTAAGATTGTTACAGCAGAAACATATGGTCAGAGTTTTACCTCCCATCAAAGAACATGCAAGCACTTGTGAGTGTTGCATCTTGGCAAAGAAACACCGTGAAATTTTTTCGAAAGGAGTTTCTTATAGAGCAAAGAAACCACTTGAGTTGGTGCATACAGACTTGTGTGGACCTATGAGGACACAGTCGATTGGTGGAAGTTGTTACTTCCTCAATTTTATTGATGACTATAGCAGGAAGACTTGGGTTTACTTCCTGAGGTAGAAGTCTGAAACTTTTGCAAAGTTCAAAGAGTTCAAAGCCTTAGTGGAGAACCAAAGTGACCGACAGATCAAGGTATTGAGATTAGATCATGGTGGAGAATATGATTCGAAGGCATTCCATGAGTACTGTAAACAACATGGAATCAAAAGATAGTTTACAACTAGATACACACTGCAACGAAATGGTGTAGCAGAGAGAAAGAACCGAACAATCATGAACATGACAAGGAGCATGTTGAAAGCAAGACACTTGTCTAATGAGTATTGGGCAAAAGCAGTTGCATGTGCTGTTTATGTGATAAACAGATCACCTACAATGAGTGTGATGAACAGAGTTCCAGAAGAAGCATGGTCAGGTAAGTCATGCAGCGTATCTCATTTCATAGTTTTTGGATGTGTAGCTTATGCACATGTTCCTAAGAAAATAAGAGGCAAATTGTATGATCAAAGTGAAAAATGCATATTTACTGGTTATAGTGAGAAATCCAAAGCTTACAAATTGTATAACCCTATCACCAAGAAGACAATCATTAGTAGAGATTTTATGTTCAAAGAACAAGAGTAATGGAATGGGACTGTAGACAAACCAACCGATGCACAAACACCATTGATGGAAGAAGATGATGCAGTAGAAAAGGAGCAACAAGAATAAAGAGAGAAAACACCAAACCGAGTCACACTAGTAAGGACTCCAAGATTTTTAGACCAACATGAATCTTCAAGTATATCAACAAACCAAAATTCTCCAAGCAGCGAATCAGGTAATGAGTCAAGAAATGGTAAGAAAAAGATGAGAAGTCTGAAAGATATTTATGATGATTTGGATGTTAGTTAAAATTTTGCATTGTTGGCATTCCAACCTTCTTCGTTTGAAGAATCAATCAGAGATGAAAATTGGGTGCAAGCCATGGATGAAGAGATGAATTCAATTGAAAAGAATGATATATGGGATTTGGTTGATTTACCAAACGATAAAAATTGCATTGGTTTGAAGTGGGTGTACAAGACAAAGGTGAATGAGAAAGGTGAAAAGCAAGACTTGTAGCAAAAGGATTCTCGCAAAAGCCAGGAATATACTTTGGGGAAAATTTTTCTCTAGTAGTCAGATTGGATACTGTAAGAGCAGTTCTAGTGTCAGCAGCTGCTACACAAAATTTTGTCACCATCCCTGCAATCCCTTGTCTCGCATATTGGAGGATCATTCCCGTGACCTGTGAGCAGTGTCATACTCTGCAAAAACCTTCTTTTCATCCTTCTGCATAAGGAAATAATTTCTCCTATTGAACATGTCCTCAAAAAGCACAAAAAAACCTATGTTTTGGCCTTGGCGCAGGTAGCTAGTTCACCCCTCGCGCTAATATGGTAAATTTGCACTAGAGCCTGCGCCACCTGGCACTTTGTCTTTGTGTAGTGCCCACGCCAGCTGTTTTAGGAATTTTTTTTAACAAATAGAGGCGGAAGTTTCCTTCTAACTACCTTAGGGATGACTCATTAGAAGTGGTTAAAGTTGATGAGCCACAAATCTCTCCCTTTAGGTAGTGGTTTTTTACCTCCCATGGAAAACTCCTTGAAGATAGGACTCCCTTCCATGATCATAGGGATCCTAACCTCTCCCTCTCCCTCTATATAAATAGGCCTTCTCCATTAATGAAAGCTAGCTAAACATATAGCCAAGAAGTTGAACTTGGAGAAGGGATACTATAGTTGAGTAATTGTTATTAAGAAGGTAAAACCAAGGAGAATTTCGTAGAGAGAGCCCCATCCGAATTCCCGATGAGCCTTTGTGAGATGCGCTCCGCTGGAACCCTATTGGAGGAGACTGCAACGTCGAAGCTTGGTTATACTCTTCCTTTATTTCATTAATATACTCGACTATGGTGTTGGTTCCATCATTGTGTTATGTTGATTATCTGATGCAATTGATTTAGTCTTCTTCGATTGACTGATAGTTACAAATGTGAAATAGTATGTTGTATATCGTCGTGGTTTCTTGTGTGTGTGCAAGTATCCGAGCATGAAAGCGAGCGGATCGTGATCTGTCAAACTAGGAGCGAGAGGTAGCCACTCTTTTCGATGACAACAACAGCGTAGGACCTTCGGTAAGTCATCTATCTAATCTCTGTCCATTCATTAACTAGGAACCAAAATTATAGCTTGCCTCATTTGTGACTAGACCCACTCTAGGGCTAGTGGGATGGCCTCTATCCGCAGAGGGGATTTACCTCACCAACAAATTGGAGACTCCACTAGGAATTAGTGCGAGTTTGTCTTTCATCCATTAGGTCTTCTTCTTGGTCTTTGCTTGCTTATTTTACCTTTTCTGATGAGTCTGAGACCTCTGTTCAGCCCCAGAGGATCAGATCTGACCTCTGTCTTTCAAAATTTTCCTTTTACCAGGGTTCACTGGCTTGGCACGTTTTATGGTCTGACAGTCGTGCCCAATGGTGCTTGTTGCTAGTTCAGCACCCACGCCATCCCCTGTTTGGCACTGATTACATCCAAACAGTCGTGCAAATTCTTGTAGGTGTTAGGGTTTGCTTGGTTTTGGAGTTTTTGGTCAGTGCTTGTGCTTCTGGGTTATTTCTTGACATGTTTTGAGTGCCCTGGGATTGTTTGTGATTGTGAACAACCTCCTTCCTTCAGTTTTTTGTCTTTTTCCTGTCAGCATCAAGGCCTTAGGGTTTTAAGTGCTTTGGTATGTTGAGCCTGCTGTAAGAGTTTAGCCCTTTTGTTTCGCAATCAACTTCATTCCTTGTTTGATTGCATTTAGCTCCCTTGATCCGTTTGAGTGATTGAATTTGGCGGAATGAGTCTGGTCTCTTTCATTCAATTTTGCTTCTTGTCACTCCAAGCATAGATCACACTGCTTGTATGGGTCTGTCTCAAAATATTTCTTTGATTTGAGAGATTGCAACAATGGTTTGGGTTTTGTTTTGTTTGCTTTTGGGTTGATTGAAATTGTTTCGTTTCGACTCTCACATTAACATTCTCGAACTAGTGTGTTAGTTTTTTTTTCATGTCATTTAGTGCACTGTTTGCCCTATTTCATTGAAAAAATAAATTGTGCTTGCATTCTTGTTTTCATTGTGAAATTGAAAGTCTTTCACATAAATAGCATTGGACATTCTAGGAAATATCTCTCATTTTCATTAGCTTGCATCAGATATTGTACTGGATGTTTCTGTGTGTTCTCATTATTTTCTATCGCTTGAAAACTCCTAAACTTTCTCATAGATAGCTTTTCATCGAATGAAATGGTATCTTTTGGCATGTAGCTTGCATTTATGGATTTTTTGAGATCCAACATTCGGTAGGACCCTGGAATTGAAATGTAAATACAATATCAACTTAAAATTTATTCAATTAACCTAAGGAAACATTGAAACTTAACGGAACATTTAATGGTCTAAGTTAGAGACGTGTTTCGGTGTCTTTAAACCTAGCAGTTGTCGCTCGCCATCTAGCTTCAGACAACACTAGTATGGACTTGTGCTTCCCGTACCATTGAGTATATAAAGGGAGACTCCTCTAGGTTTCAATCCTTTTATCCGTAGGAAGTCGAGTTTTCCGCCTTGCAACCGTGATACACCGAACACAGCATTCGGGGAGACTACCTAAACGTATGTCAATTCCTTGGTCGATTCTTCTTTCATTTGATTACCAAGGTGTATATTGCAGTTCACGGAAACCTGGTACACCCTTTTACCTAGACCACCAGAGTAGTCATTTGTGATCTTTACTAACTCCATAAGTTTGAAAAGATCATTGAGCACTTGTTCTTTCATGCTCGCTTAAAACTGAAAGTGACTAGAGTCATCTTTGACTTTTTCTTGACTCTTAAAAAATGAAACAACAAATTTTTGGTTTCAATGTGGTAAAATAAACTACCTATGATTACACGCCCATTAAAGTTTTATTACTTGGCCTGTGTTTGTTTGCCTTGGTTTTGATCTAGGTGTCTTCTTTTTCGATCTTTTTCCCTTTTCTGGTGTGCTACAGTCACAGTGGCGGAACCATCGGTTTCATCTACTGGCAGTCCTTTCTTGGACGATTCATCTGAAACTTCTCAAACCTCTAGGTCTGTCGAGCTTCAGCAGCCTACTCTCTCGTTAGAGTACCCCTTTGGATAACCAATTGAGTTAAATTGGCCTCTTTCAAACACCTGGTTTGGGTTTGGAGTCAGGGAGCACTTTCCCCCTCTTACATCGGGATCACCATTTTTAGCTGCTATCATACCTCCTAGCCCCCGTAGTCTTTTACAAGATCTCATGGCGGATTCAGACATGGACTCGTCTGGTCTTATTGGCAATGAGGGGATTCTTGTTTCCGATGAAGGATACAAACTTTTCCCGAAAGACATCTACCAAGAGTCCGCTCAATCTTCACCATCAGTGTCACTTCCAGCTGGATATAGGTCTTTGGGTCAGATTATGGCTGGTATTGCCTCCATGGCAGCGTCAACTCCATCCAAGGGTTTGGTCCTTCCATCATGAGGGATGTCGCCAACGACACTTGTCTCGTCAACACCTTTTGTTACATCTGTCCCAACTAGGCCTACTGTCTACGTGGCTACGTCGACACCGGTTGTCACCACTCAGCCATTAGGGGCTTCGCCTTTAGTAGAGGCTTCAATCGCCATGGCAACCCCTGACAGCCTGTCTTTTGAGGAGCATCGACTGGCTACTCAGCAGTAGAGCTCCCAAACTTACCAATCGCCTCGGGATTCTGGTGAGCCTTATCTTTCTCATTATGACGCGGTCGGTAACCCCATTTATATACTTCCATTTCATTATGATGAGTACGATAACCCTATCTATTTTCCTACTTCGGAAGCTTATCAATTCCTTTCTAGTTTTAGACCTACCTTGCCTGTGCAACCTTATGTCCAACAAGGACAACCCTTTCAGGGACAACCTTCGGTTCAACAAGGGTATGCTTATGACCCACAAGGACAACCCTTTCAGGGAAAACCTTCGGTGCAACAAGGATTTGCGTACAACCCACAAGGGCAGCCCTTTCAGGGGCAACCTTCAGTCTAGCAAGGATTATTTTTCGGTCCATAAGGACAACCTTACAATCCTCAAGGTCAACCTTTACAAGGTCAGCCTATGATCCAACCTGGGCAACCTCAAGGACCTGCTAGGAAACCGATATATCAACCAGGGCCTTCATACGGTCCTGGGGGGTAGATTTATCCATCTCAAGGGCAACCTTTCGTGCAACTGTAACAACCATATCTTCCAAGTGTTGCACAGCCAGGGCCATCTTATGGTCCTGCTCCAGGTCAACCTGGTCATCAGGTACAACCTAGTCCATCTCAACAAGGGCCATCTTATGGCCCTGCTCCATGTCAACTTGGTCATCAGGTACAGCCTGAACCATTGTAGCCATTAGGCCAACCTACTCCGCAGCGGCAACCTGGTGGCCTCCATCAGTCAAGTCAACCTGCTCAACAGGGACAAGGTTTTGCTCATTACCCTCAGCCTCCAAGCTATACTTACATTCCACAACAAAATCTTTATGCTGCTCAATCATGACCTACATATACTCAGAATCAATAATCTGGTCCTTAACCTCCATATCCTAGTCCTCTGTCGCCATATCAGCTGAACTATTTGGCTTATACCCCTTATGGTCTGAATCCTTCAGGAAAGAACCAATGGGGGCAGAGTTACACTCAACCAGGATGTAATTTCGGTAATGTTCCTTATCGAGGACCTGCTATTTCTTTCAACCCTCAATTATCTTTCCTCTCCACGTTGGAATTACCGAATGTGTCCAAATTAATGAATGATCTAATCCTTCATAATCCATATTGGCCTCCGGTTCCAACCAAGGTTCCTGGAGATTGCCCCAAGTTTGAGGGCAAGGCTGGAGAAGACCCCCAAGCACATGCCATGACATAACATTTATGGTGTTCTTCAAATTCTTGGGTGGATGACTCTATTCGACTCCGTCTTTTCCAGCGAACTCTCACTGGAGATGCTGCTAAGTGGTACATCAAGCTGTCTTGCGGTATATTTTAAAATTTCAAATCTCTTGCTATGGTATTCCTTACTCATTTCGAGTTACTAGTTCGTTATGAAGCTGGGACGCATCTCCTAACATCCTTGAAACAGGACCGGGCTACCCATATCTCGGACCACATTCATGAATGGAGATGTTGTCGTCGTTTGATCAAATTCGAAGTTCTTGATCAACTTCTTATCCATTGGTTTACCACCTCTTTTTTCAATAAAATTGCAAAGGATATAGCCATGGGGGCATGTGTTACCAAGGAACAGGCCATTGCTTGTGCCCAGTACCTTGATTTAGTGTACTCTCATTCAGGAATTTTTTATGATCTCTTGGATGATGCCCCGCGACCTGGGACTTCTTAAGCACCAACCACTCCATCCGTTCATGACATTATTGGTTCCATGTCTTATACTTCACGTGAGTCTTCCAATACTGGGAAGAAAAAATCCAATTATTCCAATGATTCTTCTTGTCAGCCCACCCCAGATTCTGGAAAACCTCAGAGGTCAACGTCGTTCAGGCCAATCCTATGGACAAGACATCTAAAGGGAAAAATAAGGGCAAAGGCAAGGCCAAAGTCGATGCCCGAAAACCAAAGTCATCTAAACCTCGTGCTGATGATGGTTCACAGTGCAAGCTGAAGTATCCCTGTCTGATTTATGATGAGGAACACTGCACTAAGGATTTTCCTAGACGTGCCGAAGTTAGTAAATTTCTCAAAGGCACTAAGGGAACTCCGACTATCCTCAAAGAACATTTTCCATCTCAGCAAACTCAGATGGTCGATCAACCCATGACATCTACACCATTTGGCTCTCAAGTGTTTGTGGTGAACGGTTCTGCACCTGTTTCCATTGCTACTCAGTCGAAAGATTATGCTGGATCACGCCAGGCAGTCGAGAAAGAGATCACTGATGGTCCTCCTCCCCCACCTGCCTCTGGTCCTCTTGAGATCAAATGGCCCAGTGCTAAACCCGTTGTATGGCCACCTTTTAAGGGTATTCTCCGGAAATCTTCCTATAATCCTAATGCTTGTGCTGCTTAGCATTACAGTATTGTTGAGGATTTAGCACATGCACCATCTGCGATGTCCACATTGGAAGTTCTTTAGAGTTATCCGTCTCAATGGAAAGCGTTATTATCTACAATCGGGAGAATTGATCCTGCTGATTCTAGCCTTCTCTCTTTTGATTTAGAGAATTTTGTCCCCCGACTTTCGCACTAGATTGCGCTTGTCATACAATTCAACATTAATGATCTCAACATCCATCGAGCCATTGTGGACGAAGGTGCATCTACCTGTGTCATGTCATCTTCTTGCTGGAAGGCTATTGGCTCTACAGCCCTGACTTCCTCACCCAATGCCCTTGAGGCATTTTATGGAAGGGAATCGAAACCCTTGGGTGTTCTCTCTAGCTTGCTGATCACTTTGCAAGGAAAGATGGTCAATGTTGAAGTAGAATTCATTGACGCTAAACTCAATTACAAAATTCTACTCAGTCGCAGTTGAACTCACACTATGATGTGCGTTCCTTCCACCCTATTTCATCTTCTAAAGTTTCCACATGAGGGCAAAATAATTATTGTCGATCAATTGTCGTTCTTTACCTCGTCTTCTGAGAACAACGTTCCATACGTGGATTAAATTCCTTCTCCCCTGGACAAAATAGGGCCAATTCTTTTCAAATACCCCACCCTCATGGGTATCTTTCCCCTTCTACCACCAAATACCGTTCAAGTTAATATGATCTCTCGATCGGATGACCCCTGGATCGTCCCTTTACCTAAATAGTTTGATTCATTTGGGGATTCGATGCTACTTACTCCAATTGAAATCAATTATTGCGAGCTTGTAGCTGCATCAGATTCTCCCTCTTCTGAAGATGCTCCTTCGAGCATGTCTCTCGACGTTTATTCTCAATCCCCCTGGCTCGGCGATTCAGATTGAAAGAAATGTTTCCATCCAATGAGTCCATCATGGAAACCACGTCTCTCAAGGACTTACTGTGGAATGATGGGCATCATCATTCCTCGTTTATGCCTTTCCTCAGGGAAATGTCTAAGTGTCTTGAGCGTTTTGTGTCTCAAGTTCCTTCTCCGCCACTTCAAATGCCTATTTTGACTCAGGAAATATTCACAAAAGGTAACTTGAGTAACATCACCTAGACAATGCCTATTGACATTTATGTCAAACCGGGAGTTGTCGATAACATCCATGTCATTTTCGTTGGTCCTTTTTCCAAATGGGGCATCGATTTTATGATGTGTAACCCTTGTTCGGCCAGGGGACATGCCTATATCATCATCGTCGTCGATTATTTTAAAAAATGGGCCGAAGCAATGCCTACATTGGCTGCAGACGGTAAGATAGCAGTGCAATTCATATTCAATCATGTCATTGCTTTTTTTGGTGTCCCTCAAGCCATCGTTACTGATCATGGTTCTCATTTTCAGGACTATATGATGGCGAAGCTGACGTTTAAGTTGGGTCTGCGTCACGACAGCTCAACACCGTATTACCCTCAAGCTAACAGCCAGGTTGAAGCCATAAACAAAGTTCTTGTTACGATGCTTCAACAAGCAATTGGGATCCATAAATCAAATTGGCATCTCATGTTGTTTGCAGCTCTATGGGCTTACCGAACGTCGATTAAGAGTGAAACCAGATTCACCCCGTTTCAGTTGGTGTACGGTCTGGAAGCTACTCTTCCAATTGAGCGTGAAATTCCTTCACTCAAATTAGCTGTGGAATTACTTCCTAATACTTCGATTGAGGAAGAACGTCTCCTATACTTAGAGAGATTGGATGAAACTCGTCGCTTAGTTGCCTTGGTCATTGAAGCACAAAAGAAGCGAGTCAAAGCTCAGTTTGACCAAACAGTTTCCCCTCATTCTTTTATCGAAGGTGACCTCGTTCTCCTGTACGATGAAGCTCATGACAAGCTGGGGGCAGGTAAATTCCAACCCATGTGGCATGGGCCCTACATCGTCAAACGTGTGTTACAGAATGGGGTTTATGAGCTTATTGATTATGAAGGTTATCCCTTAGCACATCATAGAAATGGGTTGTACCTGAAAAAGTATTATGCTTGAGTCATTCATGCATGATATGTGTACATAGGTGATTTTTTCATTTTTGTGCATGCTTTGGCTTGATGTGCTTTGTAAGATTTTTTCTACTTATTGGGATTTGTTTGTTATGCAGATGTCTATTTCCCCTTATGTCGGTTTCGCGGATGGTGCTTCCCACAGTACCAGGAACTTGTCTTCAGCAACCTGGGTAATTTATGATCCTGTTGGTGAGTTGATTAACTTACAAGGTATTTGTCTAGGACCAAATACAAATAATGTCGCTGAATATAGTGTTGTTTTGGAACTATTAACCGAAGCAGTTAACCTCGGCATATGCGAATTGCTTGTAAATCTAGATTCACAACTTGTTGTTCTTCAACTTAATGGTCATTATTCAGTTCGAAACCCATGCATTTTGAGATTGTATTTACGTATTAGTGTTCTTGAAATACATTTTTATTTCATCACATATCAACATATACCAAGATGAATGAATACATTAACTAATGCAATTGCTAACATTGTGCTAGATAGACATTTGTGAAATTTATAAAACATCATCATATGTAAATAGACCCATGTAGAAAATAGATGTATATATATATCGACTGTTTGCAACATGTGCATCATAAAAACCCAAAAAATATATATGTCTATTTTAGTTACATCGCAAGACAACATGTCTCTCAAAAATATGCAGAAATAAAAAGCCTTGGTGACTAATCGGCGTGGTGCTCATGATAGCACATCACCGCCCATACCAACCACCTCAGCAAGCGGTGGATACGACTCGACACCCCAACAGTGTGCCTCTGATAGGCTTGAGGGACATCATCAAAATGAGCATAGTTCGGAATCCCACGGGTGATCCCCTCCAGGTTCTATACTATCTCCTCATCAATGCCCTCACCATAAGGATCGAAATCACGAGGAGCTCGCCTTGCTATCAGCGACATACTTGCAGGTCACTCTGGGCCAACATCTGCATACATATAATATTAACTATCAGAACATGCATATATACCAAAAAACATAAAACTCATGAAAATAAAAAATGAGTCTCACCTAGCTCTTCGTCCCAATCCTCTCCCTCAGGGAGCAGGAGGTCTGGATCACTGGTGAAGTATGTACTAGAGTAAGTCCAATCCTCCATGACAATCAGTTGTCATCAGAGCCAATAAAAAAACTCTAGCCTTTAGGACATCTATTGGCCATCTCGTGCTCTAGGCATCAGTGTAGCCCATCGGGCCATCAGTGGTTCTCTAGGTGGTGGCATCGGGAGAATGACCTCCTGACACTGGAATATGGGTAGTCGTTCAAAGAATAACGATACCAAAATAGATCCATACCCAAACTTCTTCAGTTTGGTCTTCTTGCACTTGGTGAGCTGCCGCTTAATGTTAATATTCATGGCCTTTTCCCAATTGAAGAGAGTCGGGTTCATACACTCTGAGGCAAGAAGAAATTGTGTCTTTGTGGCCTCATGTGGTGCTTGCGATCTTGCATCCCGCGTGATAGTGGCAGCACTACTTTTAGTGCCAGATCAGGGATGGTTTGGATGTTAACTTTTCCACTCCCTGTTCCTTTGCATGCCCCTCGGCACACCTTGTCGATCACCATTTCCATGCTTTCTCTGGAAGGACGGGTACCGGTCAATATAGGGAATGCACCCCTACGTGACAATCCAGTGATAAAATACACATCAGAGACTTCGAGTTCGAGTTCCTGATCTCGAAGAACAAACTTTTCTTGATCCTTGTCCCAAATGCTTATCAAATATTGAAGTAATTCCGGTTGAGCCCGGAGGAACGGTGTTAGGAATAATTTCTTTAGCCCAAATTCTCTGAGAGCATTCATGGATCGTTCATTCTCCATGGCCAATTCATCCTCCTCAATGTTTTCTCTCTCTTTCCACTCAATCACCATTTTTTCTGCTTAGTACCTGCACACATTGTTCATATGAACATTGTTAGTATACTTGGGCATCGAAATTTGCAAAAAAATGGTTTCATTTTCCTTAAATTTAGGCATATTTTTGGGTTGCGCGGTTGGCACGACCCCTGTGTAAAAAGTGAGCAATTGGCGTGGTACGTGCCCGAAACCCGCGCCAACCACGATGCCCTAGATTTTGCAAATCCCCTTCATTAGGAATCAAAATGAGAAATAAAGGTAATGAAATTTAGCTTAAAAGATGGAAAATGGTGTTGGCTCTTACCTGAGACTGACAAAATCAAGATTGGTTCACTGGATCACTCGCAATCGTTGCCACAAGATCGCAAGGAAAATGGACCGTTGTTACTCCACAAAGAGGTAAATGTGAAAAGTTAATTTTTACCACTTATGGCATTTTATAACTTTTCAAAATCTTAAATTAGGTTTTAAAACATATTTGTTGATTATTTTATCATATTTTTTTTGAGAAATATGTTTTACATGCATATTTTTATGCAGCGATAGGTTTTCACATGGTTATGACGAAGAAACGAGTTGTATTTTATACCTTTTTGGACTCGGTAAAACACGAAAAAATTCACTACTGGAGTCACCTTTCAGCGCTTTTATGAATCTCTAAAACTGAAAAGATTTCCGAGACGCTTGTCGTTTTGAACTCGTTAAATGGCTGCGAAACAATATCTACCCAATATACGTTTACCCCTTTTTCAGGCTAGGATAGATTATTTACGAAAAAGGAATACCTTAGCCTATCGCAACTAAGAGGTTCTCTCAGACACAATTTTCTACCTTTTCAGATCTGTGAGACTATTTACGAAAAGGGACTGCTGGAGTTTTCTTTTTTTCTTTCTTTTCAAATTCTCTAAACATGAAAATATGCCGAGTTCTCCCTTTGTTAGACTCATTAAAAACTGATTACATCGGACTTCGTCGTTATGACATTACTTGAGTTCCTCCTTCCTAGTGCTCGTAAAATTTACTAGGTTGTATATGTCCGAAGGACAAACTTACATCACAAGCATATGCTATCCCCTTCAAGCTTGTTTTCAAAAATAATTGGGGTACTCGCCAGAAATGGTGGGGGAAAATGGAACCAGATTGTAGTTGTGTTGGCAGTATGTCACTCTTGAACATGGCACTTGTTTGCATTCGTGTCGGGTTGGGGATATCTCACTTCGTCATTCGGTTGCCTTCATGGGTTTGGGTAATATCTTTTGACCTCTCATATGTTCTTTGCCACGTTGCTATGAACTCAGATCCCTTGATGTCAAATACTGCCAAATCCAGTGCCGTGTCATCGATATGTTCAAGATAAGTTTGCCTCTGAAGTTTTCAACCTCCCTCTGATTCTCTATTGGTCTTGATTCACAAACATCATATTCCTCTGTCTCGTGTCGATGATGTGGGAAACATTATGGCCCACCTTTGATTAGGTCATTTCCTGTCGACTTCAGCTCGTTATCCAGGAAGCCAATCTAGAGACTCCCTTCAGGTACCCTGGGGCCTGCATGCCTCAATGGCAGGTTCTTCGCATTCGATGCAAGGTTTACATCATTGGCCTTTGATCAGATGATTCTGTGGGTGTTCTGTGCTAGATCAATTTTCACATTCTCTGGATTGTACCTCTTGTACCTTGAGAACCATTGTCATTATTGGTGGTTTCTCTCGCGTCTGTTAACGGATTTCATCATTGGCTGGTAATCAGACAATTTTCTTGCATGTTTGACTTCAGATCACATATTCACATGCTCAAATTTTTACTTTGTTTGGGTCGAGATGGAGTGCAAGACCCTGGGTTTTGTTTGATGAAATCCAGGCTGTGGGTTCTTTGTGGATTACTATGACTTATTGCATGACTCTTTTGATTGGATGGCTGTGACCATACTTGAGTCTATTTGTTGATCCATATTGCTAGATGGCTTTGTCCATACCTCGGATCTCACTTTTTATGTACTCTATTATGGATGGCTGCGCCCATATCGCATGTCATGTATTAGAAATATTAGTTGTATTTTTACTTGTAGGTCTTTCGACAGCAGTGTTCGGGTCGAACATGTTCTCATAAATCATTTCACCCCTCCCTCTCTCTCAGACCTCATGCTTTAGGGGGCATATGTTACACAACATTTTTTCACTGTCCTTGCAATCCCTCATCTCGCATATTGGAGGATCATTCCCGTGACCTTTGAGAAGTGTCATACTCTGCAAACACCTTATTTGCATCCTTATGCATAAGGACATCATTTCTCCTATTGAACATTTCCTCAAAAAGCACACAAAAACCTATGTTTTGACCTTGGCTCGGGTAGCCAGTTCACCCCTCATGCCAATATGGTAAATTTGCACTAGAGCCCGTGCCACCTGGCACTCTGTCTCTGTGTAGTGCCTGCGCCAGCTATTTTAGGAATGTTTTTTAACAAATAGAGGTGGAAGTTTCCTTCTAACTACCTCAGGAATGACTCATTAGAAGTGGTTAAAGTTGATGAGCCATGGATCTCTCCCTTTAGGTAGTGGTTTTTTACCTCCCATGGAACACTCCTTAAAGATAGGACTCCCTTCCATGATTATAGGGATCCTAACCTCTCCCTCTCCTTCTATATAAACATGCCTTCTCCCTTTATGAAAGCTAGCTAAACATATAGCTATGTAATTGCTATTGAGAAGGTAGAACCAAGGAGAATTCCATAAAGAGAGCCCCGTCTGAATTCCCAATGAGCCTTTGTGAGAAACGCTCCATTGGAACCCTGTTGGAGGAGACTGCAATGTCGAAGCTTGGTTGTGCTCTTCCTTTCTTTCATTAATATACTCAACTATGGTGTTGGTTCCATCATTGTGTTATGTTGATTATCTAATGCAATTGATTTAGTCTTCTTCAACTGACTGATAGTTATGAATGTGAAATAGTATGTTGTGTTGAGATTCAACAAGATGATGAGCTTAGTGAAAAGAGTCGCCTTCACTAAGTGGGCCCGCAGGCTATTTTTGGCGCAAGTCTATTTTTAGACATGATGATCATATTTCAGAAGTTGCAGGATTCTATTTGTGGATGGTTGATGAAGTTGGAAAAATAGATGAAATTCTATTTTTAGAATATTGGGCGAAGTCTATTTATAGATCGTCAATCTAAAAATAGATGCATGTCGATTATTATTAGCTCTTAATAATAATTGGACTCTAAACAACAACTTATTCTCTTGGAGCACTTCAGTTTAGTGCATAGATGTGGCACATCAGCTGACAGAAGGAATTACACTATTCCTAAGGGTTTACTGGAGCTATTGCATGGAGGACTCAGTTAGAACTGAAGTGGCAAAGTTATGACACAGTTGGAAGAAGTAGTTATGGAGTTGTATTCAATTTAACTCAGTTAGACACAGTTGGGCTAGTTGTATCTAGTCTAATTGATTGATACAATAGTGAGAGAAGATTGAATTAATTAGTTAATTAATTCACAAATAATAACTCATTAATCAACTGAAAAATACAACAGTTAACTACGGTGCATGGCAGTTTCATTGGAGACCAGTGGAGAGATAGGTGAAAGAGAAAGATAGACTATATGTTGTGACTATAGTGATTCATTGATTGCATCACACACTCAGTGGAGATGCCAATGAGGATTTCGTAGTCAAGGATGGAGTAATTCAAATTCATTCAGAGCTATTCTTCAACAGAGATTGCGCAGTGGAGGCAGGCTAGCAGGTGGCATAAATCAATGCATGGATTTGCAAGATTGGGCCTGATTAGTGTATGAAGATTGTACTGTACTGAGAGCTTGTGATAACTTTTTATGTTTGTATGAGATTTTCATATGATCTCCATGTTACATAATATATATTTGGGGTTTTCAGCTTTAGGCTTTCCTGTTAAAAACTATGTTATGTGCGATTGATAAAAAAAAATTATGCTTCACATGTGTGTGCAATTAAATTTTCCGCAAAAGATTAACAAGTGGAATAGATTCAGTATCTTGCATAAATTTAAAGAGTGTGAGATCAGGTGGATCTTGTACATATTAATGCATAGTGCATATAATTTCTACATGGTATCAAAGCATTGTTGATTGAATATTGCAATTGTGAAGTGAGTTTGTGCTGGTGGACAATTCGAATTTGCTACAGAAGATTCTTGGTGCAGAAATTGAGTATACATTGAAATGTCTTTCAACAGGTTGATATTGGAGTATGTCCTTTATGGGAGCTCGAATTACATAGCCTGGAAAGACAATATGGAGGCGGTGCTGGAGGATAATGGGCTGAAGGAGTTCATTGATAGCAATGTTCCTAAGCCGGGATCTAGCGATGCTGCATTACTTGATGCATGGCAAAAGAAGACTGCAAAGATGAGGAGGATTCTGTTGGGAGGTGTGAAGGACCATATTGTGTCCAAAATTCATGGGAAAGCCACTCTATTATTAATGTGGAAGGCTTTGACAGATTTGTTCCAAAGCAGAAGTGACCAGAGGAATTTGGCGCTTAAATACAAGCTCAGAAAAATTAAAATGGAGAAAGGCAATAGTATTCCAAAATACCTCACGAAGTTTGTCCACTACAAGGATGAACTGGGAAGTGTGGGGGTTACTGTTGATGAAAAATACTTGGTGAGCTTGGCTCTCCTTGGGCTTCCGAAGAGTTGGCATAGCTATGAAGACTCTGTCCATGGACGAGAGAAACTGCTAGGATGGGAGCGACTTTGGTCGGATCTTGTGCAGGAGGAGATAAGGCGGGGTACCAGGGATGGATAATTGTGCTTTGGCTACCAAAGAAAGGAAAGGGAAGGGGAAGAAATCTTCTTCAAAATCCGGTGCTAAAGTCAAGAAGCAGGATTTTTCCAAAGTGAAGTGTTTTCATTATCACGAGCATGGACATTTCGCCACTAACTGTCCACAGAAGAAGAATAATAAGCAGGTTGCTGGATCTGCAGCTGGAGAGGCCTTAGCCTCGCAATTTGAGCTAGATTTTTCCTTGATTGCATGCTTGGTTTCAAGCTACATGGGATCGGTGTGGTATCTTGACAGTGGTGCGTCTTTCCATATGACGAGAGACAAAGAGTTGTTTAGTGACATGGAGGAGAAGGACCTCCAGATGCATATAGAGATGGGTGATGATGGTCGATACAGTGCGACTGGCATTGGGACCATTACCTTTGAGAGGGAGTCCGGTAATCCATTCTTGTTGAATAATGTCATGCATGTTCTAGGTCTAAAGAATAACTTGGTCTCGGTCGCAATGTTGGAAGACAGGGGTTATGATGTTGTTTTCAGTGAGGGAAAATCTTTCCTTCGACATAAAAAAACAGGTCAAACCAAGAAGATAGGGGTTCGAATTAAGAATATCTACAAGCTGGAGGTAGATGGCTGCACTGCAATGGTGGGCAAAGCAGGAGAAGTGGTGAGCCAGGATGAGGGCGAGTTATGGCACAGGAGATTGGGCCATATTCAACATGGCGCTTTGAAGATTTTGCAGCAAATTTCTACTGGAATTCCCAAGGGTACTCTTACGCAGCCAGATCAGTGCAAAGGATGTACAATGGGTAAGATTGTGAAGACCACGTTTCATGAGAAGGAGAACCATGCTTCGGTGATCCTAGAGAGAATTCACACAGACATGTGTGGAACATTCTAGGTTGCTTCAACAACAAAACACAGGTATTATGTGATATTTGTTGATGACTTTTCTCATAGATGATGGATCTTCTTCATGCAGAAGAAGAGTGAAACGTTCTCAAAGTTATGTGAGTTCAAGGCATTGGTGGAGAAGGAGTCAAAGAAGCAGGTGAAAGCTCTACGGAGCGATAATGGTGGTCAATACATCTCAGGTGAATTCAAAGACTTCTGTAGCAAAGAAGGAATTCGAAGAGAAATCATAGCGCCTCATAACCCATAGAAGAATGGGGTCGCGGAGAGAAAGATCAGAATGATCGTGGGTGTTGCACGAGCGATGCTGCATGACTAGGGCCTACCGATGCACTTGTGGGCAGAAGCATGCAACACTGTGGTTTATGTGCAAAACTGTTGTCCTCATAGATTACTTGGCATGAGTACACCCGAGGAAGATTTTACAGGTAAGAAGCCTGATATTTCTCATTTGAAGATTTTTGGCTCACCTGTTTACATTCATGTGATGAAGGACGCGAGGAAGAAGCTGGAGCCGACTGCAGAAGTTGGGATATTTGTGGGGTACACAGAAACACCCCATAACTATCGTGTGTATTTTCCAAACATTCGGATGACTTTTATGCGACGGGATATAAAATTCAATGAGGTGAAAGACATGAAGTTGTCGCTTGAGAGGGAGCTACACTTTCATGCGGAGGAGGAACTTCTTGTTCCCAAAGATGAGCCTCTGGATGTGGATCATCCACAAGAGGAGATTCATGGAGTGGAGGAGTCCACTCATGCAAAACCAAACATCAGAGAAGGTAGGAAGCGTACCACAGAAGCTAAGAGACCGAAGGTGGATGCGGCACAAAATGTAAGAGCCCCTACATCACAGCGCAGACAGAGACAGTCACCTGACCAATATATTGGATACATGGCTCTTATGAGCAAGTGTATTGTGACAGAGCCATCTTCTTTTGAAGAAGCAGTGCAGGAGCCCACATGGGTAGATGCCATGGTGGAGGATTATGACTCCATTGTCAGAAACAGTGCTTGGGAGATTGTTCCAAGGTTGGTGGGAAAATCAGTTGTAGGATCAAGATGGATCTAAAAGGTAAAGAAAGTTGCTGATGGGAGCGTCGAGAAGTATAAGGAAATATTTTTTTCCCGGGGCTTCTCATAGATTGAGGGGATTGAATATGAAGAAACCTTTACACCTGTCACATGGTATTCTTCCATACGGACCATCCTTGCTCTCTCAGCGCAGATGGGTTGGCACATTCATCAGTTGGATGTGAAGACTGTGTTACTTAATGGGATCATTGAGGAAGAGGTGTACATTGAGCAGCCTGAAGGATTTGAGATATTCAACATCAAGTCGCATGTGTGCAAGCTCAAAAGAACACTGTATGGGCTGAAACAAGCACCCCGTGCTTGGTACACTCATATCGACAGCTATTTCACTGGACTTGGCTTCCCCAAGAGTGAGGCAGATGCAAACCTGTACCAGATTGTGGTTGATGGTAAGATCTTAATCATTGTACTTTATGTTGATGATTTAATACTAACAGGTGATGAGCAGTTGATACACTCATGCAAGGCAGATCTTGCAAAGGAGTTTGAGATGAAGGATTTGGGCCTCCTTCATTATTTCCTTGGATTGGAAATAAGGCAGCGAGAAGGTGTCTCAAGGCAAGTATGCCTGGGAGATACTGGAGAAGTTTCACATGCAAGGCTGCAAGCCTATCGACACTCCTCTTCCAGGAAATTGGAAGAAAGAGGATGCTACATCGGCAGAGGTAGTGGATGCCACTGTTTATTGAAAGTTGGTGGGTTCACTCATATATTTAGTCAACACAAGACCGGACATATGCTATGCAATGAACCAGCTTTCAAAAGAAATGGTTAAGCCTACCAAGCTCTTTTGGAATGTGGGCAAGCATGTCATGAGATATCTTAGGAGCACATCTGATTATGGTTTATGGTACAGACAGACGGATGAGGTGAAGTTGCATGGCTTCACGGATGCAGATTGGGCAGGAGGCCCAACAGACAAAAAGAGCACATCAGGAGGGATTTTCAGTATTGGATCTACGACATTTTCTTGGTACAACAGGAAACAAAGATCCATGGCACTCAGCTTCACAGATGCAGATTGGGCAGGAGGCCCAACAGACAGAAAGAGCACATCATGAGGGATTTTCAGTATTGGATCTACAACAGTTTCTTGGTACAGCAGGAAACAAAGATCCATGGCACTCAGTTCAGCGGAAGCAGAATACATGGAAACAAGTTTAGCTGCATGTGAGGCTATCTAGATGAGGAAGATTCTGGTTAGTTTGTTCGGTTCACATTTAGATCCCATGATGATTCATTGTGATAATCAGAGTTGCATTAAACTCTTGGTTAATCTTGTGTTTCATGATATATCTAAACATATTAATATCCGGTATCATCATATCAGAGATTGTGTGCAGTGGAAGATCATGTTGCTTCAGTACATTCCTATGAAGGATCAAGATGCAGATATTCTGACGAAGGCACTCACCAGGAGCAAATTAGAATACCATAGAGGCAGGATTGGGGTGAAGGATAATCCCTATCTTGTTGAGAGGGAGTGTTTAGATTCAACAAGATGATGAGCTTAGTGAAAAGAGTCGCCTTCACTAAGTGGGCCCGCAGGCTATTTTTGGTGCAAGTCTATTTTTAGACATGATGATCATATTTCAGAAGTTGCAGGATGCTATTTGTGGATGGTCGATCAAGTTGGAAAAATAGATGAAATTATATTTTTAGAATATTGGGCGAAGTCTATTTATAGATCGTCAATATAAAAATAGATTCATGTCGATTATTATTAGATCTTAATAATAATTAGACTCTAAACAACAACTTATTCTCTTGGAGCACTTCAGTTCAATGCATAGATGTGGCACATCAGCTGACAGAAGGAATTTCACTATTCCTAAGGGTTTACTGGAGCTATTGCATGGAGGACTCAGTTAGAACTCAAGTGGCAGAGTTATGACATAGTTGGAAGAAGTAGTTATGGATTTGTATTCAGTTTAACTTAGTTAGACTCAATTGAGCTAGTTGTATCTAGTCTAATTGATTGATACACTAGTGAGAGTGGAGTGAATTAATTATTTAATTAATTCACAAATAATAACTCATTAATCAACTGAAAAATACAACAGTTAACTATAGTGCATGGCAGTTTCAGTAGAGACCAATGGAGAGATAGGTGAAAGGGAAAGATAGACTATCTATTGTGACTATAGTGATGCATTGATTGCATCACACACTCAGTGGAGATGCCAATGAGGATTGCGCAATCAAGGATGGAGTAATTCGAATTCATTCAAAGCTATTCTTCAATAGAGATTGCGCATTGGAGGCAGGCTAGTAGGTGGCATAGATCGATGCATGGATTTGAAAGATTGGGCCTAATTAGTGTATGAAGAATGTATTGTACTGAGAGCTTGTGATAAGCTTTGTATGTTTGTATGATATTGTCATATGATCTCCATGTTACATAATATATAGTTGGGGTTTTCAGCTTCAGGCTTTCCCGTTAAAAACTGTGTTATGTGCGATTGATAATTTTTGTTTATGCTTCACATGTGTGTGCAATTAAATTTTCCACAAAAGATTAATGAGTGGAATAAATTCAGTATCTTGCATAAAGTTAAATAGTGTGAGATCAGGTGGATCTTGGACATATGCATGCATAGTGCATATAATTTCTACATGTTGTATATCGTCGTTGTTTCTTATGTGTGTGCAGGTATCCGAGAGTGAAAGCGAGCGGATTGTGATCTGTCAAACCAGGAGCGAGAGGAAGCCACTCTTTTCGACGACAACAACAACGTAGGACCTCTGGTAAGTCATCTATCGAATCTTCGTCCATTCGTTAACTGGGAACACACATTATAGCTTGTCTCGTTTGTGGCTAGACACACTCTAGGGCTAGTGGGATCGCCTCTGTCCGCAGAGGGGATTTACCTCACCAACAATAGCTCAGAACAAGTGGAAAGTATATCAGATGGATGTCAAATCAGCCTTCTTGAATGGAATTCTAGAAGAAAAAATTTATGTACAATAGCCTCCAGGATATGAAGTTGAAGGTAAAGAAGATAAATTTTATAGATTGAAGAAAGTTCTTTATAGACTGAAGCAAGCAGTTAGAGCATGGTATAGCAGAATTGATAGTTACATGATCAAGAATGGATTTTCCAGAAGCAACATTGAGCCTACCTTATACACAAAGGTAAATGAGCATGGATAGATTTTTATTGTTTTCCTATATGTTGATGATATGATTTATACAGGTGATCTTGATTTAGATGAATTTAAAGCAGCCAAGATGAAAGAATTTGAGATGACAGATCTTGGTCTCATGAAATATTTTCTTGGCATTGAAGTTGAGCCATCTGAAAAAGGAATTTTTATTTGTCAAAATAATTATGCCAAAGATTTGTTGAAAAGATTCAGGATGGATAATTGCAAACTTGTACCTACACCAGTTGCAACAGGTACAAAGTTAAGTAAGGATGATGAAGGAGCAGATGCCAATCCAACTCTATTCAAAATATTGGTTGGCAGCCTCATGTATCTCACAGCTACAAGACCAGATATTATGCAGGGAGTAAGTTTGATTTCCAGATTTATGGAAATTCCAAAAGAAACACATTGGAGTGGTGGAAAAATAATTCTGAGATACATAGTAGGAACTAGAGATTATGGCATAACGTATGCAAGTACAAAAAAGAAAGATTTTATTGGATACACAAATAGTGATTTTGCAGGAAGTTTGGATGATCGGAAAAGCACATATGGTTATGTGTTCCATCTTGGTTCAGGAGTGATAGCATGGGCATCTAAGAAGCAGCCTATTGTGACACTATCATCAGCAAAAGCAGAATATGTAGCAGCAACATCAGCAGCATGTCAAGTAGTATGGTTAAGAAGAGTATTGGATGGACTCAAGCAGCAACAACAAGGATCAACATCGATATATTGTGACAACACTTCAGCGATTTCACTATCCAAGAATAGTGTGTTTCATCAAAAGGGCAAGCATATTGATACTAGATATCACTTTATTCGAGAACTTGTGAGCAATGGAGAAGTTCACTTGAAGCCTTGTAATTCGAGTGATCAGTTGGCTGATATCTTTACAAAGCCATTAGCAGTAGATTTGTTTGAGTTTCACAAAAGAAACTTGGGTGTTGTAAGCCTAGCTGAGACATAGACCAACAGGCGTGTTTGAGTTGTTATGAGTTATGTTTTAGTTGAGTAGTCGCAATTAAGGGGGAGTGTTAAAATATATAATTACCTCCCACATGCATTGTTAGACAATCAGTTAAGTGAGTTAGTGGAGTTGAGTGATAGATATATTTGGTGAGTGAGTTAGAGAGTGATTTAATTGAGAGCTGATCAAATTGAGTTATGTGAGAGTGTGTGCATGTCAATTTAGGTTAAATATCCTTCACCGGGCATTGTATTCAGATTGTGATTTAGAGTAATTGAAGATTAATTGAAGAGTCACAGCTCATTGTTTCGTGTGTGAAATACTTGTGTTATTTGTGTGTTTGAATCCTCTGCCTATCCAACAAAAATGGCCTCAACAATGTTGTGTTATTTTGCCAGAAGTTAAAAACAACACAGGTGCAAATTATCAATTGCGTCCTCAGCTTTCACTTGATAAGCGGTGGGGTAAGCTTAATCCTATATGTTCAACCAATTTTTCTCTTTGGAATCCAAGTAATCTTATAATCCCTCCCTCATTTTCATAACGAGGGTTATATTATGCAGAAACCCTTTATTCGGATTGTAGATTCACTGAACCTGTTGAGTCTTTATTAGGATGGGTGCACCAGTTTCAATTTACAGATGTTTTCTGTTGTAGACCATTTCAACTGGTTGAAAATGTTTAATTTTCAATCGACAATGTCTTGGGGATTAAGCCAAGCAACTACGCCAATGACCCAAAAAAATATGTGGCATGCCACATATAGAGTTCACATTTATTCTATACAATCATAGAACTGGCGAGTTTTTACACCACAATGATCTTTGGATTTTTTTGGGTGTTTGATTTTATGCTTCACAAATTGACCATAGTGCCATAATATTGGAGTTTTAATGTATCTTTAATGTATTTGTAGTTTTGGTTTTCCTCTTTGGTTGATGATAATGTCTGGGAGTCATATGTGAATGTTTTTATGATATTAAAAAAGAAGAAGTTATTATAGGAATATAAAATGTTTTTAAAGGATCATTTTGTAAGAATTTTTAAATTTTTTTATTTTTATTTTTATATGAATACAAAATTTATTTAAGAAAAAATTATATTAGTTATTATACTAGTATAAATATTTGTTTAAATGGAATACATATTTGTTACAATGGAAGTTTTACATTTAGGTGTAAATTTTTTTTTTTTGAAATATATAAATATAAAATGTATAAAAAAATTATTAATGGAATTTTGATATTTATATGGTATTACAATTTTTAAAGGTTTTATTTTTTATTTTTAAGGATATAATTATTTGTTTAAATTACCAGTTTAAAGTTTGTTTGAATGACGTAAATATTTAAATGAAAATTTATTTAGATTTGAAGTTTCAAGATTATTTGAAAGGTGTAAGAGTTGACATGAAAAGTTTCTTATCAAGATTTTAAAATTTAATATTTGCTAAATTTGGTAAATTTATTTTCTTAAAATATGGAAGTGTTTATAAAATTATTAAAAAGAAATGTGATTATTATATGATTTGATTTTTTTTCAAAAAACGATGATTGAAGTTTTGTTATATAGTTTTAATGAAATTTCATTTTTGAAAATATAAATAGATTGAATATTTTTAAAAAAATGTGCAATTTCAATCATTAATTTAACAATTCCAACTAATTTTTAAACATTTTAATTGAATTTGGAATAAAAACAACAACAAAAAAAATAAAAATTTCATATGAATATAAATTTATCTAATTTATGTTAGTTTATCAAGTGATTGTGAGGAATAATATTCTTCTCACCTAAATTCAATTTCCATATTAACATAAATGAAGTTGGTTGGAATTGAACAAATAAATTTAAAAATAAATATAGAAAAAGTTTTTAAAAATATGAAGAATTTTTTTTTTTTTTTTTACACACACACACACACACACACACATATATATATATATATGAAAATTTAATCATTTACAAAATTATAAGTTAAAATTAAATATTGTATTTAATGATTACTAAAACTTTTGGTTTTTTCAACAAATTATTATCAATATTTTATTTTACAATTCTTGGTGAAATTTACAATTGAATCTAATTAGGTATCTCAACGATTGATATTTTCAATGCCAATAACTCTTTTTATTTTAACATTTTTAATTCTCAAGAGTAATCGTATCATAATATTTGAATTTGGATAGATCATAACAATTTATCCTTTCAACCCTTTGGGTTAGATCTGATGAACCCTCCAGGCTAAATTGATTATATTAATTATTTTAAAATTAATTTAAACTCTTTCTTTCTCCATTTAAAAAAATATGATGATATATATCAAATTTTAAAAATAATGGTAAAATTGAAATCAATTTAGTATATATTCACAATAATAGCAATGAATACATCAAAATTTCCATGTAACGACCTCCCTCCCTTTATCATCACATTTGAGAAGAAGTGCGCTTTTTATCTTTTCTCATTGACTTGATACTTCATAGATGGTTCCATTTTCTTGTTTGCATATGACCCTTTTGAAAGTTTAGATAAATGTGAGATTCAAATATTATCTATAAGATGCGCATAAATACATATTATTATGAAACTTGGTTTCATATTCTACTAGGTGTCTTGGATTTTTCATAACTCTTCATGTTCACTTGTATTTAATGAACATTAAAACTTATTAAAATTAAATATTGTATTTAATGAATTTTAAAACTTTTAGTTTTTTCAACAAATTATTATCAGTATCTTATTTTACAATTCTTGGTGAAATTTACAATTGAATCTAATTAGGCATCTCAACCATTGATATTTTCAATTCCAATCTCTTTTTATTTTAACATTTTTAATTCTCAAGAGTAATCATATCATAATATTTGAACTTGGATAGATCACAACAATTTATCCTTTCAACCCTTTGGGCTAGATCCAATAAACTTTCAAGACTAAGATGATTATATTAATTATTTTAAAATTAATTTAAACTCTTTCTTCCTCCATTTTAAAAATATGATGATATATATCAAATTTTAAAAATAATGATAAAATTGAAATCAATTTAGTATATATTCACTATAATAGCAATGAATACATCGAAATTTCCATGTAACCACGTCCCTCCCTTTATCATCACATTTGAGAGGAAGTGCGCTTTTTATCTTTTCTCATTGACTTGATACTTCATAGATGGTTCCATTTTCTTGTTTGCATATGACCTTTTTGAAAGTTTATATAAATGTGAGATTCAAATATTATCCATAAGATGCACATAAATACATATTATTATAAAAATTGGTTTCATAAGGCTACGAGGTGTCTTGGATTTTTTATAACACTTCATGTTCACTTGTATTTAATGAACATTAAAACTTGTTAAAATTAAATATTGCATTTAATGAATATTAAAACTTTTAGTTTTTTCAACAAATTATTATCAATATCTTATTTTACAATTCTTGGTGAAATTTACAATTGAATCTAATTAGGTATCTCAACCACTGATATTTTCAATTCCAATAACTCTTTTTATTTTAACATTTTTAATTCTCAAGAGTAATCATATCATAATATTTGAACTTGGATAAACAATATCAATTTATCCTTTCAACCCTTTGGGCTAGATCCAACGAACTTGCAAGGCTAAATTGATTATATTAATTATTTTAAAATTAATTTAAACTATTTCTTTCTCCATTTAAAAAAATATGATGATGTATATCAAATTTTAAAAATAATGGTAAAATTGAAATCAATTTAGTATATAGTCACTATAATAGCAATGAATACAACGAAATTTCCATGTAACCACCTCCCTCCCTTTATCATCACATTTGAGAGGAAGTGCGCTTTTTATCTTTTCTCATTGACTTGATACTTCATAGATGGTTCCATTTTCTTGTTTTCATATGACCCTTTTGAAAGTTTAGATAAATGTGAGACTCAAATATTATCCATAAGATGTGCATAAATACATATTATTATGAAACTTGGTTTCATATTCTACGAGCTGTCTTGGATTTTTCATAACTCTTCATGTTCACTTGTGGCTTTTCGATTTACAAAAAAGTTAATATTGCAATTTACATAGTACCTTAAGGATCATGTTTCCAACATTCACCCCCACCATGGCCTCACCTTAATTTGAAGGGACTACATGAGTCCAAGAAGAGAGATAAAATTTGAAGGTAAATAACAAACAATGCCTAGATGTGATCTCTAAATCTAGTGGTTTAAAGAGACCACAAACCAAATAGGGTAGCAAAAGTCGAAGTCTTCTAATAGTGGTGGTTTAAGGAAGAACACAAACCAAAAATGTAGCAGCAACTGAATTCTCCTATCAATGGTGGTTTAAGGCTAGTCACTAACTCTAGAAGTTGGCTTGAAGCAATTTCTAGAACAATTCTTAATTTGGATAGAAGTTGACTTCTTTTACTAAATAGAAGTGCTTTCTGATAATGGTTTAAAAATAACACAAACTATTGAAATGTTGGTTTGAACATCACCACAAACTTGTGTATAGTAGGATAAGTAAGCCTTCTGCTAAGTGGTGGTTTACGAAGGACCACAAACCAACTAGATTTTTTAGGATGAACACACACAAAATTGTGTTAATGAAACATGAGTTTGTATCTAACTACATCTCAGACTTTTATTCTCATTGAATCTAGCCCTATGATCTAACTACTAGTTGTTGTTCTAGATATGGCTCAAGCTTGCTTGATGTGACTTCGAAATTGGTAATTTACTATCAATTCTCCCCTCATCAGATACAAGGTGAGAGGAAGTGAAAAATAAAAGTATGTTATTTTTAGCTTAGAGAATAAGTAACTATACATTTGAAGGTAAACCACATCATATGAAACATGATAATAATTTTGAGAGCTCTTTGAGAAATTTTTATAACTAATCTAGTATTTATGCATGGAAAATTTCCATTGTTAAAAGATTAGGTCATGCAATTCTTGTAAATTAAGTCCTCATTGGTCATTTCAATGGTATTTAGCCATATCCTCAAGCTATATATTATTAGATTTAAAATAATTGGATGGAGATGATTAAAGGGAGGCTCTCCCACCACTTCTATTCTTGAGGTTATTACACTTTTCTATTTGAATCAAGAGATGATACGAACCTTCTATTTTGAAATGGTCCATACTTCATGCAACCAAAGAAAATATAGTCAAATTATTGGACTTGATATTTTGAGTTGTAAGTGGATGTTAACTTAGAAAATATTAGGTGGGTTTAGCTCTCTCATTTTCCCCTTTATTGCTAAAGTGATGATACATTTATAAATATATATATCAAATAAAACACATATCCTTTTAACTCTGAAAAAGTATAAAAAATATAGCTTGTAAATATTATCCTATAAACTCCATATCCATTAATCCTTACATCTAACACCTTTCACTCTTAACCACTATATACCCTAGATCCCTATAACCATCACCACTAAGATTCTATCGCCATTTAACTCCTAATATCTTACATCAATCCCATAACCAATATTAATGCATATAATCCCTAGCCTCCATCCACTAAACCCTATAACCTATAACATAAACCCTAATCCTTATAAATCAAAACTCTATATCCAACATATTATAACCCTTAAGCACTCCCATAGATAACTACAAAAACCTTCGACATTCAGAAGACATAACCCACAAATTTTTTATCCCTTATTTTCCAAAATTTTCAATTTTCAATCACTAGCAACTAAAAGCCCTGGACCACAAAATTCACTAACCCATAGCATATTAAAAATATTATCTCTTTCTCTCTCTCTCTCTCTCACACACACACACCCATACACACACAACTAATATATATACCAGTATATGTATTGACATGTTATGTACACATTATAATTTGGTATATAAACTGATATTGTCTATTGGCATATATACATATACCCCTCCTATCCTTGGCATACTTTCACAGTTGGTTTTAACTAATAGCATCCATTTTAATATCTAATGTTTACCACCTTTCCACTAAAACTTCTAAGGTTTATTCTACATTTTTTATATATAATAAAGCAAACTGTGAACCTTATTATTCCCATAATTTCCTAATTTAATGTGTGAGTATTGACTTATTGCAATAATAATACCCTGGAAATCATGTGATGGAAAGTCATGATGTTTTGGGATGAAACTAAGATGACTTGTATCCTTCTACCCCTCCTCTCTTTCCAATGTACATGAACATACTTCCCTTTTCCAAGTGTCAAATATCTTCCCATGCATCCCTAACATCTTGTACTATATTTTCCATATTTTATAAGGCTATAAATATTACAATTTTCATTACCAAAAACTAATAAAAAATTGTAACACATATTTTAAAAATATTAACTTATATAAATTTTAAATATTTTTTAAAGACCTGTAAATTTTACAACTTTCATTACCATAAAATAATAAAATATATAACACTACTTTTATAATATTAGCCATATATATACATTTTAAATTTTCTTTAAAGATGTAAATGTGAGAAGAATGAGAGGATTAATAATTCTTAATATTGGAAGAAAAAAAGTATACAATTTTTCATAGGGATTAGGATAAATTATTATAACTAGGAAAAGGCTTACTCACCATGTAAAGCATATTGATTACAATACAGGAAATTGTCAACTTTTTTTTAAAATGGTTGGATATTCCATAACCAATATTAAAACCATAAATTATTTGTGATGTTGAAGCGAAATAACTTGACAAACATTATCTTTTGGATTAAAAAGGATTCCAATTTCCTTATGCATTCCTCCAATTTCTATGTCCAAATACACCATGACTACGTGGAAAATAACTATGCTAACAAAGATCCAAACCTTGAGATTGGAATAATATTGAAAAATGGGGGTAGAACTACATGTTATATGCCATAGCTCTAAGTTCATATTGATGGTTTCAAATCACATTTGTTCTCACATGAGTGAGAAAATAGTTCATCATTCCATTTACATCAGTTTGGGAAATTGAAAGATACTTTTTAATCCCTTAAGCATGTGTTCATTAATTTTGGTTTTGGTGTAGGAATTGCACAGAGCATCATCAGAAATGGAGTGGAATCTATTGGAGATAAGAGGAGAGTTGTGATTCACATCTCCGTTGGCTAGGATATGTGAAACTTCATTAGCTGATATACGCATATGCAAGAAGGTAATGGCTTTGTGGAGTTGAAGCCATTATTCCATGTTTTCCAATATAGAGGCTAACTACCAACTCTTTGAAATTTTGGATGAGGAGGAGCCATGAAGAAGATGCTCGGCTGCATTAATGATGATCTAAGAGTCCCCTTCAACCTCTAGGGGGAAGAGATCATTCTCTTCAGCAAGGTTGAGGCCTTGGATGAGTCCTTCCGGTTCAACAAAGTTGTTGCTATCTCAACCAATGGATCCATAGAAGATGAGAAAGGGGGTGCCTTCAGAGTCACGAAAGATTCCTACAAATCCAGCTTCGCCCGGATTGCCTTTTGAGGCTCCATCAAAGTTGACGGATACCTCTTGAGGGGGTCACCCTAACAGATACCTCTTGAGGGAGAGAAAGTGGGAGAGGGTAAATCGTTGACTAGAATGGAGAAAAAGGGGGAGGAGAGCATACTCATGATCCATCTGATCCAGGTGGGACTGAAGCCGAACGCCAGGAGCACTTGATGGATTTAAGTCCAAATAAGTTTATCAAATTATTTGGAGAGATCAATTTTGAGAAGCACACCTGGATTTTTGTGCATTTTCAGAGAGTGGATGACTTCATGCGTTAGGATGATTATGTCCAATATCTGTCTTCAATCCACATATCATGTTTTTTCAGGTGATATAAGTAGTGGGAGGAGAGGTTTGAGTCTGTTGGCTATCAATTTTGATATGAGCTTGTAAATGACGTCGCAAAGGATGAGTGAGCCAAAATTGTTCAAAGCGGAAGGGCTTGCTGCTTGTTGCGCCAAGGTAGGACCATTGCAGTTGAATAGGCCAATGATTAGACCCTGAATCAGACTAAATGGTGGTGGCCAATG
Source organism: Pinus albicaulis (assembly GCA_034641835.2). Classification (NCBI taxonomy): domain Eukaryota; kingdom Viridiplantae; phylum Streptophyta; class Pinopsida; order Pinales; family Pinaceae; genus Pinus; species Pinus albicaulis. Next base: position 1,300,072,096 of record CM076575.1, read on the forward strand.
ATCCTATATATGAGCATATATTCCGTATGTGTGCATATCTTTCGTAAAAGTGCATATCTTCCGCACTTGCACATCTTTCGTACATGTACATATCCTGTATATGAGCATATCTTCCGTATGTGCGCATATCTTCTGTAAATGCACATATCTTCTGTAAATGTGCACATATTTTATATATGCGCAACTTTTATATATGCACATACCCATGCACAACTCTAACCTCCATATATACATAGTTTCCACATATGTGCGCAACTTCTGTGTATACACATATAAAGAAGTGGTGCATATATGGAATATAGGTGCATTTACGGAAGTTTTACATATACGAAATATATGTGCATTTACGAAATTTGTACATATACAGAAGATATTCACTTATACTAACGTTGCGTGGAACTCTAACCTCTATATATGCGCATGTCTTACATATTTGCATGACTTTCGTATATGTGCATGTCTTCCGTCTATGTTCTTCTTCTGTATATGCAATTCTTTATTATAGGCATAGAAGCATGCATGTATCTTGCACATATATGGAATATTATACGCATATAAAAAATATTATGTGCATATACGGAATATATGCGCATATATGGAAGATTTTCACATATACAGAAGATGCAAATATACAGAAGTTGTGCATAAATTCCATAATATGCATACACAAGTCTCTATATATGCGCAACTTCCGTATATAGGGTGGAAATTATGTTGTATTCTTAGCTAATGTACTTAACTGCAAATCATTCACTTTATGCTCCTTCTTTTTTGCATTGAAAACTTCTCCAACACTACCTGAAACTTCTGAAATTCTTGCTTTCTCTACTAGTTGACTATCTATATCAACTAGACTATCATCATTAAACAAAATAAAAGACTCTAAGTCGGTATGTACAATGTGTATAGGGTGATTATTTGGTTTCTCTTTGTTGTTGATCATATATTTCATCTTGGTTTCCCGGTACAATTTTCTGAGCTGACCGAACACTGGTATAGTAGCATAAGAGAAATTGAGCTACAAAGTGCCTTTTAGCTTTTCTCCCCATGATCGAGAGAGTAACATTCCATACCTTGGAGGAGTATCAGATACAACCACATCCATTAGAAAATTCTTTTTTGGAATCTGATCAAGAGATACTACCAAATCTTTAATGAGACCGAGACACCTAACCCTTCCTGAGTCAAAGGAGTAAAGGTCATGATATGGGTGCATAATATCCAATCATAACTTGTCCATTATGGATTTGGGAATGAGATTGTGAGATGCTATAGAGTCTAACATGACATTGTGAAGGGTGAACCATGGACTCTAAGATTGAGGTAGAAAGGTGGGACTTCACTGAATGGTAAGTTCCCATCCACGGCTGGGAAAAACAACAACTCAGGGTGGCCATCGCAAACATTCACCATACAATATGTTTAGTAGACTTTGAGAATTTTAGCTACATGAAACTCATACTGATCGTTATTTACTAGTTCAGTCAAAGGAATGGAAACTTTCAATTTGGAAATCTCATTCTCTAGACTAAACAAATTGGGATATTTTTCTACCTCTTTGGACGTGACATCCTTCCTTTCGGACTATTCTTTGGCGGGAATCTCCTTTCTATGACCTGCAGTTTGTGTTTCCTTATCTTTATTTGAATTATTGGTGGATGCATCATTGTTTTGTCTCTAAATAGTGGCAACAAGCTCCTTTTCTTTTTGTTGATTTGAAGAGGTCAGTTTTTGGGGTTGAGTATCCTTTGGAGAAGTTGCCTCTTTTGATTTGAAGTGATAGGAACGTTTGTGTTCCTCAAACTATATTTCCTTTGCTTTGAGCTAAGGTAATTTTGAAAACCTCTTTGATAATATTTCATGTCCGTTGCTATCCTATCATCATTTGAAGGAACAAATTTTTGCTCATTAGATTGACCAGCCTCAAGTTCTTGAGTATATTCTTCATCTTCGCTAAGAAAATAGGCTGTTGATCTTTGTGAAAGATATGATTCTCTTCCAAAATCTCATGTTCTTCAACCTTTGCATAATTCTACTAGAGTGGAGTACAGATCTAGTGTTGTTCCTATTGGTCCTGACCTCTTTGCTCTCTTTTCTTGATCCCAAATTAAGGTTGTTGTTGTTGTTGTTGTCCTCTAAAATTATGATTTCTGATCTGATTTTATGTTTTCCTATCTGATATTGTCATCCTATCAATCATATTTTCCATGGTTATGATTAAAGTACCCAGCTTACCATCAGAAGAAGTAGATGGCTCTTCTTTGTTTGTAACCCTTTTTTTCTATTTTTGGCTTTGATTTCTTAAACAAAATGTTTGCTTCAATGCACACATAATTGCTTTGCATTTCTTCAAAATTTGCACAACTCCTCTCCCTCGGCTGATAGGCCATGTCAGGATCAAAGGCATCAGGATAGTGAGGAAATTCCAATCTAGGAGGAGGTTTGATGTCATTTGGAATAGATTTATACACCTTATTGAATTTGGCAGTGAAGCCTTGTCCAAATTCATTTGGATTCCTTTTCAAAGCATTATATTCCACTAGAATTTGAAGAGGATTCTTATTTTCTTCCGACTTGGCTAAGAAAAGATCGAATAATGATGTGAGTTAGCTATTGAATGTGCTATTAGAGTACGAAACCACTTCTTGACATCTCCTGAAAAACTTTAGGCAATTACCCTCATCTTGGCATCATCATTGTCGATCTCTTCAAGATCAATGAAATATGTTATTTTTTCCACATGATATTGAGTTGAGACCTCCATTTTACCATCAAATAGAGGGAGTATTTGACCATATCCTTGAGGAAAATTAGTGAGTGCAGGAGGCAACACTAAAGGGGAAAAGCTGGACATGAATGCTGCAGAAGGTGGTGTGGGGATAATAATAAGGGGTTTTAATGTAGAAGATGAATTTGGAGGAAGTAATGGATGAGAAGTGCATGATGTTGCAGTAGCTGAATGAGATGATGAAGTTATGGATGTAGCAGTAGACAAGCTTTCTTGCTCATACTGAATATAAGCTTTCTCATAGGTATATTGTAAGTTATTAGCCAATTTTTGAAATTTTTGAAAATGGGACCAAACCTTCCTATCAGTTTTATATGAAGACTCTAATGATGGTGGAATCAATTCAATTTTTACAGGATCATATACTATTTCTGAAAGTGAAGATTCAAACTTAGTCCTAAACAATGAAAGCTCAAATTTGATGTCGAAAGGTAAATCTTCTAATGTAGTCAAATCAATAGGAAGTGATATAGATCTTACCAATGACGATGAGCTTGTGTCAACTTGTTGAAGTTGTGATATTTATTTCTTTAGAATCCTCTAAGGTTCTTAAAATAGTGAGAGTGGATTAGGATTGGGATTTGACCTTGTGAAATTTTTAGGAGCTAGTTCTGAAATTGGCACTTTGGCTTTGAAAATATGAGTCAACCTTATTGAAAGCTAGGTCCTGTCACCCATAGGCCTAGATCTCAATGAATTTGTCGTGAAATCCCAGGGAATATGTGATATTTCATTCCCTAGCAACAGTGCCAAATTTTTTATCCTCCACAATGTCCCAAGGCTGAGAAGGAGACCGCAAGAGGTAACATCGAACCTCTTAGGATTTGGTAGCCAACCCTACCAAATCAGAGAGGGATCTCTCTGTGATATCACAACCAACAATGTGATTAGAGAGGGTGAAAATATATTAGGATAGGTATTGAGCTCTAGGGTTTAGCTGGATCAGGAGGAGAGGTTAAGTAAACTAGGTCATGTCTCAAAATATTTCAATTGCAGGGATACAAAGGGTTAAGGCAGGTATGTTCAGTGACACTTTGAGGTTGTGAATCTAGTATAGGGTGGAAAAGAAAAGGTTAAAAATTGTATAAATTATACAACATGCATGTATATCTTGGATTCAATCAGATCCAACAATGTATTAAATTTAAATACTTAATCGATTCTATAAATATTTTGCGGAATTAAAAACACAATCGTCAATCACATGAAGTAAAGAAGAATCAAATCAAACCACAACACAGATAATTTCCCAGGGAAATCTTGCTGCTCAAAACCCAACTATCTTCTATTGTATATTCAACATGGATCATGAAACAATTACATACAAAACTCTTCTCACAAGAGCCCTATAGTACTCAGCTAATTGTCTCACACTATCATACAAAAAGTGACCAATACTTAACCAATTTACTACCTCCAGACAACCTGCCTTGCTTGCGCAATCCTTGATGAATGCAATCCCTAAAAGATAGGATTTTTGGCCTTCCTTAACTTTGCAAGTATCATGGGCACTCCAATGGGTTTTTGGTTGCATGGGTGCAACCCAATAATCCTACAACTGATAGTGAAATTCCCTTTCACCTAGATCTCAACTTGGTCTCCACTGGATTTGACATGCATGCAACTAATAATAGTAAATCCTCAGTTGCATGTGAGTTCACTGATTGTGAATTAGTTAATATTTAAGTCACTTGATCTCTCACTAGTGTGTTAAGTAGTTACAAGTAGCACAACTAAGTTTAACTCACTTAACTAAGTTAAACTGATTACAACCTACATTAACTAATGCACCACAACAATTCGAACTTTGTTAAAACTATAATTACTCTGCATGCCTCACCAACTACCTTTAACTCAAAATCCATGAGGTAACTGAGTTTATCACTCTCAGTTAACTATTACAAGTTATTTTTGAGACTAGATTACATTTTATTTTCCATCTTAATTAAGGGATAACTAAAATAGACATGCACCAAAAATAGCCCTGTGGGTCCCACCCTAGTGTAGGTGCTTAATGCACTAGGCATGGGTGCTGAAATTTTCTTGTTTAATTTCAAAAAAAATGATCATGACAAGCATGAGTTCATTTATCAGAAGATAACTAAAACATAAACATTAAATTCCTATCAAAATAGGGCATAAGCTTTAAGAATTCTATTTAACGACTCATAGGAAGATCATTGAAAGTAAAGATATGCAAAGAAGGATAAATAAACATTCATTATAGTGATTTACATAAGAAAAACAATGTCACAAAATCATACCACTTGAATCCCTATATAATAGTTGCAACTGGCCTTTAAATTTCCTGCAAAAAGATGATATATACAAGCTCCAAGCCTTATACTCTTTGATGTACAACCTTGAATCTGACTAAAAAAAGATACATATAGACCAAAATCACATTCCCCTATCTCAAGGGTCCAATCCTTCATGATAGGAACTGATTTACACTAATTTCTCTAACCAAACCTAAGGCTAGGGAGGTTAGAGAAAACTCTCCATTTAGCCTTTGACTGACCTTACTAACATTAATGACCATCCTAATTACATAAAACCACATTCAAAAACTCAATTACACTTAGTTACATCATGTAGAAACCCAAATTGACTAATTACATCATGAAAAGTCGAGTTTGACTAATAAAAATAAAAAAATAACAATTTTTTTTTTCTAAGTAAGATTAAATTCTATTAGTGAAACATAATGTACATGGAGGCACAGACCTCTGCAGCTCAAGCCTGAATCAACAGGATGATTCGCAAAAAAATAACAAAAATGGGACTGCCCACGTAGGGGAAACCAGTCCAAAGAGAGGTTGGTTCGCTGCCTCGTGTGAGGAAACCAGCCTTATACAGACAAAACTTATGAATTGTTTACTAAATGTGCCATACATAGATAACAAAATTTAACAGGACCTTGTGATCAAGGACCTTGATACTAAAAGCAATAGACCAAAAAAAACCTGGGAGCCTAGGTGTCATGAGGCGTAGGAGGAGTATCTTCTACAATGAGACACTTCTATTCATCGGCGTCAGTGGCCTACGAATCTTGGGTAGAAAGTGCTGCGTGCCGAGGCTCCATGGTCTCACCATATTTGCCCGTGGCCTGTTTGCTCTTCTTCTTATCGTCCCTGCTATTTCCAGAGTTGTTGCTGCTATCCGAGCGCAAATTATGATTGCCTGATTCAGGGTCACCCTTGACATCCACAGAGGAGTCGAAGTCACGGCATGAGTGCTTCTGAAAATTGGGCGGGCGGAGGCTGGAAACCTCAGCAGGATCCTCCCTGAAGGAAACCGAAATGGTGGCGACGACACGGGGATGGTCCAAGGAGTAGTGGAAGTGGAATTGAGTAGAGCTAGAGGTCTGTGGGGTGACAAAGGAATCTAGGTGGGGCATGTTAGCCCCCCATAAAATTTTTGACGGGAAAACAGGGGGTTAAAATGTTTCTGAGCCTTCAAGGAATGCATTTCCTCTGAAAACACATAATCCTTGAAGCCTCCTTGTGCCTTCTATTGGTCCTTGCCTTCAGAGAATTTTTCCGCAACTTGTTCAGCGCCAGAGCATCTTCCAAGTAGATTCATCAGAAAGTGCCTGAAAAGAGCTTTCCAACGGTATGCTACATTCTCAAAACTGACTTCTGGATTGAATTCTATGCCTAAGTGAAGTAAAAGCCCTTATACCCCCTATCTCCCCATTTTCCCGCTTAATCTTTGTTTTATTTAAGTCTTATGCCCCTTTTCACCCTTTCCGATTATAAATCGCTTTTTAAATCATGTTAAACAAAAATAAGTGATTTATATAACCACTTCCCCGACCATGCCCCTTAGAACCTTATAATAAACAATGTTAACGTTTATTATTAAGTCCCGCCCTTTATAACCACTTTCCCTTTCCATGCCCCGCCATACATTGTAATCAAATTTATTATAAAGTTTATATTATATAAACCCTGCCAAATTACAATCACAATCGCAATCGTTTCCAATCACATGTTCTATTATATATGCTCCGATCGCGCAATCGCGACTTAAACTCCGATCGCACCATTCTGCCCGATCGCATCGCACATCCTCCCGCTCCCGATTGCGATTGTCGCCCACTCCCGATCTCTGATTCCGATTGCACCATTCCGCCCGATCGCATCGCACATCCTCCTGCTCCCGATTGCGATTGTCGCCCACTCCCGATCTCCGATTACGATCGCTCCATCCCGCCCGATCGCATGATCGCAAGTCCGATACCCGATTGCTCCGATCCTCCGATTACTATTGGACCTGCCGGGCCCACCGTACCACTCTTCCGCCTAGTTCATATAATAAAGGGGTTTTCCCTTTGTAAATCGGAAATTCGTATTATTTTCGGTTTACAAAGGGTTTTCCCCAATAGCATCGGAAATTTTGTGCCGCACCACTCCGCCATGCTCCACCTCCCGATTCCGATTTGCGATTGAGATTCGTACCCCCAGTCCCACCATTTAGTTCTTCCACCCATTCCTTATAAAATCCCATTTTCCTTTGTAAAGTCCAAATTTCATTTGTTTTATTTATATAAAGGCTTTTCTCCCCATCGCATCGAAATTTTCCCTTTGTATATTACTCCGCCAGCCCCGCTTCGATTCTGATTGCGATTGCTATTGGTTATATGTTTCCTGCCTCCTCTCAATTCCTCCCTATTCAATATTTTTCCCTTCACTAAGGCAGGTTCCGTTCAAATGTCATTTTATTTAAAAAGGTTGGTTTTAATCAACAGCGTGGAATGTTTGAAAGTTTGAGGTCTGAAAACTCAGAGCCTGGGTTATAGGAAGTAAGGCACAGTATGAAGATCAAATGCAAATGCAACAGGCCATATCTGTGTTAAATATCAGAAGAATACTTTCTCCAAAGAGACTTCCAGACAGTGTTCTCCATGCCTCCTCGAGCCCTTAAACGTATGTTACAGATAGAAGATTCTTTAAGACTATCTGGACAGCAGTAATGGAGGTAGGGAGAGACATGCAGACCTTCTCATCCAGTTTATCATTTCTAGAAGGCAGCGCAGAGTTCTAGACACCTGAAAAGACTCCAAGAAGCAGCAGAGGTCAATCTTGGCTTGATAGAGGCCTCCCAAACAGCTCTCAGAGTACACAGAGCGATGCAGATTGCCATTAAGCAGAGTGGGCATTCGACCTACCTCCCCTCTGTCTTAATGAGATCCATTCAATGTTCATCTACCTATGTTTTTCTCTTCCCCTATTAGAATTCCCAAGAGCGATATTGAAAGGGTGTGGTTTGGCCGTTGTTGTCCAGTTGCTGCGGTTGCAGTTAGGGAAATTCATTTGGACTGTTAGAACAGTCTTGGGAGAGAGTAGCATTGTAGTTGAATGTAGTAGGCTGGGAGGAGAAATTTGGATTGTTTTTCAGCCATTGATCTCTGATGTATATTACTGGTTTTGCATCATTAATCAAGCACATTTCATAGGATCCTGGTCTATTACTATTGGTGATGTTTTCCTAGCTCTGTTTATCACATTTTAATATTGTTTCATCTTCTGCTGGCTTGCATCAGAAATCTGGCATAGGATTTGCCCTTGTTAGGCACCCTATGTTTCTGCTCTCCTTGCCTTAATGTTTTCTGCTATATGTGTATCTAAGTGTTGATTTCAGTTGATTTAACCAGTGTAGTGGATGTCATTGCCTACTAGCTAATGTATGAATTAAATGAATCTGTTCTTAGATGTTCTTGTTGGGTTTAAGCTGGAAGATTTGGGAACACTAGGGATTAGAGTTAGCCCTGTCCACTAGGATCCTTGTGCAACCAGCTAGCCCTTCTAAGATCTCTCTTGTTAAACTTATCTCAGCTTTTCCTTGGAGCATGCTAAAGCTGACCTGCAGTTAAATGACCTCTGGTCCGATCTATAAGTTGCCCCTTTTTCCCTCTTTTGAGAGCTTCCTTTGAGTATGTCCAAGCAGGTCTAGAGTTAAATGACCTCTGATCTGATCTATAGACAGAAATTAGGTTGCTTTCTTTCTTTCACTTTCAATCCTTAATGTTCCATCCCACCCTCTAATCTAAAGAGATCCTTTAGTATTAGATGACTTTCCCTTTGGAAGCCTTGACTATTTGTTGCATGTAATCACCTTTCATGACTCCATAGCCCAATGGATGGCACTTTCTTGACCTATCCTCTTTGCAGAAACACCCTGTTGCTTTGTCCCTTCCTCCCATTACTTTCTCAGTCCATGATCTCATGACCAACCCAGCAAATCACCAACCAAATCATTTAAAACCCCCCTTTGTGCTTCATACCTGGCCTACATCTCATTTTGCGCTTCAAAGATATATCATTCTTCACTCTATTTGGATAGATCCCTCTCTGGGTCCAGGAGGGCTAGATCCTAGGGCCCCAAAGTGGTTTGATGTTATCTTATCTTTTGGTATTGCCAAATCTGCCAAAACATAGGAACCCCAACATAATGGCGACTCCACTGGGGAATAAGACCAAAAGCTTGATTTGGTAAATCACTGTGGTGGACAGTAAAATTGTAAATCATCCACCTAGCGACTCCACAATTCATGAATGATTAAAATACTCCACTGGTGATCAGTAGGCCGCTGGTTATCTGTGTGTTCACAAGACTCCACTGGGAGACCATGTCGCAGTACGACATCATCCATGCCAAAGACCAAGTCACTTCACTAATGGAATATCCTGAACAGTTTGCAGAAATGTTTCCAGATTTCATGGTAGTATGTCATGATATGATTTCTAGTGACTTGGCAGAGTATAAGGTGGAGGACCTTCCAGGGGTTATTCCTCTCAGCTCAAAAGGCGGACCCGTGATCAAGAAAAATTTTCTAGAGCTGGTGATTGAAAGGTATGAAGCTGGGATCAAACTTTTGAACTCAGAGGAAAGATCATATCATTTCAGAGACCCCAGAGCATTTTTGGAAAGTCTCCCGCCCCCCAAAAGGGAAGAGATTCCGCTGCTCTTCGAAATACAAGAAGAAGAAGATCCGGCTTTCATGAGCCACACTGAAGATGCAGTGGAAGATGCAATAATCGAAGTTGCCCAGGACGCAAACGACCTACCAATAATGGCATGCCAGAAAGAAGAGAGTGTACATCATGCGTTCATTGATCATGTGGCAGAGTACGTGGAGGCCCTGATTAGCTCAATTACTCCAGCGTTGATCCTTAGCACGGGCCAGATTTATCAGAAGTGGTCACTACTGATGGTGACCTCAGTTTGGAAGGACCACATGCAAAGCAGCCTGTGGTTATCTCTGACAGGAAGTCATTGTTCATATCCTTTTTTGTTACTACTTGACTGGCTGCATTAGCATTATTGTATTACCTAGAGCATCAGAGATTTCTGGTTAGAGTAGGGTAGGTAGGAAGTCTAAAATAAAGCCCAGTCTGTGAGCATGTAGTTAGTTGTTTTAATTTCTGCAAAGTCCAGCAAGTCAGACAGTCTAATCCTGGCTTGCCAGTTTTTCAATTTCTGTCTTAGAATGTAGAGAATAAATCTGCTAGACAGTTTAATCCTAGCAGATATTAGATTAGGTAGAGAAGCTATGAGGCCAAAAATATAATCTGGTCTCATGGAGTAATAAGGGTAGAAGTAGAATAGGTTTACTTTCCTGTTTGTAAAAATTGATGATGTAAAGGGTGTGCAAGTCCAAATGCAACCAAAAGAAGAATGTTAGGACTATAGTGTGGGTAGGTAGTTGTTTGGGAGAAATTTTACTACTGATATGATGTCTTCATAATTTGTGGCAGCTGATCAAAGAAAGAAATGAATGAGTCAAGCACCAGGCATTTGGCCTACACCAAATATTTACTTTCTGAATTCTTGACTCCTTCAAGAAGAAGCCATCCCCATGTGGAGCCAATGTTAGCCCCCCATAAAATTTTTGACAGGAAAACAGGGGGCTAAAATGTTTCTAATCCTTCAAGGAATGCATTTCCTCCGAAAGCACATCATCCTTGAAGCCTCCTTGTGCCTTCTGTTGGTCCTTGCCTTCAGAGAATTTTTCCGCAACTTGTTCAGCACCAGAGCATCTTCCAAGCAGATTCATCAGAAAGTGCCTGAAAAGAGCTTTCCAACAGTATGCTACATTCTCAAAACTGACTTCTGGATTGAATTCTATGCCTAAGTGAAGTAAACGCCCTTATACCCCCTATCTCCCCATTTTCCCCCTTAATCTTTGTTTTATTTAAGTCTTATGCCCCTTTTCCCCCTTTCCGATTATAAATCGCTTTGTAAATCATGTTAAACAAAAATACGCGATTTATATAACCACTTCCTCGACCATACCCCTTAGAACCTTATAATAAACAATGTTAACGTTTATTATTAAGTCTCGCCCTTTATAACCACTTCCCCTTTCCATGCCCTGCCATACATTGTAATAAACTTTATTATAAAGTTTATATTATATAAACCCCGCCACATTACAATCAAAATCGCTATCATTTCCAATCGCATGTTCTATTATATATGCTCTGATCGCGCAATCGCAAATATTTGCGATGCGATTGATCGCGTCGCAAATATTTGTGATTGCGCGATCGCGACTTAAACTCCAATCACACCATTCCGCCCGATCGCATCGCACATACTCCCGCTCCCGATTGCGATTGCCACCCATTCCTGATCTCCGATTCCGATCGCACCATTCCACCCGATCGCATCGCACATCCTCCCGCTCCCGATTGCAATTGCCGCCCGCTCCCGATCTCCGAATGCGATCGCTCCATCCCGCCCGATCGCATGATCGCAAGTCCGATCCCCGATTGCTCCGATCCTTCGACTGCGATTGGATCTGTCGGGCCCACTGTACCACTCTTCCGCTTCGTTCATATAATAAAGGGGTTTTCCCTTTGTAAATCGGAAATTCGTATTATTTTCAGTTTACAAAGGGTTTTCCCCAATCGCATCAGAAATTTTGTGCCGAACCACTCCGCCATGCTCCACCTCCCGATTCCGATTTGCGATTGCAATTCGTACCCTCGGTCCCACCATTTAGTTCTTCCGCACATTCCTTATAAAATCTTGTTTTCCTTTGTAAAGTCCAAATTTCATTTGTTTTATTTATATAAAGGCTTTTCTCCCCATAGCATCAGAAGTTTCCCTTTGTATATTACTCCGCCAGCCCCGCTCCGATTCCAATTGCGATTGCTATTGGTTATATTTTTCCCGCCTCCTCTCAATTCCTCCCTATTCAATATTGTTCCCTTCACTAAGGCAGGTTCCGTTCAAAGGTCATTTTATTTAAAAAGGTTGGTTTTAATCAACAACATGGAAAGTTTGAAAGTCTGAGGTCTGAAAACTCAGAGGCTGGGTTACAGGAAGCAAGGCGCAGTATGAAGATCAAATGCACACGCAACAGGCCGTATCTGTGTTAAATATCAGCAGAATACTTTCTCCAGAGAGACTACCGGACAGTGTTCTCCATGCCTCCTTGAGCCCTTAAACATATGTTACGGACAGAAGCTTCTTTAAGACTATCTGGACAGCAGTAATGGAGGTAGGGAGAGACCTGCAGACCTTCTCATCCAGTTTATCATTTCTAGAAGGCAGCGTAGAGTTCCAGACACCTGAAAAGACTCCAAGAAGCAGCAGAGGTCAATCTTGGCCTGACAGAGGCCTCCCAAACGGCTCTCAGAGTACACAGAGCGATGCAGATTTCCATTAAGCAGAGTGGGCATTCGACCTACCTCCCCTCTGTCTTAATGAGATCCATTCAATGTTCATCTACCTCTGTTTTTCTCTTCCCCTATTAGAATTCCCAAGAGTGATATTGAAAGGGTGTGGTTGGGTCGTTGTTGTCCAGTTACTGCGGTTGCAGTTAGGGAAATTCATTTGGACTGTTAGAACAGTCTTGGGAGAGAGTAGCATTGTAGTTGAATGTAGTAGGCTGGGAGGAGAAATTTGGATTGTTTTTCAACCTTTGAGCTCTGATGTATATGACTGGTTTTGCATCATTAATCAAGCACATTTCACAGGATCCTGGTCTATTAATATTGGTGATGTTTTCCTAACTCTGTTCATCACATTTTCATATTTTTTCATCTTCTGCTGGCTTGCATCAGAAATCTGGCATAGGATTTTCCCTTATTAGGCACCCTATGTTTTTGCTCTTCTTGACTTAATGTTTTCTACTATATGTGTATCTAAGAGTTGATTTCAGTTGATTTAACCAGTGTAGTGGATGTCATTGCCTACTAGCTGATGTATGAATTAAATGAATCTATTCCTAGATGTTCTTGTTGGGTTTAATCTGGAATATTTGGGAACACTGGGGATTATAGTTAGCCCTGTCCACTAGGATCCTTGTGCAACTAGATGGCCTTTCTAAGATCTCTCTTGTTAAAATTATCTGAATTTTTCCTTGGAGCATGCTAAAGCTAACCTGGAGTTAAATGACCTCTGGTCTGATCTATAAGCTGCCCCTTTCTCCCTCTTTTGAAAGCTTCTTTTGAGTATGTCCAAGCATGTCTAGAGTTAAATGACCTCTGATCTGATCTATAGACAGAAATTAGGTTCCTTTCTTTCTTTCACTTTCAATCCTTAATGTTCCATCCCACCCTCTAATCTAAAGAGATCCTTTAGTATTAGATGACTTTCCCTTTGGAAGCCTTGACTACTTGTTGCATGTAATCACCTTTCATGACTCCATAGCCCAATGGATGGCACTTTCTTGACCTATCCTCTTTGTAGAAACACCCTGCTACTTTGTCCCTTCCTCCCATTACTTTCTCAGTCCATGATCTCATGACCAACCCAACAACTCACCAACCAAATCATTTAAAACCCCCCTTTGTGCTTCATACCTGGCCTACATCTCATTTTGAGCTTCAAAGATATATCATTCTTCGCTCTATTTGGAGAGATCCCTCTCCGGGTCCAGGAGGGCTAGATCCTAGGGCCCCAAAGTGGTTTGATGTTGTCTTATCTTTTGGTATTTCCAAATCTACCAAAACATAGGAACCCCAATAGGGCAGAGGCAGTGGAAAATTCGTTATGGCAGAAGGCTAAGCCGAATGACGGGGCTGACCAACCAAGCGGCCGCACACACTACGGGTGGCAGGATACTAGCCCAAGGAATGCTCCAGGGAAGAGGACGAAGTATTGGAATGGGGAGAGAGCGAAGAAAGAGCAGTGCGACCTCTATTGCTACCATGCCTGCATCGCATGCAATGCCTAAGACGAGGCATAGTGGCGCAATAAGGGTGGAGGATGCTCAGGGACAAAGAAGAAGAAGGGTGGTGGCGCCACAGAAATGGAAAATCAGAGGTGGTAGTGGAACCAGAGGCAGCTGAGAAGTTCAAATGATAGAGGATGCTCTGTGAGTAGTGATGGCCAGGGAGGAATTCAATATAACAACGAAGGCTATAGCGTCCCCCTGTTGGCGTGCGGGAGCTCAGCTCCATGACTTCAGGGGGGCAGTAGCTTCGCAGAGGTTGAGACAGAGGAGGCATATAACCAGGCGGACGAAAATAATAACCAGGCGGGAGAGGAAGGGTCTCCATTTTTAGGCGGAGGTAGCAACCTCGACTTCTGCGACGAATTGAATGTTGATCTAGGTGACAGCTAGAGCACTTAAATGCTCACCGGTGGAGCTTGTGGGTGACCATGTGGCCATGCCACATGCAAACCTAGTAGCCCATCGCCGTAGAGCCCTCATAAATCATCTACATTCGGGAATTAAAAAAAAAACATTTGATTACAGAAGCGCAACGAATTTCCTCAGAAGCACAACGTGGACTTTGTAGGGAAATTTGAGGGATTTTTCTTGGTCCATTTGCGGATATGGAAGATGGTGATGATATCTTAGTGTATCATATTTCCTCCCAAAGTGTTAAACCTACAAAAATCCCTTTTCTAGGCCTCCAAAAATCACTTTTCCCAAGACTGCTCCAGAAGCGCAGTGTGGGGTTTGAAACACTGGCATAAACCTGTTTTTTAACATGTTTTTTTACTTTTCCTTCCAACCTATGCACTAACATGGCAACCCAAATATATATTTTATATGTAAATTTCATAATATATCCAACCATATGTTATTTTTCTCATTTAGTTCCCTTAGGAATAAGCGCAGCGTGAGCTCGTTGCGCTTCTGTACATCACAAAATTGCCAAAATACCCAAAATTTCAAAATTTGACAAAATTTCTTCAATATTCCTTAAAAATTGTTTCTTTGACTCCTTGGGTGATGGGTAAGACAATCAAGGATGCATCAACAATAAATTCCAATTTTTCTCTCTTCCTTCGCTTTATTAGGGTTTTCCTTAGCCTCTTTTTCATGTTTTTTAGCCTAATCTGAGAAACCTTGTTTCTAGTGCAATAGTGCATTTCCATGTACCTTTGGAGCTTGGTGTTCCTGTTGGCCCTCTTGAGAAGCTTTTCCAAATGATCATTTACCTTTCCAAGCCAAAATTCCTTTTCTTATTCAATCTTAGCCACAATTAGCTCATCAAAGTCTTATTGACCTAGTGATGGATATGTTTGACTTTCTTTCTCTTTCTGCCTCTTGAGACCTCTTGTCCTTGGAATCCTTGGTTTAATTGGCACCTCTCTATCCTGAAGCTTCTCAACATAAATTATAGAATTAGATTTTTCATCTTTCTTCTCCAAATATTCCTTGGGTTCACTAAGAAAAATATGTTTTGCATGAAGTTTCCTGTTCTCCTGATGAAGAAATGTTATCATGAAGTTTTCCTTTGAGATTTCAGATTTCTTCTTCCTTTTCCTTTAAAATCTCCTCTGGTGACTTTTCCTCCTCATGCATTTATAGGTCTGCCATGTAAGTTTCAAAGTGTACTTTTTCTCTTTCTTGCAATGGTGCCTCATGCTGATATGTTGATGTCCATTTTTCAACTGAAGTAGGCTGATCCCTTTCCACACTGCTAGGAGAAAACACCATCCTTTTTCCTCTAGTATATGTTTTGATCACCTCAACCCTAGGTTTCCTTGTCACTGGTTTTCTTGTGGAACCAATTTCCTGAGGTCTTGGTGATTCCAAAGGAGTATATTGATTGCTAAGTTGACTTGTAGCAGACAAAAGAGAGGTTGACTATATGAATGCATCCCAAGATAAGTTTACCTATGAAATCTAATGGAAGACAATGATTTTGACCAAGCCATGATGAAACAATATTGCTTGGTGATATTTCCCTTTTCAACGTACCTTTTATTCCATTTTGACTAAGCTTCTATAGAGGTAATGAGGTAAGTTAAGAGGCTTGACACCTGTGAAATGCACCAGTATTCTTATATGGTACTGGTATAGCCTTGAAAAACTACACTCGCAGGTAAAGTACCTCATTATCATATTCATTAATGGAACATACATGTCAAGAAATTTTCTAAAGGGAAAAATTTGGTCGTTTCCCTTACCCAGCTGCCTATGAAAAGCTTAGTGATGGACATTGTGGTTGCTGACATTCTTTCTAGATTTGGGATGTTACTTTCTAGATCTTGGTCTAATAAATTGGGAGGTACCATTCAAATGGACATGTCATATGCTACAATCCCAGTATTTGGAGGGGAATTCAAAAGGCTGTATAGGGAAACTCAAATTTCCTACATCATTAGTGATCAACAAAATCCATCAAACCATCCCATATATGCTGAAGAAAAGCATTGGGGTCATCAATTCTGCACCTTTTTGTTGATGACAATGATTTCCAACCTCAATTAAGTGAAAAACATCACTTTCAAAGTGCAAATGAGTAACATTCAGAAGGATGAAAGATCTGGAAAATGTACTTTGATGGAGCCTCTTCAAGAGAAGGATCAAGAGCCGGTGTAGTCCTCATTTCTCCTACTCATTAGGAGGTTACCATATCATACAAACTACAATTTTCAACCACTAACAACATTGTTAAGTATGAAGAACTTGTGCTAGGTATGAAGGCAACAAAAGATTTGGGAGCAGAATAGCTAATTGCCTTTGGTGATTGTGCAGGTGAGAAATAATTACCAAGTGAAAAATTCCAAATTGGAGAATTATATGAATGAAGTCTCGGATTTGATTGAACATTACTTTTCAGCATTTAATATAAATTTTTCCACTAGAAAAGAAAATCAAATTGTTGATTCACTAGCTATTGCTGCTAGTAATTTCAAATTTCCTCTAGATGTCAAGTAAGTTTATGATGTTCAAATAAAAAACAGACCTTGAATTCCTGATAACATCAAGCATTGGAAATTATTTGAAGATGACAGGGAGATTTACAAATTTTTGGAGTGTGTAGAAGAGTTTGCAGAGATACAAATTGATGATGAGCAGGAAATTGTTGAAAACCAAAATAACAGCCCTTTTAAGAAAACTATGGCTGGGAAAAACATTATAGATCAGAAAACTAACTTTATTCTTAAGGGTTTGGTTCCTTTAGAAAGACTGTTTGATAATAATGATGTTTTTTTCAAGCCTGAAAGCAAGGTTGATAGAGAGAGTACAATAGAGTGTAACATTGGTACAGAAGATCAGCCAAGATTAGTAAAAGTGTCCAAATTCCTTCCTCTGCAAACCAGAACAAAATATATTAAACTGCTGAAGGAATTTTCTGATATTTTTGCATGGTCTTATAGTGGGTTGAAAAATTACGATAAGATCACAATGGAGCACAATATCCCTTTGAAAAAAAATGCAAAGCCTATAGCACAAAAAATTAGACACATCAATCCCATGCTACTTCCAATCATTGAGAAAGAAATCAAAAAATTATGGGTAGCAAATATTATTCTTCCTTTGATATTTTCTAACTTGGTAGCTAATATAGTGCCAGTTCGGAAAAATAATGGAGAAATAATGAATTGTGTTGATTTTCGCAACCTGAACTAATGCTCCTTGAAAGATAACTATCTACTACCCAAGATGTATTATATCTTGCAGAAGGTTGTAGGATCTAAAATATTATCAATGATTGATGGCTTTTCAGGCTATAATCAAATTTTAGTTGACAAGAAAGACATAGAAAAGAGAACATTTACCACACCCTAGGGCACATTCATGTACAACAAAATGCCATTTGTTTTGATGAATGCAGGTGCAACCTTTCAAATGGAAATGGAAATTTCCTTTGCAGGAGAAAATGATAGATTTGTGGTCATATATTTGGATGACATCAAAGTATATTCAAAATCTGATGAAGACCCCTTGAAACGTCTAAAGCAAGTTTTTGACAAATGCAAAAAGTTTGGTTTGTCCTTAAACCCCAAAAGCCATATTTTGTTATCTAAGAAGGTAATTTATTGGGACATATTGTAACAAAAATTGGCATTTGTATTGATCCAGGAAGAGTAGAAGTTATTCATAATATTGGTTTGCCAAGAAATAAGAAGGAATTGCAGTCATTTTTAGGGAAAATCAATTTTCTGAGGCGTTTTGTTCGTAACTTTGCAGAGCTGATCAAACATATAAATGTTTTGCTAAAAAAAGATGCAGAATTTAAGTGGCGAGATGAAGCAAAAATTTCTTTTTCAACAATTAAGTTTGCCTTGACTGAAGCACCAATTTTAATTAGTCCTGATTTTGAAAAGGATTTTTTGATTTTTTCATATGCTTCAAAAGAAACAATTGCAGTTGTCTTACTACAAAAGAACAAGGAGGGTTTGGAGCAGCCAATTTCATTTTTTAGCCATGCTTTAAGAGATGTTGAATTAAAGTACAACTTGACTGAAAAACAAACATATCTACTAGTTAAGGCTTTGAAGTCTTTTCAAGTTTATGTGCTGCATTAAAAAAATAATTGCTTTTGTGCTCGATATCATTGTTAAAGATGTGTTGTTGCAGCTAGATATAGATGGAAAGAGAGGACGATGGATAACCAAGATTCTGGAATTTGATGTTGAAATCAAACCAACTAAATTGATAAAGGGTTAGGGCTTGGCTCACTTGATGATTGAATCCAAATGCAAAACTTTAAATTTAAATGTAGAGGAAGCTGAAGGACAAGATGAAGAAGGTATTTCTAATTATCCTAAAATATTCAATTCATATTGGTACAAGGATATAGTTTACTTCTTGTTAAATTTCAATTGTCCACTTGAAATGGAGAATTCTAAAAGGAGATATTTTAAACTAAGAGCTATGAAGTATTTCATTTTGGAAGACCATCTTTACGGGAAAGATCCTGTTGGAGTCTTGTTAAGATGTGTAAATGAATCAGAATACCAGGAGATTATGACAAAGATACATGTAGGAGTATGCGGAGGGAATTTATATTGGAGAGCCACTGCAAACAAAATCTTAAGAGCGGGCTATTATTGGCCAACTCTTTTCTCTAATGTCTTTGTGAAACTCAGGAGATGTGTTGAATGTTAGAAATTTTCTAGTAAACATAAATTGCTACCATTACCTCTCATCCCTATTTCAGTAGATGTTCCTTTCCAGCAGTGGGAGCTAGAATTCATCGTTGAAATTCATCCACCTTCATCAGGACAACATAGATGGATTCTTACAGCTACAGACTATTTCACTAAATGGATTGAAGCTGTACCAACCAGAAATGCTACTGATACAGTAATTATTATTTTTTTTTGGAAAATATTATTTCAAGATTTGGTTGTTCACAAAAATTAGTAACTGATAATGCAATGGCCTTCAAGTTTGCTAAGATGTACAACTTTTGTCAGCTATATGGGATTGAATCAACTCATTTCGTGCCTTATTACCCTCAAGGTAATGGATTGGTTGAGTCATCCAATAAAATTTTGGTAAGGATTATTAAGAAAATGATGCCTAGAAATAAGAGGAATTGGGACACTCAGCTGATACATGCTCTGTGGGCAGATAGAGTAAGAGGTAAAAATTCAATTGGAATAGGCTCCATTTCAACTTGTATATGGTACAAAAGTTGTAATTCCTTTGCAATTATCTCTTCCTGTGATGAATTTTCTGCAAGATTAAGTTGATAATGAAAATCCAGTCCAAGGGAGAATGTTGCAATTGATAGAGGCACACCAAATCAAAGAATCGTTGCTAGAAAAAGTACAAAAGTATCAGGCTAAAGTCAAATCTATTTTTGATAAAAGAGAAAATTGACAGTTGTTTCAGGAGAATGATTTGGTGCTACTTTGGGATGTTAGGAGAGAAGACTATGGAAAGCATGGTAATTTCGACAAAATGTGGTTTGGGCCATTTAAAATTGCTGAAGTTTTGGAGGATAATACTTTTCTACTCAAACATCTGGATGACGATTAGCTGACTGGAGGCCCAGTTAATGGTCATTTTCTTAAAACGTTATTTATTTAGCAAAGTCAGTTTAGTCACTCCATTGTAAATATCCGGTGTGATGTGTCAATAAACTCCATGCCCAATGGTACTTATGTCTGTGTATATGGTCAGTCTTGAGTCCAATCAGTCAATGGTCAGTCCTAGTCCTAATTTTCAAGAAGTCTTCTGAGTTTCAAAAAAATTTAAGGCACTGAGTCTACAGTCCTTGAAGCCTCACAGGGAGGACTTCATACCTAATAGGAGCCACTATTAGCACTGAAAATTTTCCAAATATTTTCAAATTCTGGTCATCATTCTCCAAGGAATCAATCTATCTTTTCAGTTTCATTATAAGATGAAAGTGTCGTTGTCAAAGTATAGTGGTGAGAAAATTTCATTTTCTACTTTCATTCATTTCATTTTCCCTCTTTCACCTTTCATTTTCCCAAAAAACCCAAAATCCAGTCTCTCATTTCCCTTTTCAAAACCCCTTTTTAACGCATAAAATCCAAATTTTATAGTTAAAAAGCAGCTCCACACACCCATCAACAACCATATCATATTTCCTTTTTAACTTACCATATATTTCTTTTATCCCATTTTTTACCCGCACCACAACAAAACCTTGGCTATATCATATATTATATGATATAACTTACGGCACTTAATAAACATTGTGGACCCCTTACCTTTCATCGCAGTCAGCTCTTTGAAGTTTTAAATCCCATTCATGTTACAATTTCCATTTCCTACAAAACCCCTGAAATGCGAGTTGCAGTATGGTCTGGGACACATACTTCCCTTTAATACGCCTCGAATATGTTATAAAGCCTTTTTTCTTCTTCGGGCGTCTTTTTATCATATTACCATGACTTAACGAAGTTTTCACTTTCTTCTTTGAGAAGTCGTTTAAAGCACCCCACCTACCTTTTCGCATCGCATTTTCACAAATTTCACTTACCGCATTCACTTCCGCTCCCTCAAAACTTCCGATTTGCGAATTGCGAGCGGTCCCACCCTCTATCATGAAACATCCCTCTGTTCACTTCACACATTGCACTTCGCCAGTTTCAACGTTTAGCTCTCGTGTTTCATAATAAAACTTTCGATGTGAATGTGCAGGCGATCCCACTGTTTGTTATGCCAAGTCACCTCCGCTCTCATCGCACACCACACTTCGCGAGTTTTAACATTTAACTCTTGTGTCTCATAAAAAAAATTGTGATGTACGATCTACGATCGGTCCCACTTCTTTGCCACATCCTCACCCCATTGTAAATCACATTTTCTCCCGTTTGTGTCTTAATTTTAAACGCTCCGACCCCAATTTGCGATTGCGATATATGTCTAAAAATTTTTCTTGTCCCGCTTATCATTCATTCCGCTCCACCTCTCCCTTATCAATTAAACATTTTTCAAAGGGTTTCTTTGTAATATCTCATAAAATATTGAACCTATGCCATCCTATCCAAAAGTTTCGGGTTTTATTCCATTATAAAGGGTTTTCCACCAAAGAAGGAAAGGAACAACGAAGCAACTGTAGAGTTTCTCTGAAATAGTTTTCTACCACTACTCTTAGCACTAGCACGTTTCTATAGGGCACCAGGAAACATTCAAGGAACAACCACATGCCATATTCATTGTTGTTTACACTTTTTAAGGAGTTGGTTGCACCAGAACAGAAGAGGAGTCTTGCCATAAACTGCCACATCATACAAACCACTCCAAATTGTCAGCCTTAATGATGTTTATTTTCATTATGTCATAGAACTTTGTATTAAATTTTTAGGATAAGCCTCACCTCTTGCACAAGGTTGTAATGAATTTTGAAACAGATTTTCATTTTTCTGTGGAAGATGACAATATCATATTTTGTATATATATGCCAAACTGATATGAAGTGAGGGTTGGTTGGTGGTTATTGAATTTTGACTTATATGAACTATAATTTTTTTTGTGAATGAAATGGAATAATACTATTGAGGACTTATTACCAATTTTTTGTGTGTATTGTCTACTTTATTTGTGTTTCCATATCTCTTTTCTTCCAATTCCAGTTTCCAAATCATCATATTGTTATGTGCTTTTATTAGTCTCTTAAGATTGTTATGTCTTTTATCGGTTTTTGTTAGTATCACACAGTGAGCATTCATGATAAAATATATATTATAACAGTGGAGGAGCATCACTCATGATAGTTAATCTTCATGATATTTCAGTGAGAATCTTGTCAGACTAGAAATAGATTTCTCTCAATGGAATATTGTCAAACTACTATTTTGTCAATTTCTACTAAATCAATAGATTTATGTTTTACAGACCTATTGATTCTCCTCTCATATTTCAATTTCCTTTCATCATATACTACAAACTCGCACCTTGATACCACATCAAGTTACAATAACCCCTTTAGTAGAACTATGAATTTGACTGAAATCTCTCTTTAGTAAATCAAATTTTATACCATCTTCCAATATGTAATATCCAAAAATGGGATTTCACAACAGTGCCTGATGAAACAACGCACTTATGGGAAATCTGTGCACATAAATGAGTTTTAAGTAGCAGATCTACAATATTATTCATAAATTTCTGAAGATGATTTTACATTAGAAACAGATTAGATCTATACAGAAAATGGATCAGCAAGC
This sequence comes from Pinus albicaulis, assembly GCA_034641835.2. Lineage (NCBI taxonomy): Eukaryota > Viridiplantae > Streptophyta > Pinopsida > Pinales > Pinaceae > Pinus > Pinus albicaulis. Next base: position 1,300,094,744 of record CM076575.1, read on the forward strand.
TAATCCATGGATCACCAAAGTGAAAGGCAAAGCCCAGCACCAGAGATCTCTCATCAAAAATGGGATCAAAACACCCTGCAAAACCTCCACTAAAAATAACGCAGTCCCTGAAGGGAAACTGCAATGTAGCTTGAATAACTAAGTTGGCCTGATGCCAAGATACAAATCTGAAGCTCCACAGCTAATGCACTCTTCCAGGAGGTTAAAAGACACACTCACTGAAAAGAGGCACTAGTAAAGTCTAGATCTGAGCAAATCTAGTGTTTCCACTTGCTGCAGCTTGCAAAAGCAACCAAACCCTCACTGGATCCGCGTTGCAGTTGGAAGTAGAGCTTGGCCAAATGCCTGATAGTGGAAAAAATCAGAAAGACTCCTCCAAGAAATCCTCAAGGGAAGAGATAGAATCCTTGCATAGGAATCCACAAGTGCTAAGTAACATTATCCTCAGCTAATCAGCAGAGGATGGTATTTGTCTAAACAGATAAGATACTCAGAAAATAAGCATAATCAACAACCTTCTCTTGCTGCCTTCCTCTTCCTTTTATAAGATGAAAGCCTTGAAAAACCCTAAACCACCTTGATGAGTTAGCTCCTTTCACATGAGGGGCCTCCTTCTAGAACTGCGTTGTCCCTTCATGAGGTACATTGTATCTAGACAACGCTGTAGATTTGGTCAAGGTTGACCCAGTATCATAGCTCAAATCCCTTTCACACTTGCAAGTGATTTGTTTACATGGCCTAGATTTATCCTTGTTCATATGGGAATTGATTTATTCATTCTTTTTAGGAGTTTTACATGTCCTCCTTTATTCATTTATTCATGCAACAGAAAATGAAACAAAAATGTATATTCCTCTTAGCTCAGGCTAAGTAGGAATATTACAGTCCTCCCCTCCAAAATGTTGCTTGTCCTCAAGAAACTAATAGCGTGATTGTTGCAGTACTTCCCCTCCTCCATTAGTGACACCATCAAAGATCAAGTCCTCCTCATTAGCCAAGTGTTCACCAAGCCAACACATCATGAATTATTCCTCCAAGGTTATCATAAGATGTGCATAGTCCATCCCACAAGGAGTGAAAAATTCAATAGAAATAAACATGGCTGGAGAAATGCCTTCTATAAAACATGTAGCATGAGGTACATAGAGAATTTCCATCCCATGTGGTACATACAAACTTCCCATCCTTCCTCCATACAATCCCATAAACAGTACAACTATGTCATCCAAGTATGGAAGCAAAACTACATATATGCAAACAGAAATTTGAGCTTCAGGAGGTGGGTCAAAGTCCCATATGTGATGCCAGCACAGTGCATCTCTTGCCTGCATCAGATCAAGGTGTGGCAAGTGGCATTCCCACCACACATTTTCTTCTTGATTCATCTTAACATAGTTGAAGATGTCAGATATGTTTGGTGCCTTTGGGAAGCACCCATCATGAAAAGGGATCTCCCTTTGCACAACAAGGGAGTGGCCAAGTTCAGAATTCCTATTGGCCCTCAAAAAGCCATAAGATCCACATGATCTCTCACTTATTTTAGGAGTCATCACCTGCAAAAAAATGGTAAAAGAATGTGATAGATCCGAAAATAAAACTTTCTTTTCATGATCAAATCCTTTACCATCATAGTTCCTCATACACATGGAGTTGTGCATGGGCATTTCCCTTCTCTCAAAAGAAGGAAGAATTGGCTGATCCATTGGCTATCCCAATTCCTCATAGCTAATGCACTCTTGAAATTTTTGATGTAAATCCTCTCTCATACCTTCCCAATTAAAGCTCCTCATGATTAGGGTGTAGATCTTCATGGACTGCATATGGCTGAGAAATAATTCTTTGTGTGCCCCTTGTAGTATCTTCTGCTTGTGCTTGGAAGCTCTAGACAGGAAGATCCTACCATCAAAGTAGATGACTCCCCCTTGGACTAAGTATCCCTCTTCTTGCTGCAGGTCATCTAGTATCATACAGGTGTGGATATCTTTGGAATACTCTACAAGCAGTTGAGATTTCTAGTACAGATCCACACTGCTCAACAAAGATAACGCTGATGATACCTCCATGGAAGTGTATGTCATTTTTCTAATCTCTTCTCTAACATTTCTTATGCCAAATATGTGTATTGGAACGCTGATCCTCCCATTCTCCTCCCTCAGCGCAGATCTGGAAATGAGAGGGGGTGATAGTGATGAAGGGGGGAGATCCCCCTTACTCTTGAGTTGTCCCAAGCCTCCCAGCGTTGTAGCTTGGTCTTCCATTGCCCCAATCCCTCTTCGATATAATTTTGGAGCAGCACTTTGTGAGGCCTCTCCCACAAGATCTAAATCTGGTGGCCTCCCAGGTGGTTTGCCACTAGATAGGAATGTCCCATGCAGAATGCTCATGAACATCAAAGAAGGGACTGTGAGATCCTTGCTTCCACTGCTCAAATCCATCTCTGTTTTTTGGGTGGAAGTGCTAGCTGAAGGATACGTATGCATGCCTTGGATCATTTGAGGTTTACCACTCTTCATGTCTACCCACTCCATCTGCAAAGCCTTCCAATCAGTGGTGACTTTCCCTAATGTAATCAACCATTGGACACCCAAAATGATATTGGTGTCTGGTATGTAAACAACAAAAAGTGATCCACCAAAGTGTAGGACCCCATAGTAACTGAAAGTGATGGGAAATAGTGCATGCATTGCATTGTCCTATCTCCTGGGACCAAAACAGGGAATCCCTTAAAAGTATCAGTGGGGATTGCTCTCCTTTGCACAAGATGAGCATCGATAAAGTTGTGGGTTTCCCCACTGTTAATCAGTACAGATACCCTCTGATTCATGATTGAACCTTGTACTCTTAGGGTTAAGTACTTAGGTACTCCTCTCAAAGATGCAAGAGTTCCTCCTATTGGAGCAAAGGCTCCATCCCCATCTCCAGATGGTATTGGATCTCCCTCAACATTATCAGTGCTGTGACCCCTTCTTGGTTCATCTTCTTCATCTTCCTCCTCAAAATATGAGAAGACTTCTATGTAGTGTGCTTTCTCAGCAGCACATCTATGTCCAGGTGCCCATGACTCCTAGCAAGTGAAACATAGTCTCTTCTTTCTCAGCTTCCTCCTGACTTCAATATCAAGAGGATTCTTGAATGAGCTTTCCTTGGAAGGAGCAGCTTTCTCTTCCTTCACTTTAGAAAGGTGAGGGGCCTTGCTCTGGAAAGTTTCCTTTGCTTTTGGTAGGGCATCTTGGAGGTCTCTAGCCCTCTCAATGGCATCATGCAAAGTGACGGGTTTCGTAGATATAACCAACCCATGCAAAGGTTCATCCAAGCCATCGATGAACATGTACACCCTCCTTGATGTAGACAGATCAGGAACCATAACAGATCATCTCAGAAACTTAGAGATATAAGCTTCTACATTTCCTGATTGCTTTAACTTTGCAAGGCTCATGAAAGGTGCTTCTGGATCCTTTCTGTCAAACCTCTCCACCAGTATTCTAGTGAATTCAGAATAGGCAGTCACATTGGCATGGCCCAATGTAGACAACCCATGGAACCACCAATTGTGTGCTTCACCTTCAAAGTGCAGCGCTACAATATTGATGGCTTCAATCGTGGGGAATTTGTTCAACTGAAAGTAGATGTCCAGCTTTTCTACCCATGCCTTGGCAGAACTAGTGGATGACCCATCAAATTTGGGAAAAACTAATCTACCCATAGAGTGATGTATATCATGATTATGGAAGAACCCACCATCTCTATACTGATGCCTTGGTCTTCCTTTATTTTTGAGGTGACAAAACTCTTGGAAACTCAAGTGGTCCTTGAATCTCTTATTATGAGATTCATATTCCACAAAGTAGTCTTCAAGGGATGCTTGCTCTTGTGGTCCTTCATTCTCCACAGCCAAGAAGGTAGGCATAGTGGAGCATTGGGGAGCTTATGGAGCTTGTGGCTGGTTCACTGGTTGACCAGTCCATTGGTGAGATATGCCAGAGCTTTCCCCAAGATGAAATCTCCCAGGAGATTCCCTCATTCTGTCCATTCTCATCTCTTTGATCTCTCTATCAAGATCTTACATGGCTACCAAAAGAGTTCTTGCAAACTCTTCTCCTTCTTTATCACTACCAGTTTCAGGGGCTTTACCCTTGTCTTGATCCTCAGTGATGTAATCAAAATTTTTATGGCTTCTGTTTTGATACCTCTTCTCCCTCTCAGTAAGAGGCTCATCTTCTTATGAATGCAACATGGTTGTGGTTCTCCAATGAAAACACAGGCTATGCCAAGAAAGGAGCTCTGATACCACTGTAATATCCCAAAATGGGATTGCACAGCAGTGCCTACTAAAACAACGCACTTCTGGGAAATCTATGCACAGAAATGAGTTTTAAGTAGCAGATCTGCAATATTATTCAGAAATTTCTGAAGATGATTTTACATTAGAAACAAATCAGATCTATACAAAACATGGATCAACAAGCTAATCCATGGATCACCAAAGTGAAAGGCAAAGCCCAGCACCAGATATCTCTCATCAATAATAGGATCAAAACACCCTACAAAATATCCACTAAAAATAACACAGTCCCTGAAGGGAAACTGTGTTGTAGCTTGAATAACTGAGTTGGTCTAATGCCAAGATACAAATATGAAGCTCCACAGCTAATTCACTCTTCCAAGAAGTTAAAAGACACACTCACTGAGAAGAGGCACTAGTAAAGTCTAGATCTGAGCAGATCCAGTGTTTCCACTTGCTGCAGCTTGAAAAATCAACCAAACCCTCACTGGATCTACGTTGCAGTTGGAAGTAGAGCTTGGCCAAATGCCTAATAATGGACAAAATCAGAAATAATCCTCCAAGAAATCCTCAAGGGAAGAGATATAATCCCTGCATAGGAATCCACAAGTGCTAAGCAGCACTATCCTCAGCTAATCGGCAGAGGATGGTATTTTTCTAAACAGATAAGATACTCAGAAAATAAGCATAATCAACAACCTTCTCTTGATGCCTTCCTCTTCCTTTTATAAGATGAAAGCCTTGACAAACCCTAAACCACCTTGATGAATTAGCTCCTTTCACATGAGGGGCCTCCTTCTAGAACTACGCTGTCCCTTCATGAGGTACATTGTATCTAGACAATGTTGTAGATTTGGTCAAGGTTGACCCAGTCTCATAGCTCAAACCCCTTTCACACCTGCAAGTGATTTGTTTACATGGCCCAGATTTATACTTGTTCATATGGGCATTGATTTATTCATTCATTTTAGGAGTTTTACATGTCCTCCTTTATTCATTTATTCATGCAACAGAAAATGAAACAAAAATATATATTCCTCTTAGCTCAGGCTAAGTAGGAATATTACAAAATCCTATAAAACAAAACATTAAAATTGCCTTAGATTTTAAGATGTGTCTGGTCAGGCACTTGTTGTAGTCCAAGTGCTGATTCTAGCACCAACACCATCAAAAGCAAGTAGAAAGAATCTACCCATAGTACGTTGTAGATCATTGTTCTGCATGTACCCTCCACTTTTATTGTTATTACGAGGTCTCCTATTATACTTGATCTAACAAAAATCTTGGAAGTTCAAATTCTCTTTGAACCTTTGAGGTTGAGATTCATATTCTAGAAATTAATCACCAAGAGCCTCCTGCTCTTGGGGTCCTCCAACCCCATTTCACACTGGTAGGAATGTAGGCATGGTAGAGCGTTGGGATCTTGCTGCATTACCGGTTTCTCACACAAATGATGTAAAGTGTTGGAACCTTCTCCATGTTTAAATCCTCTTGGGGTCTCCCTTTGTCTTTCTACCCTCATCTTCTTTATTTATTTGCCAATATCTTTCATGGTTTGGAGAAGAAGCTTGTGACACTATTTTTCATCCATTTCTCCTGATATTGGAGACTTTCCTTTGTCTTATTTGTTGTTTGTGTATTCAAACTTTCGACCTCTATTAATATACCACTTCTCTCATTCTGTAAGAGGTTCTTCTTCTTCAGATGACATAGATTTAGTGCCCCACAGGCTGAGCCAAGATTATTCTTTGATACCATTGTAATATTCCAAAATAGGAAAAACAAGAATATTGAACATAAAACTGGAAAATGTAGTAAATATCAATACATAAAAAAAATGAGTAGATCATTGATCCATTTTATTATATATGATAGCATAAAATTAAGTACAATATCTTGAGGAAAAGACACTCAAGATAGGTAAAAGAAGTCTGAAATAACCCTATACATTAGGACATAAGAAACTGCTGCTACATAAATTTTTGGGAGGCCATGACTGCATAATCATGTTGGAAATAACTGCTGCTGGAAACTAGGAATGTGTAAATCTTCTAATAGGGTGCTCAGAAAATGTCGGGGTCAAAGATCTGGGCTTTCTAGTACAATTCAAAGATAACCCAGAAAGAGTTTCCGAAAATACCCAAGATGAAAAATGCAACCCTAAGACTGAATTATGATCTACAGCTGGGTAACTACTGGTAGGTGGCTGATATGATGAGAAAATAACTGATACTCCTCCCCAATACCTTTCCGGATGAAGGGCTACTCCCCTCACTGGAAAATAAACTCAAAAATTTGGGTTATCAACCCTCCACTGAAATTTCCCTTCTGGATTGCACAATTCCTGAAGGAGACTACGCTTCTGAAGGTGGCTGAATATTGGCCTGATGTCGAATTATGGAATGTGTTGTCACCCAAAAAAATGAAGCATCATTTGACAAGGTCAATTAGGTTCATGTGTCAAAAAATTTAGGTTTTAGGATTCATTTTTTATGCTTGGTCAAGGGAAACATTAAATTTTTTTTGTCTAAAGTTTACCCTAAGGTCTAAACCCACTTATTTTAGACTCCCTCGTGTCACATCATTCATCATTTTCTGAATTATTTAAATTATCAAGGTTTTTTGTACCAAAAGTGTCAAATTAGCCACGAAACCATAGTTTCGTAGAGAAATACACTGTGAAAAGTCACTTTTCGCTACGAAACTATTGATAGTTTCGTAGCAAAAACAGTCAAATTTACACCAAGAACGCTAAGAAAGTGCGGTTTCTTGTCTGTCTTGTCAGTCTAGTTGTTAGGTGTCAAAAATCATTGGGAAAGGGTGAGTAAGATGCTTTTCAAGTCATGGAGGGATAAAATCAAGGTACTTGCTTAGGTCTGCAGTCAGCATGGCCAGTTTAGGTAATGTATAAGTCATCAGTGAGTCATGAGAGGACATTAAAACTTCAAATCCTTTCCTAATTCATTCATTCTCATTTCTTATTCCTCCCCGCATAATATTTGAGCTCTGGAGAGCTATTGTACTAAGCCAAAGTTGTGGCTGGTTCTTTTCAAAGGTTTACTTTGAACATCATCAAGCGAAGTTGGAAATTCATCAAGTGAGGCTAAACATTCATCAAGCGAGGTTGTGCAAACCTTAGAGAAACCATGTAAGAGAAAATAAGGACTAACAAGGGTGGCCAGTGCCTGAGATATGAACCTGTAGACATGAATTTGATCTATGAAGACCTAGAAATAGTAGAAGCCTTCAGAAGAGCAAGTTGCCTACAATTTTGTGAGAAATTACAGGGCCTTCATACACAGGTATCCAAGGATTTTTCTTTGAATTTCAGTGGAATAGCCACTAAAGTGTGAATGCTCAATTTTTCCATCACGCCAGAGGTTATTGCTGCTACTACAGAGATTCCAAGAGGTCAAGAGAACTAGTTCAAAGGTTTCAAGTTTAACATGGAGCAGTGCAAAGAGTTCATGAAGCCTGAGCATACTAAAATGGAACTCACCAATGCTATTCCAAGAAGTTACATAAAAGAAAACTATTCAAAATTGTTGCTTATCATCCAAAAGTAATTTACTTGTGAAGGAAGGTACCACAAAGTCTATTCATATCATTTCAAATTACTTCTGCACTTTACTGGTAAGGTTTCCATTGATCTACCTTTCTATTTGCATAAAATTTTGTCAAAAATGGCAGATAAGGTCCAAGCAAAGTTTGAGGGAAGTGAGACTTCTTTATTTCATCATGGCTTAATGAAATTATTGGTCTTAGATGAATTTAAAATTTTAGGGAGAGACTGGTCCTCATTCTTTTTTGTTAGTGTTTTTCAGCTGGATGCTCTTACTCCTTCAAGAAATCCTAAGCCTAGGATAATTCCATCACCATTAGCAGCAAAACAAAGGGAACCATTGGTAGCAGAGCCAAGTGAACCTGCAAGAGTAGAAACAAGTGAACAAATTATGAAGGAGCCAGAGAAAGTGTAGAGTTTTGATACACTGAGTGTCCCACCTGAAAAACAGAAGTCAAAGGTGGTCAAACCTGCAAAACATAAAGAAATTCTTAGTAAACAAGGAACCAAAAGGATGAATAGGAGCCAAACAATGGTTTTGGAAGAGAAGATAGTGGTTGAAGAAGACAGAGCAGAAGATAAAGGAAATATAGAAGTTATTTTTCATGCCATTGACATAGAGGAAACTCCTATTGTCTAAGCTGATTTTTTAGAGGAAGATGGACAAAAGTTAAAGAAGGCTAAATCTGTAAAGAAAATAGATTTTGAGGGAGAAGATGCAGGTTTCATGTTCCAAGCAAGAAATCCTATGACAAGGCATGCTAGGAAGCTATTAGAGAGTAGTAACTAAGTTCAACCACTCACTGACACAGCTCAGCCACCTCAAAAGGTCATTGACCTTTCATCACCTCCAGAGAAGGATACAGTCAACAAATCAAAGAAGGGAAAAGAGAAGGTGATGGAAAAAACAGAGTTGCAGCTCCTTGAATAAAAATTAAAAGTGGCTAATCATGAAATTGCTATTATGAAAAGGGAAGCAAGGAAACACAGTGTAGAGAAGACTCAATTTGAAAAGATTAAGGCAATTTGGGAGGAACAAGTTGACACTGTCTCTAAGACTTTGGACAACACACAATAGCTCATCAAATGGACAATTCCAGCAAGGAAAGAAGCCAAACATTTCAAAAGGATGAACACATATTTGAAAGCCACCAATATAATATTGAAAGACCAGGTTAAAGACCTTCAAGAGCAACTTGAACTGATTCATGAAGAGTTAGAGAAAAAAGGGCTTAAAATGACTGTGATTTAAGAACCAATAGCTCAACCAATTGTAAATGAGGAAGAAATGTTTCAAGGATCATAAGATGAGTTGGTTTATGATTTTTTAAGGCTAATGACATGATTAGAGACAATATTTTGGCACTTATAGGACTCAATTTTCAAAATTACACAAAAATTGCATTTTCAGCACTTTTCAGTTGTTTCGTAGCGTGCATGGGCTTGAAGGGCAGCAAAACGCTACGAAACTACTGTAGCTGCTCTTTTGAATTTTTGAACCAGTCTTGGATGAAATAAAGAGGTGGAATCAGTGTAGGAGATGTGTTTAATGATGAAGAACACTATGACAAAGGAAAGAATCAAGAATTTTGAGGTTAAAGGCATGTTTTGCAGTGCTACGAAAGTACGCTACAAAAGTACCTTAATTTCGTAGTGTGCTATATTTTAGTCTTTTTAGCAGGTTTTGGAGCATCTTCGAACATCTAGAGATTTTTTAAGGATTAAAGACCATGAAAAGCAATTAATTAGCACTCAAGGACCACGAATTGAAGATAAATTGATAACCAAAGTAGTTGTGGAAGAAGAATACTATTTACCTAAAAAACGGGGTTTTTGTTTCCTAATTTTGAGGAGGTCAGTTAAGTGGTCATAAAGTGATGAATCCCATAACCTAAATTCGAACATGTGAAAGCTTACTTGTGAAAGAACGTAATTAATTTAGTAGATAAGGTTGTTAAAATAAATAATGAGTATTTTGAGTCCTATTAGGAAAAGGATTGTCAAGTAGTATAGGTGCCTGTTTGTCATTAAGTTGATGTTTTATGGTTATGGAAGGTGTCATTAGGAAAAATTCGATGAATCTAGCAAGGAGGAGGATCATCACATGATGTAACAAGTCTATTAAAGGCCATTGAGTCGAATTTGTAAAGGGATCGAGATTTTTGGCTAAATTGCAGCTTATTGTAAATTGATTGTTTCAGCAATACAAATATTTGTTACTTGACCAACCTGAGATTTTGAATGAGTTTTTAGTGCTTTCCTATCTTATCTATACCTTTATTGTATCTAATTTTCAATGGTTTTCATTTATAATACTCAGAATTCATTCTTGCAATGCTCTGACTTCCTTTATAGATGAATTGACTGTGTATTTTCCTATTTCTTATGTGTGTGTCCTACTGCTAAAAACTCTGACCTACCTCAGCTTCCATGTCAAGTAAAAATCACTGAATCACTGAATATGATGACTTCATAAGCCCAATTTTTATATACTGATATGATTTTCAACCTACATTCATCATAAGAAATTTATTTCCTAAATAGAGTTAGCCATCTAGATCTTTATTCAATATCATAAAACCTCGAGAGAGCCCTCTCGGATTGAGGAGGCTAAACCTTTGTCAAAAGATTGGTTGGAAATAGTTGCATGAGATTTTCTAATTAGCAACCTATCAGGTGCAATATTTTGATAACAGAATGTAGCTCAAAGGAACCTCTCTTGAGTGGGCACTAAAAGTCCCCCGAGGATGAGGGTGGGATTTCCACCCGGAAATACCCTTGTGTTAAAAAGCACAACAGAATCCGCTAAATAGCTGAAGCACACAGAAAGTCATAAAAGACCATACATAACAATAGTCAGAATGCCTTTTATGGCTACCATCCCCTTATATTCTTTGTGAGCCTCCTCCCCCTTGGCCACACTCAATAATGATGGTACTCTCATGGAGACTTCCTCCAATTATGGTTGTGATGTCCTCCACTATCTCCACTACCTCCATGACCGCAATGTTGATTTGGTCAAACTTGACCCCATCCACATGCATTGACCCCCATTCACACCAAGGAGTGATTTATTCAACTAGATACATTGATCCACATTCACATTAGGAGTGGTTTTATTCCTACTAAAGATATTTATGGGTCCCTCTAGCCTCTTATTCATCTACTTTATTGGAAAAAATAGAATTTAATATTCTAACTAGCTAAAAGCTAATTAGGAATATTACACTCAAGTTACTACTCATCAAATTGGACCTACATTTCAGTATATTCCTCAAACCTTTGTAGGACAACCTAGTGCAACGACGGTTCAAAAACGTCTACCTTTTATAGGTCAAATCTTTCAAGGAAAACCCTTTGTTGGTCAATATATTCAAGGGAAACCTTTTACAGGACAAACTATTTAGGGACAACCTTCAACAGGACAACCTTTTCAAGGTTAGTTTTTTCAAATTCAACCATTTCAAGGGAAATTACAATATGGACGAATGGGACAAAATCTAGATTATCAGAGCTAACCATACCATGGTTATACATAACAAACTTAGTTTGGTATGGCTAACCATGGATACCCTGGAGGTATACCAATTCCAACTGCTCAGGCTATCCCAAGTTTTCATAGATATCCTCCTCCGGGTACTGGCATTTTCTGTCCAGGTTATCAATTTTCTTAGCAAGACCCTAACTCATAGTTACCATTCATTGCGACTTTAGATTTACCAGACTTGTCTCGGCTAATGAATGATCCAATTTACTATCTTCCGTTTTGGCCAGCAATGCCTACTAAGTTGTGACATTCTAAAGTTTAAGGGGAAATCAGGAGATGACCCCTCGAATCATGTGATGAATTATCATCTGTGTTGTGCATCCAATTCTTTAATCGATGATTCGATTTGTTTCAGACTTTTTCAAATAACTTTGATCTGCTTAGCTGCAAAGTGGTACATTGAGTTACCACGAGGCTCTTTCAACAATTTCAAAGCTGCAATAGCCCTACTAATTAATTTTCTATTGCAAGTATATTATGATAATGGCATGAAACTTTTGAATTTCTTAAAACAAATTACATCTACTTACATTTATGTTCAAATACACGAATGCGGCGTAGATGCCGCTTAGCGAAATTTTTCATTCCGGATCAAATTCTGGTTGAATGGTTCATCAAAGCATTACTTCCTAAAATTACTGAAGATGTAGCTAAAGGAGGCATTGTAACTTAAGAGCATGTCATTGCAAAAGCCCAGTACCTGGGCCTTGTTTACACACAGTCCGGTACTTTGTATGCAAAAATTCTTGATTTACCACGCCCAGGTCAACTCACTGCAACTCCTTCTGGTTCTCATGCCACAGACAGTGTAATTGGTACATTTAATATGACAAAGAGTAAGAAGAAATCATCTAAGTCTACTTCTCCAATAATAACTCTACCAGATTCACCTAAAGAAGATCCTTCGCTAGAAACTTCTGCCGAGATTCATGTCATAGACTCATCTACAGCCAAAGCTAAATCATCTGGCAATAAGAAGAAAGGGAAGGGTAAAAATTAAAAAAAACACTTCTCCTAAATAGAAAGCATTAAAAAGTAAACCATTAGATGAAAAATGGAAACCTCGTTATCCTTGTCTTATTTGTGACGAGGATCACTACACCAAAGTTTGCCCACATCGGGCCGAAGTATCCAAATTTGTCAAAGGTTCACCCACACCTGTTGTCTTGAAAGATCCTTTTTCCATCTCAAGACAACAAACTGATCGGATATTCTTCCAATTCATCGACGAATATCCTAATTATTTCCCAGGTCATGGTTGTGATGCGATCTCAAAACTATGGATCTAAGAGTCCTGTAACTGGAAAAGAAACTAAATCATCCATTTAACCTACAGTATCACTCCTCCAGTTTTCGAACCATTACAATCAATAAATATAATCCTGATGTAGTGATTAAACTGCCTACAAAAGGTGTACTTCAAAAATCAACTTTCAACCCACATGCGAGAGCCGCTCATAATTAGAATATTATTGAAAATTTGGCCATATCCCCTTCAGCAATGTCGGCCCTCGAAGTGTTGCAATATTGTCCAGCTCAAAGGAAATTACTATTATCAGCTATAGGAGTGATTGATCCTCAAGACTCTAATCTCATTTTCTTTGATCTAGAGAACTTTGTACCTAGACTCCCAGATCAAATGGATTTTCAAATTCCATTTTTAGTCAAATCTAGGCGATTTTTTCGCACAGTAATTGATGAGGGAGCATCTATGTGCATTATGTCCTTAGCTTGCTAGAAAATTCTTGGTTCTCCAAGAATCAACTAGTCACCGACGATTCTGAAAGCCTTTGATGGAAGAGGTTTTCACCCATTTGGAATACTCCAGGATCTACCTATATAGGTAGAAGGAAAAACTGTAACACTTGAGGTGGATTTTTTTGATGCCCCTCTTTATTACAACCTTCTTCTGGGTTTAAGTTGGTCTTATCCTATTACTGATGCAGTTTCATCAGTATTTTGGATGATCAAGTTTCCTCATAAAGGAAACATTGTTAAAATTGATCAATTGTCCTACTTCGCTTCAAACCCTGCCTCTACAGATAATATCCAACATGTTGGAAAAACAATTAACCCTTATGAAGATGTTGGGGTAGGACTAGTTAAATATTCCGCTCTTATGGGAACTTTCACTATACTTCCTCCTAACGTACCATGAACTATTTCTAATATCAATATGATTACATCAGGCACAATTCCATTTTATGACACATGGAATGTGCCTTTAGAATCTAAATTGGACTCCTATGGTGGCAAGATGCCATTAAGTCCATATGAATCGGCATATGTAGCGGTAAAATCGTGTTCTAACATTCCATCAACTAATACTAATTAAATGAATGTGGTCAATGAAGAGTCTTCTTCTTTATCAAGCTCAACCATAACATCATTTTCAAATCCTTTTCAACAAATGTTTTTAATTGATGAAAATATATGAGAAATCTTGTCATTGGCTAAATTACCATGGGATGATCTTCATCATTGATATTATTTTCTACCTAACCTTGATAGACTTGAAAATGACTTTTCATCTATCTTTTCAATTGATTATGTCGAGGAACCTCAAAATACTATGTCCATTCTTCATCCAGATTCTGAGACAAATTTGGAAAATATTTCCACTACAATTCCTATTGACATATTGATTAAACCTGGGATAATTGAAAACATTCATATAGGTGCTTCTTGTTCGATTGAAGAGATAAATTTATACAAAGCCCTATTTCAGGAAGTCAGGGACATTTTTGCTTGGTCTTATGAAGAAATGCCAGGTATTGATCCCAAGATTTTTATTCACGAAATTAAGATATACCCAAATGCTAAACCTATTAGAAAAAGATTACGTCTGATGCATCCGAGGAAAGCTACTGCTATTAAAGCTAAATTTGAAAAATTACTTCGTGCGGGTTTTATTTGTCCTATTCCTTTGACGGATTGGGTATCTAATATAGTTCCAATAACCAAGAAACAAGGGACTAAAAAAGTATGTGTCGATTATATGGATATTAACAACGCCTGTCCTAAAGATGATTATCCTACCCCTTACATTGATCAAATTTTTGATGATTGTGTTGGAAACGAAATATTTTCGTTTATGGATGGATTTTCTAGCTACAATAAAATAAACATACTCTCTGCATATCAGCCTAAAACAACATTTATATGTCCATGGGGAGCATATGTATACTGTAAATTACCTTTTGGACTAAAAAACGATGGCGCAACGTTTCAAAGATCTATGTCTTACTCATTTCATGATATCAAACATATTGTAAAAACCTACTAGGATGAATTACCTACTCATTCTTTACAGAGACAAGATCATCCTACACATTTACGTGCCATATTTATTTGATGTAGGCATTACAACATTTGTTTGAATCCACACAAAAGTTTTTTTTGTGTACAATCAGGAAGCTTACTTGGTTTCATTATTTCAAAAGTAGGCATTCATGTTGACCCGTTGAAGGTTGAGGCCATTGTTAATTTAACTCCTCCTTCCACTCTTTGCCAACTCTAGAGTTTGTAGGAGAAAGCTAAATTTATGTGTTGTTTTATCTCTAACTATGAGGAGTTAACTAAAGGTTTCACTTGGTTATTAAAATAGGATGTTCCATTCATCTGAGACGAGATTGCCAAAAAAGCTTTTGATTCACTCAAGCATGCGTTGACCCATGCACCATTATTGTATCCACCTGATTATGACTGATATTAATTTTTGTATTTAATTGTGTTTGATTCAACGATTGGAATGGTTTTAGTTCAAGAGGATGACTCCAAAAATGAACATGTGATTTATTACCTAAGTCAGAATCTCACCCTGACAGAGACTAAGTATTTTCATGTGGAGAAATTGGCCTTGGAAACCGTTCAAGTTGTCCAACGATTCCATCATTACATATTGTTACGTAAAACCACAATGATATCTAATTACAACCCGATGATGTACATTTTGATGAAATAATTTCTCGGGGGAAAATACTCCAAATAGATCGTTATCCTACAAGAGCATGATTTGGAGTTCGAGAAATCCAAGTCTAAGAAATCACTGGTTTTTGCCGAACTTATGTGTGATTTTCCCTATACTGATCTAAAACAGTGGAAGAGGACCATATTGCTAATGAATATCTATTTCTAATCAATACATTAGATCATTGGTATGGAGATATCATTATATATCTTCAAACCCAAACCTTTCGGTGAGAGCTTTCATGATCTGATCAACATAGAATACGATACCAATCTCAACAATACAATATTGTTGGCGACACTCTTTATCGTCGTGGTGCCGATTCTATTTTTCGACATTGTATAACTCACAAAGAAGCCCAAAGGGTCTTAAATGACTGCCATTCTAGAGCATGTGGTGGTCATATGTTTTGGTTTGCCACAACCGAAAAGATATTACATGCTGGTTATTTCTAGTCGTCCCTATTCAAAGATTGTATTCTCGTGGTTAGAAAATTCCACAATTACCAGATATTTAATCGAAATATGCGTGCACCTCCATCTCCTCTTCACCCAATCATTTTTGTCGGTACTTTCGCCAAATGGGACATCGATTTCGTCACATGTAACCCTCATTCGAGTGGGGGGCATGGATATATTATTCTCACCGTAGATTACTTTACCAAATGGGCCAAGAAAATGCCTACATTCGCGGCTGATGGAAAAAATACAAAAATTTTCATATTCAATCACATGATTGCTAGGTTTGGTGTCCCTCAAGCTATCGTTACGAGCCATGGTAGCCACTTTCGAAACATTATGATGACCGAAATTTATGCTCAACTTGGCCTACTCCATGATAATTATACACCATATTACCCACATGATAATGGTTAGGTTGAGGTTTTCAATAAGGTTTTAACCAACATGATTAAACAGATTGTAGGAACTCATATAAAAATTGGCATACCATGTTTTTTTCTGCAATGTGGGCATATCGTACCTATGAAAAAAAATCCACATGGTTTACACCTTTTCAAATCTTTTATGGTTTGGAAGTTGTGTTATCCATTGAATGTGAAATCCCATCACTCACATTATCCATCGAATTTTCACAAGCTACCTCTGAAGAGGAGAAAGGATTCAGCTTCATATACCTAGCACAGTTAGATGGGACTAGTCGCACCACTGCATTAGCTACTGAAGCTCATAAAAAACGTGTTAAGGTTTAGTATGATCAAAGTGTTAACCCTCATATATATTCAGAAGGTGACCTAGTTTTAGTATACAATCAAGCTCACGACAAACTAGGTGCTAGTAAATTCGAACCAATGTGGCATGGTCCTTATATTGTTAAGTGTGTGCTTGCGAAAGGAGCCTACGAGTTAATTGATTATGACAACATCTCTTTAGATAAACCCAGAAATGGACTTTATCTCAAGAGATATTATGCATGATTCTTTGTACATTAGTTACATTTTAGAGCAGTGTGCCTTAGATTAGAAAAGTATTCCTTAGATTAGTTATTTTTCTTGACAAATTTTCACTACTTTCGTTGCTTATGTTGATTACTCTGGATACTGCAGATGTCGACGTTCCTTCAAAGTTACATTGGTTTTACTGACGACACCTATCGTAGTACACGAAACATTTCTTCTGCTTCTTGGGTTATCTATTCACCCACTGATGAGTTGGTCTATATTCATGGGATTTTCCTCTGTCAAACAATGAACAATATTGAAAAATATAGTGTAATCATTGAGTTATTATATGATACCATTTCATTTGGAATTCAACGTTTGATTGTTATTTTAGATTCAAAACTCATTGTATCACATTTAAATGGTGTTTATGCTATTAGAAATCCAACTTTATTAAGAATGTTTTTAAGGGTTTGTCTCTTGGAAATAAATTTTGATTACATTGAATATCAACACATTTCAAGAAATCTAAACACATTGTTTGAAGCATTAGCTAATAAAGTTTTAAATAGACATATGCAACATTAAAAGTAAAACAAAATAATATTTGATCCATATTGAACAAGATACTTGGAGATCGAAAGTAGTAATATCATTAGGTTAAAATAGTTGTGTGTCCAAAAAATATTACATCGTCTGTGATCATAGGTTTCAAACACCTTATGATCTACAAATACTGATACAAAAAACAAAATGCCAATCTATATTTACCATCATCTATCCATGATGATGATCATGGTAGCAGACTATGGCACATGCCACCCTGTGTAGATAACTCCTGAATGGGTCTGGAAGCCCAGTTACATGTCTCTAGAGCCTCAGAGGTATATCATTCATCCCTATCTCTGGGATGTCAATATTCAACCTCTCTAGGTTGTGCTCTAGCTCTGCAAGGGCCTCTGTTGCATTAGTATGTGCTGCTATAGGTTGTGTGTCTCGCCTATCAAAGTGACGAAGCACTGCTGGTTTTGTTGGGCCAACATCTGCATTTTAATATTTTTATTAGTATTGGACAATAAAAAATAAAATAAAAATTAGATAACACAAAAATTAAAAATGAGATATTTTACCTGATGCATCCCATTGTGTTCCTGGTGGGAGTGATGTGTTAGGGTTACCCCTAAAATCTACCTCTGCGTAAGGAAAATCCTTAATCATGAATATTTGTCTCCTGAGCCATATAAAGAATTGAGGGGTATATCGAACCATAGGACCACCATTGCCACCATGGCGAGCCATCAATGACACCCATCACAACATACGCAGTTCCCTGGGTCCCGTCGAATCCACTAGTGAATGCTGAGATGCTAGGAGTGGAATCCTCTCTAAAGTGAAAGATATAAGAATGCTCCATAGTTGAAGTTCTTCAGCTTCCCATTCTTTGCTCTCGTAAGTTTTCCTTTCATGTTGACCAACACTCCTTCACACCAGTTGAAAATTGTTCCCCCAGAACATTCAACTACAGTCTGCATTTGTGATTTGGTAGCCACATGTGGAGCTGCACTGCCACACAACTGGGTAAATTTAAATGCAATGATTTTAACGTCTAGTCACACAATGGTTTTGATGTCAATATGACCATTCTTCAGCTCTGACTCTTGGGTGCAATATTGTGCCATATAAGATGCACTGGGCAGTCCCCCTGGTCATGACCCAAATAAGGAGATATCCCTTCTTCTGCAGGTAATCCAGTGAGGAAAAAAATATCCTCTGGATCGATCACAAGCTTGTGATCCCCAATGATGAAGCATTTCTCTCGAACATCCCAAGCATTGACCAACCAGGTCATAAGTTCCACCTATGCCTTCATTCCTGAAATTGCCCAGAATTTATACAAACATTAGGGGAATTTTGAGGTCTAAAATGGACCTCCTAAGGAAATTATAAAATAATAGTGGAAATAATAAGATAATATTTCATTACATCTTCAAATTTTAGAGGCAAAAAAGAAAAAACTATATTTTTGACTCGTATTTTCCACTTATCTCCATATGGTTTACTCAAATTTCGAACGAAAACACTTGTTGGATGAAACATTTTATTCCTCGTCCAAGGAGTACCCCTGTTGCATAATTTTGATGGACCCTTCTACACGAAAAATGATAAATACATGAAAAAACGTGATTGCAATCATGTTTTTCATGTATTTCTCATTTTTCATGTAGCACGGTCCATCAAAAGTATGAAACATGGGTAGTCCTTGGATGAGGAGTTAGATATTGCATCCAACGGGTACTCCTGCTCCAAATTTGAGTGAAACCTTATGGAGATAAGTTGAAAAAGTAGTTTTATTATTTTATTATTTTTTAATATTTTTAATTTTTTACTCCAAAATGGTGAATCATCCCCCCATGGTTGACATCATCATCTTGAATCTTGTTGGTTCTTATAAAGTTTATTTTGGTTGTACATTTTTCTTAGGAGGCCCATTTTAGACCTCAATATTCCCCTAATGCAGCAATTCTTTAGCGTGCAAAGTGTTGTTGGGTGATCCATGGCTTCGTTATCATGCAACTCATGCTCCCTTTCTCTCCATTCCAACATGATTGCTAGCCTGTAAACAATCAATGAGGAACATTAGAAATCATTATAGAAAATTTGAGCCATTTTTTATGGATAGAAATGTAATTTTGAAAACCCCACGGCACTTGCGTGGGTTTTATGCATATACTGTGTGTTTTTGCGCACGAGCTATGTATAAAAACCGTGGCGGCCCGACGACCTTTTCTATTAAAAAATCATTGGGATGCACAGGTTTCGCCACAAAATCCTGTGTACCCCTAAGGGCAGATTTCAAGACCTTGTTCCCCCCTAAAAAATGACATAAAAGCTTAAAATGAAAAAATAAATGGATGAAAATCAAGATAATGATGAGGTGGAATACCTAGAACTAACGTTTCTCAAAATGGCTGACTGGTTCTCTCGATATCCGCTCTGGAAGGTTTATGGAAAAAACTCTTTTTCTCTGTTCTAAAAATGAAAAGGTAAAAATGATTTCTTTTGACCTCTTTTCATAGGTTTTAATGAATAAAATAATATTATTTTGTTTATTTTCACCTTTAGGAGTTAATTTTTGAATGTTTTTCCAAGATTGAGAGTAGGTAATTGTAATATTTTGATTTTTTGTGTAGGGAACGGGTGATGTTTGAAAACAAATCATATTCACAATGAATAGACTTTTATCACTTTTTAGGGCTCTTTCAAAATATGAAAAAGTGAAACCCTGGACTCCTCTTTTAAGCCCTTTTCAAACTCTCTAAACATGAAAATATCATTTAGCACTTCACTATTTGAACTTGTTAAAGTAAATTAACAGTCGTTTATTCAATATAAGTTTACCACTTTTCCGGAGTGAACTAGACTATTTACAAAAAAAGGTATACGTTGAATCAAAATGGTCAACATAGTTATCTCCTACATTATTTTATCCTTTTTCGGGTTTGAGAGACTAAATTTACGAAAAATAACACTATAGAGTTTACTTATGTTTTTCTTCTAACTCCACAAAACTGAAAAACACCGAGTTAATCCTATGTTGGACTCGTTAAAAATAAACAGTGCAGGACCTGTCGATTACAATAGGACTGAACCACTCCTTGGGGTTCATTAAAAATATTGATATTGACTCATCCAAAGGATGAGCTTACACAACAAGAAAATCTTATCCTCCTCAAGCTTGACAAAAATAAAGAGGTACTTTCCAGTAATGGTGGGGGAAAAAGTAAGAAAAATAATCCATTTTTTATTCTTGTTTTAAAAAGCAGCATGTCACTCTTGAACACAACACTTTGTTGCACTTGTGTCTGGGTTGGGTAATCCTTTTTTCTTACATTTAATCAAACCTCATTGAAAATATTCAACTGGTTTTGGGTATTATATTTAAGTCAAATTATGCCAAGCCATTTACAGTGTCGTTATGTGTTCAAGAGAAATTTTAATTTCAAATTCACCATTCATTACAAACATTTGTCTCCATTTGCGTTGATTATCCCTGAGTTAATCATTGAAAAACATTTCTTCAAAAAATTACCTAATGGTTTCGTGTCTTAGGATTTCCTGCGATGGATCACTTTCTATCGACGTCATCTTATTATCTAGAAAGTTGATTTAGAATCCTATCAATACCTTGGAATATTCATGCCCTAATGGCAGGTTTCTCACCTTCGATGACATGTTTTCATCATTGAAATTTGATCGAATGATTCTATGATTGTTCAACTACAAATACTTCATTCACAGTTCATAGATTGTATTGAAGTACTTTGAGATCCATTTCCATTATTGGTGGGTTCTCTCACACTTGCTAACAATTTTCATCATTTACCAGTAATCAAGTGGTTTCTACCATGTTCAACTTTGAAACGATCAATCGCATGGATATATTCATACTAGTTCGAGAAGCGGAAATCAAGACCTTGGAT
Organism: Pinus albicaulis; assembly: GCA_034641835.2. NCBI lineage: Eukaryota > Viridiplantae > Streptophyta > Pinopsida > Pinales > Pinaceae > Pinus > Pinus albicaulis. The sequence goes on from CM076575.1 coordinate 1,300,115,985, forward strand.
CTAGTTTCAATCATCCAGGTTGCAAGGAGTTATGTATTCATGATACAATAGACTTATTTATAACAAATGGCTGCATCCATACTGTGTCTATTTTTTATGTAATGCTAAAGTCATATATGTACCAAAACATTTAGTTATTTTTTCTCTGAGTATGGGAATGCCTATGTTGGCGCCTCGTTTTGTCCCCAATTTTACCATTTATCACTTCCATTTTTACCTCTTTTGTCACAAAAGTACTCTTTTACTTACCCTCCTATCATTATCATTTCCCTAAAACTTCATTAGAACCATACTTCAGGAAAATGCATTACATTAGTATCTTTTTTCTATTTTATGATTAAATATTGAGTAATTTAAGTTGAATGCTTAATGAGATAAGTAATTATTATGGGATAGATGTGGAAGGATGCAGAAGCATGGTCAGGAAAAATACAAATGGAAGGCATCATTGTCAAGAAGTCTGCCTTAATATTCCTGTACTCAACGACTTAGTTCCTAATCTATACTCAACATCAAGGAGACCTGATAGATGATAGACACTTTCCACGGCTTCCTCTCTTCTAGAGATCGAACTTCACAGTTGAGATCATGATCAATCCGAGCTCGATGACAAATAATCTCAATATGTTAATCGTATCAAGACGATGCCAATGTTGGCATTATTTGGAACCATTATGCCAAGATGAGTGAAATATTTCAAGTGATAAGATTGTGTTGATTTTCCAAGTTGTTATGTATCGACTTATACTATTTTGTATATGTATCATTGTATATAAAATGGCCACGACTGTAATAAATGAGTTAGTCAAGTTTTTAGTCATGAGTAAAAAACATTGAATCATCCAAGTGTTGTTCAAACATTTCTCGCTAGAATTGAAGACTGAATTTTGATTAATAAAGCATGGCTATGGTTTGATCAGATCATTCCAAGTTCCATATTGACTGTGAGTTTTTGATTTAAATGTTTTATATACCTATTTTACTGTATCTTTTAAATATTACCCAGGTGTGGTCGCACCCACCATCATCTGGAAATAAGTTTCTCCATTAAGTTTTAGGAATGTAAATGTGTGATAGCTCGTTGCATTCGTTTGCATTCAATCCCTTGTGAATTTGATTCAGTTTATTAAGTAGTTGTGTGATATGTTTTTTTTAATTCCAGAGTGTCCATGATCATTTCAAGCTTCTCATTTATTGATTGGTAACTAAAGCAAGAGTTCTGGATATGCACCTACATTGCCAAATCTCATAATGTCTGTATGTGAATCTATAGTGTAGAGCTATGCTCTGCCCCTTAGGGAAAGAATCGAGTCACTTTTGATTTATGAAGCTAGAACAGTTAAACACATTCCTTTTTGGTGATGATTATGAATGAGTCTTCACTTGAATACACTGAATAGGTTAAACTGTGAATTTTTTGACGAATGAAGCTTTGATCTGATAAATATCCAGAATGTGTGATGGATTATATTGGATTGCGAACTCTGAGTGCTTGAAGAATTTTGATTTCATTTATGCATTTAGGAATAAGAGTGATCATTGTGTGAGAGTCTTCATTTTCTAGTGTACATAAGTTAAGAGTAGAGTAAAAGGAGTGAGTTAAGGTCGGCAACATGTTTCAAATAAACAAGTAGATTTCATTTTTTTTTCAGTTATTTTTGAGTTTTGATTAGGTTGTGTGATCTTTTCAGGATAGTGACAATTATTTGGCAAAGATTAGTTTCATTAAGTACAGTAGCTCAATTTAAGTAAGCATTGAGCGATGAGTTAATTTTATGATTTTCTCTAGGATAGAATTTGACAGTGAAATAATTATATTCTCATTCCATAATTTCTTGAAGGTGTGTAATTAATTTTTAGTATTTCCATTCCATTTGGGATTGAGTGAAGTGTTATTTAAAAGTCATGTGGTTCAAGTGAATTATTCAAGTTAAGTACAATACTAGAAACAATGTGATTTTCTTCAATTTTATTTCATCCAAAATAGGGTTAATTATATTTAGTAATTGAGCTCAAACAATAGTATAGATTTGTACTTGCAAGGAGTGAGAATCGATTGAAGTTATCTAGATTTCATAGAATAGCTTAGCCTCCATTTCTAGTATAGAAGTTCAAGGTTGATACCATAACAATGTGTGTGTGAGCAATTAGATTTACCAACTTAGAATTGTCTTGTTATTCCTTAAGTCTTAATAAGTCAGTTGTTTTATTTCCTAGTTTAAATGCTCTAGTAACTTAGATGAATGCTATTATTGATTGATCTCAGAGTGAGTGTGATAAATATAAGTTTGTAGTTATTTTTAGAACTATTTGATTTGATTATTGATTTTTCCTCTTTTCAAAAATATTGTTTTCTAGTTTAAATAAGAAGATTGGATTACAAAAAGACTAGATTGAAGCATAATAGTGTGCATTGATGGACTAAGTAAATTGATTTCCTTTTATCATTATTTGTTTGCAACTTAAATGCGAATTATACAATATACTTTTTTTATCATTCTGTACTAAAGAAATAATTATCAAGGAAACCTATATACTTTGACATAAGTTGAATCAAAAGTGCAGTACAACTCGTGTTTACGAGTCTTGGTTGACAATTAAATAATAGGAGCTTTAATTCGCTAATTAAAACTCTCAACATTTTTGGCACTATTTTCGGGGAAATTTTATTTTGGTTCAGGTAAAAATATTATTACAAAGTTTCAAGTGTATTGCGGGACAACCAGAGGGCAGAGAGTATACGATAAGACGTGAGTGAAGAGCCACGCATCCACTATTGTGGGTTTTCTCCAAAGTCTGGCCGTTTTTTCTTATCTTTGAACTTTTATTTTCCTTTCCTTTATGTGTAGAAGTAGAAGTAGGCCTAGAGATAGTAAAGGTATATTTATTTCTAGTTCAAAATTTCCTGCAACTTTTGGCTCAACAAAAATCCCATCAACTAATCCCACTGATCGTTACATAGGAACTAAGAAAGAAGAACAGAGCACTAGCGGTAAGGAGATTTTATGGATAGAACTCCCAATTTAGGAAGAAGTAAGGAAAATATCCATTGAATCCTTCTCTATTCATATCAATAGAAATGCATCTACAACCAACATGGTACACAATGGAGGGGAAAATAGAAACAATGAACAAAATTATGAAGAAAACCATGGAGAGGGAGAAGTTCCAAGAATGACTCTCTTTGGAGGAAATGAAGACAGAACGAGAGGAGAAAATCATGATGGACCAAGGGGAGGACTAGAAGAGGAAAAAGAAGAAACCACCTTTGGATTTCCTATCCTTGATGTAACCAGAAATATCACTATGAAAAGAATACCAATGGCATCTCTTCCACTCTTCTAGGGTAAGTCCCCTGAGGACCCAGATACCTTTCTCTTTGAGTTCGATATTTTATGTAGGAGTTACAATTATTACGATGACACACATTAACTTAAGTTTTTCCAAGACACCCTGAAAGGTGTAGCCCTTAGATGGTTCATGAGTCTAGGTGAAAACACCATTTACTCCTGGGATGATATGAAGTCTTTATTTCTTAAAAAATACCAAGACTTACGCAAAATTAGGGATGTGAACGATATCATTATATTGCAACAATTCGACAATGAAAACTTATAAGATTATCTTGAACGTTTCCTATATCATTTTCATAAGTCCCGAGGGGCACATCTAGATGAGAAAACTATTAAAAATGTCTTTTTAACGGAGCTGAGGGATGATAAACCTTGTAAGTGGTGGGGACATTTATAAAAAACCTTTTGCTGAAGTAGCCGAACTATGTCGCACTTATTCAAGATATCAGGCTAAACTAGGCAATAAACTCCGTAACAATCTCTGAGATGTTCTGTCAAGAAATCAGAAACCTGCATCCACCACTGTCACTAGAGTTGAATTAGAGAACTTATTGGAAAACTTCAAAACTAATATTTTAAACACCATTTTTGAATGACTTGACACAAGGAAACTCAAAAAGAAATAAGAGGATGAGAAGGCTTCCATGGAAATATTTTGTCCCAAATGTAGATGTAAACATATGGAAATGGAGTGTCCCATTAATGTCATCGAGGTTTGTGGGATTTTTTCTTTAGAACATGCAACCGAGAAGTGCCCATCCATTCCTAGTTTACAAGCTATCTATAAGGGAAATACTGAAGAAAATGAATCTTTGCAATCAAACAAGAAACTCTTTTGGAGAAGCCCAACCCAAAACATGTTTCCAGATCCTAGCCCCCAAGGTTATGGTCAAAATCACCTTGGAATTTACAACCATCTTACCCCCCTTGGGCCAATCCTCAAACACAAAACACTCAGAATCAGAATTGGAGGGAAAATCCTTATGTAAAAACTTTTCAACCTCAAATTCAATTCTATTCCCCATACTCAAACATGCCTAGTACATCCTACAACCCAACCATTCAACCTTACTAGCAAGGGTAAAATCCGAAATATTATCAACAACCCTCGTTGCCTCCTCCTCCCTTGCACCAACTTCTACTTGCTCCGTCAAACTCATCATCCTCGCAGGCACCACCAATATTTATCCCACCTCACCCTGATTTGTTACTTGCACAAATCGTAGCTAATCCCAACCATAATATAAAGTCTCATTCAGTGCAAAATATATGTGTACAACCATTTCCCATCTACATGATTACTGTTGTCCCAATGAATGAAATGCAATTACCATCTGGGAAAGAAATCAATACAGGGAGATCATTTGATATCATTGAATAATAGGCCCCTCTAGAACAAACTAATAGTCAACAACAACATGAAAAACAAAAAAACAAAATAATTAAATGAACCCCCTTACCCAGATTGATTGCTTGTCAAGAAAGAGGGAATCCCTATTGAATGTGATTTAGAAACTAAATTAAGGAATGTGTGTATTAAAATTCCACTATTACAAGCCATTAGAGACATTCCCATAAATACTAAAATCATTAAATATCTTTGCATTAAGAAATCAGGTAGGAAAGGACATACAAACCAAAATGTAAAAGTCATGAGTAAAATTTCCAAGATGATATCAGACTTGCCTACAAAGTATAATGACCCAAGGAATCCCATTGTAACCATCGAAACCAATGGAGTGCATCTACCAAATACCCTTGTATATTTAGGATTGGTCATTAACACTATGACTTATGAAACCATGATATATTTACAACTACAAGGGATTAAACCTACACCTATCATTTTGGAGTTGGCAGACAAGTCCATTGTTAGACCCCTGGGAGCCTTAGAGGACATTGTGGCCACCATTGATTTCTGGTAATATCCCATCAATTTCTTTGTCATTTCTCCTAAAAGCTATAGACCTGGACACCTTGTGGTCCTAGGACACCCTTGGTTAGCTATCATCGATGCCGTGATAGGGTGCAGAAATGGAGAAATGGTCATTTCTAATGGGTTACATAATCAAAATTTGCCAATATTCCCCCCTACTCAAAGTGCTGCTGAAATACCTTTATGGATAGAGATTCCTTATGGAGATGAAGATTGCATGCTTCCTTTATTATCACTATACCAATCTAGAGGTCTTCAGGAACAATCTAAATATCACATCTTGCAACAATTTTATCTTATAGTTCTTGCATTGATTATCCCATTTCCTTTAACGGTTATCAACATGTTTTCAACAATGAGTTTTAGGAGACTTGCCATACAACTATATTTGCCTCATTTGTAGCCTTATAAGAATGCAATGAACTCACTACTGAACCAGTTGAAATTGTTGAAGGAAAAATTTTACACATTGGTACAGAATTGACTGCAGAACAGAAGCAACATTTTTTTAGCATGATTCGAGAACAATCCAAGGCCTTTTCCTTGGATTATTTGGATATGAATGGTATACATCCAGATACTTGCATCCATCACATCTACACCAATGAGGATATGAGACCCATATGACATCTGCAGAGATGAACGAATCCCGCTTTGAGGGAAATTGTCAAAGATGAATTACAAAATTTATTGGCTGCAGGCTTTATCTATCTGATCTCAGACAGTAGATGGGTGTCACCATTAGTGGTGGTTCTGAAAAAGAATGGTAAATTGCACATATGTGTTGATTACATGGATTTTAAAAAATCCACCTTACGAGATTAATTTCCGCTACCATTTATTGATCAGGTACTCGACAAACTCTTTGGTAAGAAATATTTCTCTTTTCTATATGGATACAATGGATATAATTAGATACAAATAGCTGAGGAAGACCAAGAGAAGACTACTTTCACTTTCCCTTGGGGCACTTATTCCTATCGAGTCCTTTCCTTTTGCCTTTTCAATGCCCCAACCACTTTTTAGCGTGATGTTCTTCCTATATTTTTTGACCTCATACATGACTGTGTCAAAGTATATATGGACGACTTCATTGTATATGGAGATGATTTCCCTCAAGCCCTAGCAAATCTGGACAAGGCATTAATTCTATGTCAAGAAGCTCATGTAGCCCTAAGTAGTGCTAAATGTAAAATGATGAAAACTCAGGGTATTTTCTTGGGACACCATGTCTCATTCCAAGGAATAAAATTCGATATAGCTAAGATTGAGGTAATCTTACACATTCCCATTACTAGTATGCAAAAAAAGGTAAGAATATTTTTTGGACACGCAGGTTACTACCGTCGATTTATTGAAAAATTTACAATAATTTTAGCACCTCTGTTTAAATTATTAACTAAAGATGTTGATTTTGTTTGGAATGATGCATGTCAACGAGCTTTTCAGGTATTTAAAGATAGGTTGTCCATTGCTCCAGTATTAAGGGGACAAAATTGGTCCTTACCATTTCATATTTTCACTGATGCTTCAAATATTTCACTTGGAGCAGTTTTGGAACAAAGGGAAGATCACTATCCTTATGCTACTTACTATGTTAATAAGAATCTTTCCCCTGCCGAACTAAACTACACAGTTACCGAAAAGGAAATATTAATAGTTTTCCATGCCATTGGTAAATTTAGATATTACATAACCAATTATGAGACCTTTGTACATACCAATCATTCTTCCATTAGGTTTTTAAAGAACAAAGCCATCACTAACGGTAGAATTACTAAATGGTTACTACTTTTGCAAGAATTAAATATAATTGTGATTGATAGGCCTGGTCGTGATAATTTAGTAGCTGAATTATTGTCTCGAATGAATATTGTGAAGGAAAATGTGTTGACTCTTGTGCCAGATGAATTCCCGGATGAATAATTATTTTATATATCGACCATAACCCCCTGTTTTGCATATGTCGCCAACTACTTGGTATCAGGAAAACTACCCCAGAATCTGTCTGCCAAGGAGAAACACAACATTTTAAAACACAGTGTCAATCATTCCTAGATTGATGGAGACTTGTTCTACACCGGACCTGATTTGATCATGAGGAGATGTGTGCGGGAAGACGAGATGATGGATGTGTTAAGAGCCTCCCACAATGATCCTTGTGGAGGGAACTTAGCAGATAAAATAACTACATACAAATCCCTCTGCACCAAATATTATTGGTTCATGCTCTTTAAAGATGCCAAAAGGTTTGTATCTAGTTTTGATGTTTGTCAGAGAATGAGGAGACCAATTCCTTCTGATGATATGTCCCTTCAACCACAGATAGTGATAGAACCTTTCGAGAAATGGGCATTGGATTTCATAGGACCTATCTCTCTCATGTCTAAGAAGAAAAAATATATTTTATTTTGCACCGACTATGTTACCAACTGGGTGGAAGCTAAGGCTTTGTATGCTGCAACTGAAAAGGAAGCAATTGAATTTATTTTTTAGGACATCTTCACTAGATTTGGAGTATGCCGAGAAATTTTCACAAAAAAAGCACACAATTCACATCTAAATTGGTCAAGGCTCTCTCTGAAGAGTATCAAATCAAACACTGGAAATATACTCCTTACCACCCCCAAGCTAATGGGCAAGTGGAATCCATAAAGTAAGTACTAGAATCCATCCTGACAAAGACCATTTAGTTACATCATAGGGATTGGGCAGAAAAATTGTTAGAGGCATTATGGGCTTACCGCATCACTTGGAGGTATGTGACAGGGCACACCCCCTATGAGTTAGTTAATGGAAAGTAAGTGATATTGCTTATTGAGTTCCAAGTGAAGACATTTCTGACTGCCACTCAACTTGGAATTAATCTCAATGAAGCCCAAGATAAAATACTAATGCAGCTGAATGATCTCGATGAGATTAGATAAGATGCATACCACATAACTGCATTGGTGCAGGATCAGAGAGCTCGTTGGAATGATAAGTTTATGAAGAAGTAGGTATTTCGTCCAGGAGATTGGGCCTTGCTTTACGACAGTAAGTTCAAACACTTCAAAGGTAAATTCTCAACTAGATGGTTAGGACCTTATGAAGTAGATGAAGTATTTGATAATGATTTAGTCTACATTAAAACTATTGATGAAAATTAGATTCTTTTTGTAGTAAATGGTCGTCGACTCAAAATTTATCATCAATCACTCTCTTGACAACAATTTTTGGAGGACGTACGAAGATACCTAGGAATGGAGTTGGTTCATGAAAATGACTAGCCTCTTGTTGGTTCCTCTAGTTGATTCTTTTAATATATATATATATAATAACCAGTGAGTTTTTATTGTTTCATATCTTCGAGTGGTTCTCTCGACAACCCATGTAGAGTAAAGGAGAAATCTATCTTGGGTGGGTTTATTCCTTTAACCAGACATGATAGATTACCTATGGAAAAGGAGCCCCCTAGGAGTCTTATTTTGGATGATTTCAGACTCTCGAAAATTGAAAAATCCCAAGAAGTGACTGATCCAAGCTCGTAACATTTCATGGACCAATGGTATCCTAGGGATTCATTGAGTATATATTTTTTCTTTTTCGGGCTCAAGGAAACACTTACGGAAAGTAAGCCCCCCTGGAGTCTTCTTTGGGTGATTTAGACTCCCTAAATATGAATACCTCGAGAAATGGCTACTTTAGGCTCGCTAAAATACTAGGGTAGTAGTGGTTAGCAATATATTAAGCATATAATTATTCTTTTCCGGACTCAAGAGAATAAGTACGGAAAATAACCCCCCCTAGATATTTATTTCCGGCCATTTCAAGCTCTCTAAATAAGAAATGCCTCAGGAAGTTGTCATCCCAGGCCTGATAAAAATCCATGGGATGATAAATAGGTTCTCTTATAAGGCAACAATTAGCATAGTACATGGCATTCAACAAATGAATTTTCTAGATTTTGTGGTTTACATGTTGTACTTAGCAGCTTGCTATACTCTTCTGTGTAAAAATCGACAGTCTGTTATCTACTTCTTGATCAACATTTTTTTTATATATCTAGCATGGTTGGTACTTATTTCATTTTCATAAAAGGGTCACTTCATGACCAGTGCTCACTTCTAAGGAGTGATCTCTACTACTCAATAGTCTACATGCCACTATGTAAAAAGGAAGTTTACAACATCATTTTCTATTTAGAACCTTGTTGCCAGATGTTCTTCGCAAAATCACTACCCTATATCATCATAAGTGGCCCTGGTATGTGCTTAATATTGTTAGAATTTAATCATTAGATAGTGGCCATATCAGTTTCATATAAGCCCTTATTATCATTGCATTTCAAGTTTCGTATTTTTTTTAACCTGTAATGATCAACTCTGTGAAAAAACTGATGATATTTAGCACATCAGTAAATATGCTCTCAGTTTATCATAATAGCAAACAGGCAACCTCCATGACCGAACTGTGCTTATTACATCCTTGAGGCATGAATCTGACCGCATTTCAAGAATTTGGGAATTATTTGAATAGGGGACTGAGCAATTGACAAAGAAAGGAAGTGCATTCGTAGTGAATTGCAAAGCTAGTCGACTTGGGAGCCAACCGCCATGAACCTACATTTGGAAAATTTTTACGCAACCCTGAATATTAGCACTGCAAAGGCATTATGGAGGAGCGAGGTTGGTTAACCTTTCTGCAAAAATTTCAAGGTTACAACGATAAGATTGATCTAGTGTTTGCCTAGAATTTTGATGGGGAACATGTCCAAAATGGAAATTTAAGTTTCAAAATTACTGAGGATTCATTGAGCAGGGCGATAGTACTACCCGCAGAGGGTGAGCCATTCTTCAAAGGTGGGAAGCTCAATATCTCAACTTGCACCATGTTCTTAAAGTCGGCGTATCAATTAATTAGTTGGGCAAAGGGAGTATTGCATAGCTATGTGGAAGACCAGTGGCACCCTTTAATCACCATGTTGCACCGCTTCCTCACCTGCGAAGGAAGGTATGTGGTTGTCTTTCTGTACCATATTCAGTTCTTAACGCATTTCACCGAGAATAACCGAATAAACATACTACATTTATTAAATTTTATTCTACATAAGATGTCCAAGGGTGTGCAGTCTGAAAGTAGAAGGCTCGATAAAACTTTGTATCACCACAGCCTCATCAAGGTCATTGTCATTTCTGAACTTCAGAGGTGAAAGAAATTGTGGGAGGATTTCTTAGTGGAATTCTTTCCTGGAGAGGAGACCCAAGTCAAGGGGTGACAACCTTTAGCAGGTTGATCCTTGAATCAGAAGACCAAAACCCCTATCCCTCCTACTGATTCTACAACCCCTACCTATCCTATTGTCCCTACCAATAAAACTCCTCAGGATGCAGGCCCCTCTTCGAAACATAAAGAGGATGAAATTTCTTTGAAGCACCCAGTGAGAAAGAATAAAAAAGGAAAAAGGCATAGGGTTGAGATAAAACCAACCTGAGCTAAGCCCTGTAGTGAAGGAAAAGGCAAGGAGCCTCATTTGAAGACCCCCAAGGTTAATGATGGCATTGAGTCAAAACAAAAATGTAGAAGGACCCTATTTCCTACCCAAAATCCTTCGACTCTCACAGCAGAGACCTCTGGTCAAGGTCATCGTAGAACTCGCAGTATGGCCAAGACTCAACTCCCTGTGCTCCTAATTGCAAGTTCTGAACATATGAATATTTCATCATCTCTCGATTCCAATGCCAAAACATTTGAGTTTCCCTCTGAAAAATAAACCATGCACATATTCGAAGCAGACATTCCAGTGGATATTTTTCATGACTTGGATACATCGTCCCATGTCCAAATTTCATTGAGTATAAGTGTTACTAAGGCGCATCAACATGTTTCTTCACCAAGGAGAAGCATTAGCAAGGCACTTGGATGTAGTGCCTGCCAACAATCCATGGCACCTGTAAAGACTCAAATTCTTGATGAGGAGGAGAACCTTAAGATCCCATTGTTCAAGCTAAAAAAACAAATTGGTAAGCTATTTGATGAAGCCAACAAATATAAGGTCTTTTTAGACTATGTAAATGAAGTCAATAAGCATCTTGGGGACACTAACCTTCGACTGTTTACCCGTAATGATGACATGAAGAGGAAGAATCAAAATTTATTGCATTGGAAAGCTTCCAGGTTCAGGCCCATTAAGAAGTTAAGCGCACAGGGACTGGCCCTGCAATTCAAGAAGTTTTCTACTCCCGTGAAACATGGAATAAAAGTTCTGATCAAGACTACTAGTCTTTGACCAGGGCTCTTTTGATTTTGCACCCTTTTTTGGCAGATTGTAGTATATTCATGGGTAAATGCATCCAAATCAACATTAGGGGATGTTGGTGCCTCGTTTTGTCCCCAATTTTACCATTTATCACTTTCATTTTTCTGTCTTTTGTCACAAAAGTACTATTTTACTTACCCTCCTATCACTATCATTGCCCTAAAACCTCATTAAAACCCTAATTGAGGTAAATGCATTACATTAGTATATTTTTGCTATTTTGTGATTAAATATTGAGTAATTTAAGTTTAATTCCTAATGAGATAAATAATTATTATGGGCTAGATGTGGAAGGATGCAGCAACATTGTCAGGAAAACTACAAATGGAAAGCATCCTTGTCAACAAGCATGCCTTACCGATTCCATACTCAACAACTTAGTTCCTAATCTGTACTCAACATCAAGGAGACCTGATAGACTCTTTCCATGAATTCCTCGCTTCTAGAGATCGCACTTCAAAGTTGAGATCTTGACCAAGCCGAGCTCGATGACGAAGACTCTCCATATGTTCATCGTAATGGGACCATGCTAATGTCGGCATTTGTTGGAATTGTTATGCCAAGATGAGTGAAATTGTTCAAGTGATTAGATCATGTTGATTTTTCAAGTTTCTATGTATCGAATTATACTATTTTGTAAATGTATCATTGCCTATAAAAGGTCTAGGACTGTAATAAACGATATATTCAATTTTTTAGCCATGAGTGAAAAACATTGAATCATCCAAGTGTTGTTCAAACATTTCTCTCTATAATTGAAGATTGAGTAATTAATAGTGCATGGCTATGGTTTGATCAGATTGTTCCAAGTTCCAGAATGATTGTGAGTTTTTGATTTGAATGTTTTAAATACTTATTTTACTGTAGTATTTTAAAGATTACCTAGGTGTGGTCGGGCCCACCATCATCTGTGAACAAGCTTCTCTGTTAAGTTGTAAGGATCTAAATGTGTGCTAGCTCATTGCATTCATTAAAATTCAGTCCTTTGTGAATTTGATTCAGTTTATAAAGTAGTTGTGTGATATGTTTTATTTAATTCTAGAGTGTCCATGATCATTTCAATCTTCACATTTATTGATTGGTAACTAAAGCAAGAGTTTTCGATACGCACCTACATTGCAAAATATCATAACGCCTATGTGTGAATCTATAGCATAGAGCTATGCTCTGTGATGCAACATTATTGCAAACTTTCAGAATATGAGAAAAACCTACAGTTTATGGGCCCACAAAAACAATGACCAATCATGGTGGATTGCACTTCACAAATTTACTAATTTCCAATTCCTGTGATTGCCGCTATACTTATTGTATGTGATGTACGATATGCTTTGCATCGCATCACAATCTCCTTACCTTTTTTGTGTCATAACTTAAATCAATTACCGTGCAATGTGCTTCGCATCGCATCGCCACCTCCCATCTTTATCGCATCACAACTTAATATTTTTACCTTGCGATATCTTAGCAATAAACAAAAAAATTGATGATGTGTAAAATTCCACAAGTTGTGATTTAATCTCCACCATAGATCTATGCCAGATCTAACGGTCCCGTTGCGTCTTTGTTGTTCGCTCGTTTAGTCGGTCTTTTCCGGATGCGATGTGTGATGGCCGATGCATGAACTCGAATCTTGCTAGATTTTAAATGTTTCGATTAATATATAATTTTTGATAAAAATATAACATGGAAATCCTACTGATCGCAATGCGATATCAGTCCTTCAATAGAGAAATAGAAATAAATGACAGTTGAACACAGACAGAAGAATTAAAATATAAATACCCTTGGAATTAAAAGTAGTGAGAAATACTTAGAGTCGAGCCCTTGATGGCTGGATTTTTACATTGCTTCTCCTCTCTGTCCACTCCTCTATCACACCTTTGTCACACCTCTCTCATGCCTATTCTACACCTATTTCCTCTCCACACTTACCTGTTCACACTTATATATCCTTGAAAGCGGTTCTCTTGTCTTTTATTAGCTCTTTGTTGAACCACTCTAAAAAACTAATTCTATCATATCTTAATGATCTAATCTACATGGTTTGATCTCCTCGCAGGGAGAAACAATTTGTTATTTTATTCTTATTTAAGTTAGGAAATCAAAACAAACGAACTTCTCACAATTAAAGCTAAAGAAAATATTAATAATAAATTTTTTACCACCTCTTGTTAGCCACAACATGTGAACACATAATCACATTGCTGGTTAAATATGGATTCTCCTACATCAGGCTCTCAAGGAAGAACAGATTGATCCATCAATGTTTCAGGATCTGCATTAAACTTCTATAACTTTGTTGTTGTCACCCAACTAGCATCTTCCACTGGTTGTCCCTTTCATTTGACTAGATACTGATAATTGGTCTGTCCTATGGTCTTCCTTGTTGCTCTTTTCTCCAGAATGGCTTCCACTTCTTTCTTTATTGTCTTTGGCATCTGTTCCCTCCAATTCTTAGTCTAGCCCTCCTCTTTTTTAGTTTCTTCTTGTAGTTCTTCATCTGTTTCTTTGTATGGGTACAAATCTGCAACATTAAAGATGGGTGATATCGGGCCAACTCCTGGTGGTAACTCAATCTCATATGAATTTGAGGAAAACTTCCTCAAAATTCTACATGGCCCTATATTTTTCATTTTTAGTTTGTTATAGGTCCCGAGTGGAAACCTTTCCTTCCTTAGATAAACCATGACTAAATCATCTACTTGAAACTCCCTTTCAATCCTCTTCATATCAGCCCTTTGTTTATACTTTTGGTGTTTTTCTGTAATCTCTACTTGAAATCTTCCTACAACTTCTGTATCTGTTCTGCAATTTCTTTAGCCTTTTCACTCCTTGTCTCTTGTTTTCTCAAATCCCTAAGTTCATACACACCTCTTGGATGCATCCCAAAAATAATCTAAAACGGACTCATCCCGGTACTCCGGTTAGGAGTATCATTATAGGAAAATTTGGCTTGAGCAAGTGCTAAGTCCCATTTCTTTGGATTTTTGTAAACCAAACTCCTTAATATGTTTCCCAAGCTCCTATTCACCACTTCAGTTTTTCCATCTGTCTGAGGATGATAGGCTGAACTGAAAATGAGGATTGTACCTAGCTTCCTCCATAGAGTCCTCTAGAAGTGTCCTACGAACTTTGTATCCCTATCTGAAACAATACTCAAATGAATTCCATGTAATCTTATAACTTCAGTGAAAAACAAATTAGGAATGTGAGTTGCATCACTATTTTTCTTACAAGCAATAATATGAGCCATTTTATAAAGCCTATCTACAACAACATAGATAGAATCATGTCCTCTTTGAGTCTTTGGAAAACCCAAAACAAAATCCATGCTGAGAGCATCCCAAGTTCTATTGGGTTTTGGAAATTGCTGATATAATCTAGTGTTTTGGCTTCTTCCTATGCCTCATGTTGAAAAATCTTGCACTCTCAACAAAAATTTTGATATCAGCTTGCATTTTTTACTAATAATAAAAAGCACTTACTTGAGAAATTGTTTTGTCCTGTCCAAAGTGTTTGAATAGTCCTCCACTTTGTTTTCCTTTAATCATATTTTCTCTCATGGAACACTTAGGAATACATAGTTTATTGTTCTTGAACAAAAATCCTCCTTGAATCAAGTAGTCCAACCACTGGCTTCTATTATGAATCATAGGGTTTTTAATAGTTGCATATATTTATTTGAAATCTATATCTTCCTCATACATATCAATCATCTCTTCAAACCCCAAAATGCCAATATTTAATTCCTTCATAATCAAATTTACTCTACTCAAAGCATCAACAACTTTGTTTGACTTACCACTTCTTTGTTTGGTTACAAAGCTAAAACTCTGCAGAAAATCCACCCACTTAGCATGCTTTTGGTTCAACTTCAGCTTATTATTTATTTGGGCAACAAATAATGCCTCCATTTCTTCAAAGCTTGCACAATAGCATAGAACTCTTTATCATAGGATGAATTCTTCTTCTTGGCCTCATTTAACTTTTCACTGAAATAATCTATCAGTCTTTACTCTTGACTCAAGACAGCTCGAATTTCTATCCCACTATCTTCAGTCTCAACTTGAAATATTTTATCAAAATTTGGCAAGGCAAAAACAAGTCCTTCAGTGATCTTCTTTTTTAACAACTTGAAATTATGATCTGTTGCTTCTATCCACTTAAATGGTTGGTTTCTCTCCTTTATTTTTTCAATTATTGGTGCATATATCTTGTTGATCAGCGATTATCATTGATGTCAACCCAAGTAGCACCAGGGGCTACCTCAATATTTCATGGGAATTTTTACCTACCAAATTACTATATTCTGGGTTAATAATTCTTTGTATGGTTTCTACTTGTCGAGATGTTTCCATTTATATATGGCACGCCACGTAATTCTTGACGGTTTGAGAGATATTCATGTTTGAAGTTTGTAACCCCAGTTAGTGGGCTAAAATCCCATGGGGATGTCGCATGGGTCATTGAAAAGTCAATAATTAATAATTTTTAAGCTCCTAAAATCACTCCCACGTTCACTTGTTGAAGCCCCTCTCAACCTAAGATTTATATAAATTGTGATCCTCATATCCTCCTTATGCGGGGATTTCACTCTCTGAAATAGGTCATCGTGGTATTTTCGCTCTAAAGTTTTTTCTACGAAGGTTCAAAAGCTGAAATTTTTATGAGGTGAAGCCAAAATCCTGAGGAAGATCCTGTAAACATTTTAGATGAGGGTGCACAACATTTTCGGAGATATGATCTGTGGAAGTTAGTGTTTTTGCAGGCTCCTGAAATTCATCTCAAATAAGTGACCTTGGGAAAATCATCATAACTCTCTCTCTCAGTATCGGATTGGAATTATGTAAAAATTGGTAGATATCGAACAGGATTTTGTTTTATTTGTATCAATTTCAAAGCCTAATGAAGAAACATTGACACGTGGCATGCTATACAAGTTCGTTGTACTGAAACAATCCATAATTAGGGCATTGTGAGAGAATGGGCATAAATATCTCTTGAAGAATCCAAATTGGGTCAGACCTATGTAATTGGAAAGAAGACTTAGAGGAATACTACAGGGCCAAAAATCACATATTAGGGATCTGAAATAACAGATATACACCAGATTCAATTTCGAGCTCCTAGAAGGCAAGAAAAAGCTAGATCATGTGTTGTCAAGGACTGCAAAGGACCAGACTTTCTAGGGCAGCAAAGAAAAGAAAGGTGTAGCAGAGGGTAGCATGACAAGAGAAGTAACAAAGGTGTAGGAAATCAACAATAAGTTCACCACATGAAGTCTTCAATTGGGCAACACTGCAGACAGTCATTGTAAAGGTATCATTGT
The DNA here is from genome assembly GCA_034641835.2 of Pinus albicaulis. Taxonomy (NCBI): domain Eukaryota; kingdom Viridiplantae; phylum Streptophyta; class Pinopsida; order Pinales; family Pinaceae; genus Pinus; species Pinus albicaulis. The sequence goes on from CM076575.1 coordinate 1,300,132,904, forward strand.
GATGATGATGATGATGATGATGATGGTTAACGTCCACTCAGACCAAGATTTGGTCTATCGGACCTACAATTTTCTTAGTTATTAATTGTCTGGCTTCTCGTTTTTCTTGGCGAGATTGGTGTTGTAGCTTTCTTTTCTTCTCTACGGTCTTCAAACTTCCTTTATCTTGCACCTCCTTCATATCTTTTGATTCTTGGGACACTCATGTCTTATCTTCGGGATCTAGGAGATCTGCTTTGCTGCTAAGTGAAGATTTATTTTGCATGGTATTCGAATCCTCATAATTTTTTATGCTTGAGAGGCTATCAAGTTCATTTTTTTTTTGTTGGGTGGGGTTTTCCACCTGCTTGTCTTGAGGGTTGTACTAAGTCATTGTAAATGCATCATTGTAAAAATTTTACAAGTGTCTATCTGCCAAGAGTTGAAGAGGAAATGTCGCGAGGTCTAGGATCATCATTAGGTGGTTTTGTCATAGTTGGGGTTATGGTCTAGTATGTATTCTTCTTCTACATCATTCTATATCATTTTAAAGTGGACCAGTTTCCCTGGTATGAGAGTCCATTCTTGTTTTATTCTTCTATAGGGTGGTAGGGTGGTGCTAGCATGAGTTATAGCTCATTGGGTGTTGGGGCATCCATTCAGTTGACTACTATAGAATCTCGGGCATTGGAGAGTTCATCTAGTGGGAGCTGGAGAAGAATGGTTTTCTAGATTCTGGGAAGTTGGATATTTATTTTCAATTGGAGTTGAGTATTAAAGAATTATTAGAAAAGCATTAAGTGGTTTTTGTCCCGAAGTGGGTTTCCACCTTAAAAAACTATGTGCATTTGTGTTCCTTTTGTTTACTGCTATCATTGTACAAAAACTGATAATAATTGAAGATTAACTAATGCTCTAATTTAAAGGAATACTGATTCACCCCCCCTCTCAGTATTTCCAACAATTGGTATCAGAGCTTGGTTCCTTCAATAGCAGTTTAACAGTTGGAAGGAGGTCATGGAGCATACCAAGAATGGTGTACCTCTGTTTAATCAAAATAATTATGCACTCTGGAAAGCAAGAATGGAGGTCTATCTCTTAGCGCAAGGTTACGAAGTATGGAACACTGTTCAAAATGGATTTACATCAATCGCAGATGAACAAGGTAAGAATAATTTGGTAAATGATGCAAAAGAAAAGAATATTATTATCAATGGACTTATTGACTCTGTTTATCATAAGGTGTTGGGTTGTAAAACCGCCAAAAATGTATGGGACAAGCTTGATAATATATATGTAGGTGGCTCAAATGTCAAAGAAGCAAAGCTTCAAACATATAGAGCAAAATTTGAGCAACTCAGAATGAAAGAAGATTGCAACATTGCTGCATACTTCCAATACATTGATGAAATAACCAATACTTTGGAAGGATTGGGAGAGTCAATTGACGAGAAGAATATTATACGAAATATTCTTAGAACATTACCAAGGAGATTTAACCCAAAGGTATCGATCTTAGAATACAGTGAAAATCTGGAAAAATTCAACATAAAGGAATTACATGGAGTTCTCATAGCATATGAAATGAGACTTGATGAAGAAGAGGGTACTTCACATCTAAAAACTATGTTCATTGCATCTAAGAAAACCAATAAGGACAAACAACCTTCAATTGAAAAGACATGCACCTGCAAGTGTGAAGAAAAGGGAGATGATGAGGAAGGTCTTCATTAGGGGAATTTTGAGGTCTAAAATGGGCCTCCTAAGGAAATTATAAAATAATAGTGGAAATAATAAAATAAGATTTGATGACATCATCAAAATTTAGATGGAAAAAAGAAAAAAACTATTTTTTCAACTCATCTCCCAAATTTTTTACTCAAATTTCGAGCAGGAGTACTCGTTGGATGCAAAATTCAATTCCTCATCCAAGGACTACCTATGTCACATACTTTCGATGGGTCCTGCTACACAAAAAATGATAAATACATGAAAAACATTATTGTAATCACGTTTTTATATGCTACTCATTTTACAAATATGTAGAATATCGAAAATGTCTATTATCTGCTCTCCTTGGATGAGGAATTAGATTTTAAACTACACAGTACTCCACTTCAGAAAATTGAGTAAAAAAATTTGGGAATAGGATTGAGAAAATACAAGTTGAAAAATGGTTTTATTATTTTATTATTTTTTAATCTTTTTACCCTTTTACTTAAAAAATGGTGAATCATCCCCCATGGTTGAAATCATCATCTTGAATCCTATTGGTTCTTATAAATTTTATTTTTGTTGTACATTTTTCTTAGGAGGCCCACTTTAGACCTCAAAATTCCCCTAATGCCAGATGAAGAATATGCTTACTTTACGAGAAAACTAAAAATTGGTAAGGGAAAATTCAAAGGTAAACTTCCATTGATATGTTTCAGCTATGGTGAGGTTGGGAATTTTGCAGCAAAATGTCCAAACAGAAATGATAGCAACTCAAAAGGAAAGAAAGGCTTTAAGAAATTCAACAAGCAAGAAAAAAGGAAAGGATCCAAAAGGAACTTTCTCTCTAAAGAAGATAGTGCATCATCCGATGAAGACAGTGATAATGAAGAAGAAGCCAATGAGAGAGTATTGTTTATGGCCAAGCACAATAAATAAGAGGCATCAAACAACGAAGAAGAAGGCTAGACCATAGAAGAATTTTCTAAGGAGGAAATCAGGCTTATAAAATAGCTCAAGGTTGAGAAAATTCATTCCAATACTCTTGAAGAACAAGTTCAAGGTCTCAAAATTGAAGTTGAAGAACACAAATGTATTGAAGAGTCACTTCAAAAGAAGTTGGAAGAAAGAAACCAAGAAAGGGAAGGATTAGAAGCCGAAGTAGTCTCGCTGCGTAAGGAAGTGAAGAAGGGAAAAACTGTCCAAAACTATGCCAACAACCTAAGGGCATTGGAAGAACTCATCAACAATCAACGATCTTACAACGATAGAACTGGCCTTGGTTACAAAGAAGAAGAAGCAAGACCTTCTACAACAAAATAAAATGAACCTATATGATTTTACATGCATGTAGACTTCATTGGATAAGATTTGCAAGAACATCCTTGGAAGACAATTCCTCGACGAAGTTTTCCATCCAAGTACCAACATATTTTTCATGGCTATTGTTATTCATGTGGAAAATTTGGTCATAAAGATGTAGAATGTCGCACGTACCCAAGAACTAATACAATTCCAAAAGATCCTTCAAATATGAACCTCCCAGGGCTCAACAAAACATCAATAGATTTGAACATTTAAGAAATAATATGGAATGTTACAAATTTCAGAACTTTGGACACATAGCCAGAGACTGTAGACTTGAAAATCCTCCAGAAGAATCCTCAAAGCCAGAGAATGAATGAACATGGAAGAAGAAGAAGACTGATAATTGTGTTCTCGCTCTCAAGGATAAAAACAACAAATATGTGTGGTATGTTGACAATGGTTTCTCAACGCATATGACTGGAGATAGAAGGAAATTTGTATCTCTGAAAGATAATAAGGATGGAACCGTGTCCTTTGGAAATTATGGATCTTCAAATTTTATAGGATCAGGTACCGTCATTCTCGGAAGCAAAGATGTTATAGCCAAGAACGTTCTCTTGGTTGAAAACATGAATCACAATCTGCTCAGTGTTGGAAAAATGTGTGATCAAGGACACACAATGCTATTCAACTCCACAAAATGTGAAATCAGGAAAGGCAAGTATGGTAAAATTGTGGCTACAGCAAGTCGAGCTCCAAACGAAATATATGTTATGGATGAAGAAACTAAAGCATATCTACTAGCTAAAGAAGATGACAGATGGTTATGGCACAAATGAATGGGTCACATAAACTTTGAAAATCTTGTTAGGATAAGAAAAAAGGAAGCAGTACGAGAAATGACGAAAATATCAAAACCTTCCAACACACTATGTGAGGCCTATCGGCACGGCAAGTAGACAAAATTCAAATTTAAAAAAAAAGAAAACTTTGCATCACATCCATTGGAATTGATACATACTAATCTATGTGGTCCTGTGAGATTTGAAAAGGCTTATACAGAGAATTATATTTCATGTTAATTATAGATGAATATACCAGGATGACAGTCATAAGTTTCCTAAAGAAAAAATCTGAAGCATTTGAGTGCTTTAAGATCTACAAGGAGTTGGCCGAAAATGAAACTGATTTGAAAATAAAGTGTCTATGATCAGATAATGGTGGAGAATTCACTTCCAAATTATCTCAGCAATACTGTGATGAAAATTGAATAAAAAGACAATTTTCAACAGCATGAACACCTCAAAAAAATGGATTTGTTGAAAGAAAGAACAAAAATGTACAGGAAATGGGTAGAACAATGTTGAAGGACTCAAATTGGATGAAAAATTCTGGGTTCAAGCAATTGATACGACATTCTTCATTATCAACCAAAGTCTTCTCAGAAATAATTGCAACAACACCCCATATGAATTATGGAAAGGAAAACCAGCTAATGTAAAATATTTCCGAATCTTAGGAAGCAAATGTTATATCAAAAGAAAAGATAAAAATTTGGGTAAGTTTGAATCACGTGTTGATGAAGGTATCTTTGTTGGTTACTCACGCAAAAGAAAGGCCTATAAATGTTATAATCTAAGACGAAAACAGATAGTGGAGAGCATAAATGTTACATTTGATTAAGATGGTGTTCTAACGAATAATGATGAGGATATAAAATTTTTGAAACTTGAGACAGAGGCTGAAAAAGACACAGAGAAAATTCTAGAACAAGAAGCAATTATCAACCAGGAAGAAGTAAATAATGGTCATCAAGATATACCAGGAAAAAAAATCTCCTCCAAAGAGAACAAAAGGATGGATTCAAAATAATCATCGATCAAATCAAATCATTGGTGACATAAATGAAGGTCGACAGCTTCGTTCATCACAACAAGCTCACATTTCTTTTCTAGCAACCTTTGATCCCAGTAGTTTTGAGGAAGCCATACATAATGAACATTGGGTAGCAGCTATGAATGAAGAATTGGATAAAATCAAGAAGAATAACACTTGGGAATTAGTTCCACGACCAAAAGATAAAAATTTCATTGGGTCTAAATGGGTGTTCAGGAACAAATTGAATGATCAATATGGACAGGTTACTAGAAACAGAGCAAGATTGGTTTGCAAAGACTGCACAAGTGGAAGGAATTGATTTTTATGGAACATTTGCACCAGTTACCAGAATGCAATCCATCTGAATGTTTCTTGCCTATGCATGTTCAAGAAAAATCAAAGTCTACCAAATGGATGTTAAGTCAACATTTCTAAATGGAGAATTAGAAGAAGTTTACATCGAACAACCTAAAGGTTTTCTACTATCATAAAAAGAAGACTATGTTTGTAGGTTAAAGAAGGTTCTATATGGTCTCAAGCAGGCTCCCAGAGCATGGTATGCTCATCTTGCTGGATATCTACGTCAACAAGGGTTCAAGAAAGGTACTGTTGATAGAAATATTTATGTACAAATAGATAAATATAATTTAACAATATTTGAGGTATATGTGGATGATATAATATTTGGTAGCAATGATGATCAACTAAGTAAGAACTTTTATACAAATATGCAAAGTGAGTTCAAGATGTCTTTACTTGGTGAGCTGACATACTTCTTAGGGCTTCAAATATCTCAGCAAGAGAAAGGAATATTTATATTTCAAGCCAAGTACATCAAGGAAATGCTCAAGAAATTCAAAATGGAATATTGCAAACTCGTTCTTACTCCGATTGTAACAGGTTGCAAATTCAGCATAAACGACTCATCTAAGGATGTGTATCAGAGGTTGTACATATCTATGATTGGTAGTCTTCTATATGTAACAGCCTCTTAGCCAAATGTTATGCAAGCAGTTGGACAAGTAGCAAGATTCCAATCAGCACCAAAATAATCACATATTATTGCTGTCAAAAGAATTCTTCAATATATAAAAGGCAAAGAAGAATATGGCTTGTGGTATCCCAAGGGTAACAATCTCATTATTCAAGCCTTTACAGATGCAGATTGGGTAGGAAGCATTGATGATCGCAAGAGTACTAGTGGAGCAACATTCTATCTAGGTGGTTGTCTCGTATCATGGTTGAGAAAAAAGAAAACCTCAATCTCGTTATCTACAGAGGAAGCATAATACATTGCAGCGGCAACATGTTGTACTCAAGTCCTTTAGATGAGACAAAATTTGCAAGATCTTCAAGTACAATTCAATGAGCCTATTCCCATATTATGTTACAACACGAGTGCCATCAACATCTCCAAGAATCCTGACATGCATTCAGAAACAAAACACATTCCAATCAAATATCATTTTGTTAGAGAACAAGTCGCTGAAAATAATATCAAACTTGAGTATGTTGGTACAAAAGAACAAATCGTTGATATATTCACTAAACCTTTACCTCGTGAATCATTTGAATATCTTCACCAGAAGCTTGGGATTCTCCCAAGTTCTCATTAGATTACAAGTCCCCAGGATGGTTGTGTGTCACGGGTAGTGGAAGTGTGTATAGATCCGCAGGATGGTTGTGTGTCAGGGGAAGTGGAAGTGTGTACAGGTCCACAAGATGGTTGTGTGTTAGGGGGAGTTACCCTTTGACATTGATGTCAAAGGGGGAGATAATGTTGTAGGAAGTGGTGTCATGATCAAAGGGGGAGTACTTGTGTTTCCATCAATGCCAAAGGAGGAGATTGTTGATCAGTGGTTGTCATTGATGTCAACCCAAGAAGCACCAGGGCCTACCCCAATATTTCATGGAAATTTTTACCTACCAAATTACTATATTCTAGGTTAATAATTATTTTTATGGTTTCTACTTGTCGAGATGTTTCCGTTGATATAGGCATGCCATGTAATGCTTCATGGTTTGAGAGATATTCATGTTTGAAGTTTGTAACCCCAGTTAGTGGGCTAAAACCCCATGGGGTTGAAGCATGGGTCATTGAAAATTCAATAATTAATAATTTTTAAGCTCCTAAAATCCCTCCCACGTTCACTTGTTGAAGCCTCTCTCAACCTAAGCATTTATATAAATTTTGATCCTCATATCCTCCTTATGTAGGGATTTCACTATATGAAACAAGTCATCGTGGAATTTTCGCTCTAAATTTTTTTATAAGAAGGTTCAGAAGTTGAAATTTTTATGAGGCGAAGAAAAAATCATGAGGAAGCTCCTATAAAAATTTTGGATCAAGGTGCGCAACATTTTCAGAGATATGATCTGTGGAAGTCAATGTTTTTGCAGGCTCCTAAAATTCATCTCAAATAAGTGACCTTGGGAAAATCGTCATAACTCTCTCTCTGAGTATCGGATTGGAATTATGTAAAAATTGAAAAATAGCACATAAGTTTTAGTTTTCATTGTATCACTTTCAGAGCCTAATGAAGAAACAATGACATATGGCACATCGTACAAGTTCGCTCTACTGAAACATTCCATAATTAGGGCATTGTGAGAGATTGGGGATAACTCTCTCTTGAAGAATCCAAATTGGGTCAGACCTATGGCATTGGAAAGAAGACTTAGAGGAATACTACAGGGCCAAAAATCACATATTGGAGATCTGAAATAATAGAGATTACCAGATTCAATATCGAGCTCCTAGAAGGCAAGACAATGCTAGATCATGTGTTGTCCAGGGCTGCAAAGGACCAGGATTTCTAGGGTAGCAAATCAAAGCAAGGTGCAGGAGAGGGTAGCATGACAAGAGAAACAACCAAGGTGCAGAACAAAAGTAAGAAGTTCACCACATGAAGTCTTCAAGTGGGCAGCACTGCATACAGTCATTGTAAAGGTATCATTGTACTAAATCATTGTAAATGCATCATTATAAAAATTGTACAAGTGTTTATCTACCAAGAGTTGAAGATCCAATGTCGGGAGGTCTAGGATCATCATTAGGTGGTTTTTTCATAGTTGGGGTTATGGTCTAGTCTGTCTTCTTCTTCTACATCATTGTATATCATTGCAAAGTGGATCATTTTCCCTTGTATGAGAGTCCATTCTTGTTTTATTCTTCTATAGGGTGGTAGGGTGGTGCTAGGGTGAGTTGTAGCTCATTGGGTGTTGGGGCATCCATTTAATTGACTACTGAAGAATCTCAGGCATTGGAGCATCCATCCAGTGTGAGCTAGAGAAGAATGCTTTTCTAGATTCTAGGAATTTGGAGCTTTATTTTCAATTGGAGTTGAATATTAAAGAATTATTAGAAAAGCATTGGGTGGTTTTTGTCCTGGAGTGGCTTTCCACCTTAAAAAAAGTGTGTGCATTTGTGTTCCTTTTGTTTACTTCTATCATTTTACAAACACTAATAATAATTGAAGATTAACTAATGCTCTAATTGAAAGGAATATTGATTCACCCCCCCTCTCAGTATTTCCAACAGATCTAACTAAAACCTCTTACAAAATTTATGTAAAAACTTGCAAGACCATGAAAACTCCTTACCTCAAATGCACTTCTCAGAGTTGGCCAATCCAGTATTACCTAGATCTTTTCTGGGTCCATCTTCAAGCCATCTTATAAGACTATAAATCCCAAGTAAATGATCTCCTTCTTCATAAAACTACACTTATTCAAATTTATAAGCATTTTCTCCTTTTTCAAAGTATTTAACACCATCTTGGCATGCTCCAAATGCTCTTCCTTACTCTGTCTAAAAATCAAAATTCCATCAAGATATACTAACACAAATTTTCCTGCATACTCTTTCAAGACCACATTCATTGGTCTCATAAATGTGCTTGGTGCATTAGTGAGCCCAAAAGGCATCACTAACCACTCATACAACCCACTATTGGTCTTAAATGCAGTCTTCCATTCATCTCCTACTATAATCCTTATTTGATGGTATCCAATCTTCAAATATATTTTATTAAAATATTTTGACCCACTTAAACAATCCATCAAATCATCTATAAGTGGAAATGGAAATGTATAACTGATAGTGATCTTGTTTATGGCTCTAGAATCAGTACACATGCGCCACTCACCTCCTTTATTTGGGCTAAGAATGATTGGTACTACACATGGGCTAAGGATTTATTTGATCAGTCCTTTATCTAACAACTCCTATACCTATCTTCCAAATTCTTAATTCTCCCGAGGGGTAATTCTATATGTTGCTTTGTTTGGTATACTTGCACCAGGTATTAGGTCTATGTGATGAAAGATACTTCTGATTGGTGGTAGTTTACTTAGTAATTCATCAACAATTATGTTAGCATGATCATCTAATAGATTTTTAATTTCCACAGGTATATTTTCTAAATTATTAGAAGTCAAAATTACCTTGGGTTTTCCCACAATAGAAAAATGCATTCATGTCTCCTTCTTGACTTCTTGCAGCAATTCCTTTCCACTAATCAACATAGCATTATTCCCCGCTGCTCCTTTGTCTTCTTCATCCTTCAAAGGCAATAATGTGTGTGTATTTCCATCCTTATCTATGGTATAGGTATTCCTTTTGCCATCATGAATGGATTTTCTATCAAATTTCCAAGTACTTCCTAGCAGTACATGGCACACATCTATTGGCATCACATCACACAATATGCCATCCTTATATGTACTGATCTATATCTCTACTTTGCACTATTTTGTCACTAAAATCTGATGTCCCTTCTATAGCCACGAAAATCTGTAGGGAGTAGGGTGTACCATCTTAATCAACCCCAATTTTTCAACCATCTCTGTGGAAACAAGATTATCAATGCTTCCACTATCAATCACAACTTTGCAGCATTTTTCTTTTGTTTTGCACACAGTCCTGAATAAGCTCTTCCTTTGCACTGGCTCATTTGCTTCCTTCTCTTCTTTAAGCGATACTCTTTTTAGTAATAAATACTCTCCTACCTTAGGTGGCTATTATTTTCTTGTGACTTGAGGATTTTCTTCCTTTGCCTCAGCTACATTCACATTCTGCTGATTTGCTAGTTTGTTATGAGGATAGTCCCATGATCTATGTCCCCATTCTCCACATGTGTAACATTGAATTTCTCTTAATCTACCTCTACCTCTGGGTGCAAATATCCCTCTACCAAAGTCTCCTCTCTGTGATGGTCTACTACTTGAACCTCCTGCTTCATTTTGAGAGTGCTGAAATCTTGATCTGAAAGTTCCTCTTCCTCTTGCTGGACTTTTACCTCTATTCTTTTGACTTTGTTTCCTCAACATTTTCTCCTCTGCCTTCAAAGATTCTTGGTAGGCATCCTCAATTGTCTTTAGACTCAACAAACCAATTTCATCATGTATTTCATACCTTAAACCATTGATGTGTCTGGCTACTTTCTCCATATCATCTTCGGCATGTCCTGCTCTAATGCTCAGCTTGTAAAAATCCTCTATATAAGCCTTGATAGTAATTCCTTTCTTCTTCAAATACTGCAACTGTTTGAAAAGATTCAATTGATAGTATTTTGGCATAAACTTATTCTTCAATTTACTTACCATTTTTTCCCATTGCTTTATCTTAGGCTTTCCCTTTCTCTCCCTGGATGTCTATAGTTCATCCCACCATATAGATGCATGGCCCTTCAACTTGGTAGCTGCAAAATTTACCTTCTTCTTACCTTTGACCTCTTCTAAGTCGAAATACTTATCCACTAAACTGATCCAATCCATTAGCTTGTCCACATTAAGGTTCCCCTCATATGAAGGAATCTCCACTCTTGGTTTTCCACTAGCCTTTGCTAATATCTTGAAAACTTTAGCTGCCTCGCTTTATTCCTCTTCTTCTTCCTCAAAATATTCTTCTACTGTGCTGACATCTCCTTCATCAGGTGCTCTCCTCTGAGCATAATCCATTTTCCCCATCCTTGTACGAAGGTGTCGAATCTCTTCTAACAAAAATGCATTGGCTACATGTCTTCCCCGACCTATGCGAGCTCCTCTCCTCTATGGCATATTTTCTACAGTCCTTGAGAACATAACTTAGTTTTTTCTCTAATACCAAATGATGCAGCACTGATGCAAAATTTCAGAATATGCATAGAACCTGCAGTTTATGGGCCCACACAAACGATGACCAATCACGGTGGATCGCACTTCGCAACTTTACTAATTTCCAATTCCTGAGATCACCGCTATACTTTATCCCATGCAATGTGCAATATTATTCACATCACATCGTAATCTTGTTACCTTTTTCACGTCACAACTTAAATCACTTACCATGCGATGTCATTCGCATCACATCACCACCTCCCATATTTATCGCATCGCAACTTAATTTTTTTACCTTGTGATATCTTAGCAATAAACACAAAAATCGCTAATGTGCGAAATTCCACCAGTTGTGATTTAATATCTACTGTAGATATATGCCAGATTTAATGGTCTCGCTTTGTCTTTGTTGTTCGCCCATTCGGTCGGCCCTTTCAGGATGTGATGTGTGATGGATGATGCACGAACTTCGAAGTTTCTCGAGTCTAAAAGTTTCGATTAATATATAATTTCACATAAAAATATAACATGGAAATCATACTGAGCGCGATGTGATATCAGTCCTTCAACAGATAAATAAAAAGAAATGAAATTTGAGCACAGAAAGAAGAATTAAAATATAAATACACTTGGAATTAACAATAGTGAAAAACACATAGAGTCGAACCCTTGATGGTTGGATTTTTACATTGCTTCTCCTCTCTATCCACTCCTCTGTCACACCTCTCTTACACCTCTCTCACACCTCTCTCACTCATATTCCACACCTATTTTCGCTCCACACTTACCTGTTCACACTTATATATCCCAAAAAGCAGTTCTCTTGTATTTTATTAGCTCTCTGCTAAACCACTCTAACAAACTAATTCTATCCTATGTTAATGATCTAATATACTTGGTTTGATCTCCTCGTAGAGAGAACCAATTTGTTATTTTATTCCTATTTAAGTTAGGAAATCAAAACAAAATAACTTGTCACAATTAAAGCTAAATAAAATATTAATAATCAATTTTTTCCCACCTCTTGTTAGCCACAACATGTGAACACACAATCACATTGCTGGCTAAATATGGATGCTCATGCATCACTCTCCCCCTCAGGGAAATAATTGAGTCACTATTGATTTCTAAAGCTAGAACAATTACATGGATTACTTTATGGTGATGATTATGAATGAGTCTCCTTTGAATACATTGAATAGGTTAAATTGTGAATTGTTCGATGAATGAAGCTTTGATCTAATAAATATCCAGAATGTGTGATGGCTTATATTAGATTGCGGACTGTGAGTTCTTGAAGAATTTTGATTCATTTTTTCATTTAGGACTAAGAGTGATTTTTGTGTGGGAGTATTCATTTTTCAAATTAAAAGGATTGAGTTAAGGTCAGCAGCATGTTTCAAATTAAAAAGTAGATTTCATTTTTGTTTCGGTTATATTTGATTTTCGATTAGGTTGTGTGATCCTTTCAGGATAGTGACAATTATTTGGCAAACATTAGTTTCATTAAGTAAAGTAGCTCAATTTAAAGAATAATTGAGTGATTAGTTAATTTTATGGTTTTCTCTAGGATATAATTAGACAGTGAAATAATTAGATTCTCGTTCCATCATTGCTTGAAGGTGTGTAATTCATGCTTAGTATTTCCATTCTATTTGGGATTGAGTGAAGTGTTATTTAAATTTTGTGTGATTTGAGTGAATTAGTCAAGTAAAGTACAGTACTAGAAACAATGTGATTTGATTTAGTTTTATTTCATCGAAAACAGGGTTAATTCAATTTAGTAATTGCACTCAAACAATAGTATAGATTTGGCCTTGCAAAGAGTGAGAATTAATTGAAGTTATCTATATTTAATAGAAGAGCTTAGCCTCCATTTCCAGTATAGAAGTTCAAGGTTGATACTATAACAATGTATGTGTGAGAAATTATATTTACCAACTCAGAATTGTCTATTTATTCCTTAAGCCTCAATAAGTCGGTTGTGTTATTTTCTAGTTTAAATTCTATAGTAACTTAGATTAATGATATCCTTGATTGATCTCAGATTGAGCGTGATAAATATAACTTTGTAGCTATTTTTAGAACTATTTTATTTGATTATTGATTCTTCCTCTTTTCAGAAATATTTTTTTCTAGTTTAAATAAGAAGATTGGATTACAGAAAGACTAGATTGAAGCAGAATAGCATGGATTGATAGACTAAGTAAATTAATTTCATTTTATCATTATTTGTCTTCAACTTAAATGGGCATTCTACAATAGATTTTTTTATCATTATGTATTAAAGCAATAATTATTAAGCAAACCTATATACTCTAGCATAAGCTGAATCAAAAGCACAGTACAACTCGAGTTTATGAGTTCTGGTTGACAATTAAATAATAGGAGATTTAATTTGATAATTAAAAATCTCAACAACCCACCCCAGTGATGATATATATTTTCATTTATATGTTTCTTACAGGTTTCGACCAGTGTCTCCAATCCAATCTTTGGAATGATAAAGCGCTTCACTCTCTCGAAAAAAATTCTCAGACTTTGCACTTTAGGGTGAATCTATTACACGTCATTTTGTCACCATCAAATTTGACTGTCATTATGGGTCTATCAACATCCATATCATGCTCCCTTAGAGGTAAAAAATATTCATGTTCCTGAACCAATTCTTGGAAACTGGAGAAAAGCTATTTAAAACCTTTAAAATATTACTTGCGCACTTTTTGTGACCATTTCCTGTGCATGTGCTGATACTTATTCTATTATCCATGGAGATCACCACTCTGTTCACCAATAAAAACTTTGCAACCCTGTAAAAAGGAAGTAAACATGAAAAATTAACTTCTAGAAGCCTAGTTGGTTGAATATTCTCCCAACTGGAAACCTCTAGAGTCACGCCAGTTCGAGTTATATCCCTCTACTCATGGAGCTTATCCCTTGGCTAAAGAAACCCTAATCCCTTCATTGGAGGATATCATCCATCTCTTGATGGATATGAAGCTTCCTCAATCTCTCTATAAACTGATCTGAAGTTTCTAGTTGAAGGGTAGATACTTGTGTAGAGAGAGTTCATAGAGTTCATAGATTCTGAATTAGTAATTTTTCGGTTGTACATTGAAGATCACACCTTTGTGCAAATACTTCATGCTAGTTATTCTAGAGAGGAAGTTTTTTCAAACCACGGAAATGATTGCGCAGAAACACAAGAGAATTATGTACAACATCAAGGCTTAGGTTGTAATATTGCTCTTTTTTATTTCTAATAATACATATGGATCTCTTTTTCTCATTGTCTTGTTCCTAAATTCATTGAAATGATGTCAATACTTAGACTCCTTGATCACTAATTTGAACTGGTATTTATGATTATTATATACTAGAGGTGCTTTGATCTTTTGCATCATTTGTGATTGCAAGTTCTTCTCATTGAAGGATTTCTTTGGAGTGAAAGGAAAAAGGCTGCATCAAACATCTCGACTGAAAGGTAGGAGCATAACCTCCTCATTTATAAGTTATAATAATCTAAAATGAAAATAGTTTAGAGAAATAGGCATTCAAATGGTTTTTTGTTTCTAGTTAGGGGTACTAGGGATGTCGCTCTTGTTTGCAAGAGGGATTAATCCACAAAACAATGGGTCTCATACTTATCTTAGATTCATAAAGAAGCATTGATGTATCATCAAAATAGTTGCATTATCATCTATTATGTCATAGATTTAGTATTCATTCATTTACCATCCAAAACATGATTAAATCCATACTTCATAAATGTCATCAAACATACTCATAACCAACATATAAACAACATAAATAACAAGATATGACAGGCATAAAATCCACATGTAAACTAATAATTTTTTGCATTAAATACCAAGGATAATAAACTCTTATTAATGAATTAATATGCCAACCAGGTTCAGAAATTTCACGTACCACCCAATGATAGAATGGTTGAACCAAATCTTTCTTTCAATCAATCACCTCGTGTTGTATTCCAAGAATGAACGTGTGACTCATGACCAAAATAAACCAGGTCTTCCTAAGGCTAAACCACCTTACCCTCATCAATATAACCAATATTTTTCGTGATCCTCACTGGATCACTAGGCCCTAAAAAAGCATGGATGTCGTCAGATTTATCCACCTACACCACGAGGAATTTTACTGTCTCCTTGTCTCTAGGATTTACAACAATGCACAATCCCATAATTGAGACTCAAATATCCAATATTTACCATATGTCATGCCATTTACTAGTCCAAGATTCCAAGGCCTGATCGAGACTCCCCCCTCTAAGATTTACCGCAATTAACACCGAATCACTAGGCCTGAACAAGGGTGCACACCTCTAGGCTTTACCGTATGTCCCACTGCTCACCAGCCGAGGATTCCTAGGTCCACCGAGGCACACAAAACCTGGCTTTATCACAACCCATAGTATGTTTTAGGGGTTAATAGGCCAGTGGCTTTACCATAATCCACATTTTGGTTTAGGGATCACTAGGCTATGTGTTCTTTCTTTCATAGATCCACCTCAATCAGTTTTAAATCCATTCGAAAATCCATCTCAACCAAAACATGAGAACCCCATCACACCATGGCTATCTGAAAATGGAAAGGGTAAGCTGAAAACATTGTCACACCTAGAAATATTGATGCCAATGACAACAAGATAACTAAGAACACACATGCATAACCATGCATTTCAAATTTAGCAAGGAAATCACACATGAAAACTGATACCTGAAAGTAAGCCCATTGTAGCTACTTGATCATGATCTTCATTGATTTATCTTTGCTTACTCTTTGACTTATTTCATTTCTTTATCCAATTCTAAATTTCTCCAAGAAAACTCTAAGTGTCCAAGTGTGTGAGAGAGATAATAGAGAGAGAGCTCCAAAACTGAACTGACAAAAAGTTACACTAAAAAAAAGATACCAACTGATCCTCATAAGCCTTTTTATTAATGAGGCCTCTATTTTTTTCAATTTCCATTATTTTCCTTAATTTTCCTCCTCACATGAAACGTGTGACCTTTCACCATCCTTTTCTCATAATTTCCATTATTTTCATAAATAAAATGTCAATTAATGCCTCTTTTCCTCTCCAAATCCTTTGTCATTTCCTTTTCAAATTTACTTAGCCATAATAACTAAAATAAACACCCACTAGGATATTTTTCCCAACATTAAACTTGGAATACGTGTCCCGTGACCTTGATCCTATTTTTTCCTTTATTAACTTTATTACATGTATTTTTAACCAGGGTTGTTACAGTTGCAATCAACCTGTGCACCCAGGAAGCGCACAAGGAGAGACAGGTAAGAGAAAATAAATCCAAATTTGTGATTTTGGTAGGTTAGGTTAGGTAGGTTGTACAGGGTGCCCTATATGGACCTAGTTTAGGGCAGAAAGGTCGACCGGGCGAGCGACTGAGACAGTTGCCTGGTCCCTTTCGGAGACCAAATATTAGGTGCAACCTACCCATCAGTTCAGGGGATGTACTTGTGCAGGTTTTGAAGCTACGGGTAAAACAACCATGAGGTATTTTATTTGAAAAAACCACATATTTCAGGGTGACAGAAGTGTAAAGAGCATGATTTTCAAAGAAAAATTCGTGTGTTTTACATGCTTGCACGCAGAATAGATGCACGCTCCTGAGGCAGACGTCCACACGGATGAATGGATGAAAGACACAATGAATGAATGTATGTATGGATCATTTACGTGGTATATTGAACGAATGTATGTGAAACAGATGGGTGGTTGTGTGCCTATTATGGAAACAGGTGCACAAGCGTGTAAAAAGACGTATTTTTTTGCCTGTAAGACTGATAATTTTATTTTCTTGCATCATTTTTGGTAGGATGGGGATGGCCTAGAGAGAGAGTGATTGTGAGCCTCTCTTCTTCGTGGTTGTTGGTGAGGCTTAGGTGAGTGCTAAGTTAGCAGGATGATATTTATTAAAGTTTTCTCAAAACCCCTTGTTAAGGTCGTAAGATGAGTTCCTGCATTTCCTGATATGACAATGGGATCTAAACCGAGAGGTTTTCTGGATCCGAGTGCTATATTTGGTGTTTACTATTGTTGTCAAAATTTATTTTTTTATGATATTGGTGCCTCGTGGAGAGGAATTATGGATTCCGCTTCCAACGAGGGTGTTGAGAAATCAATGCTAGTACAATTGAGGTTTTGATTCCTCTTTCTTGATAATTAGTTGTGAATTATGTTGGCTTCTTTTACTTATTTTTTATATTATATTTCATCAAGAATTTACCAAATTATGTGTATATGAAGCTCACAAAACAAGAGACACAATATATGTGCACTTAGCTAGGGCAAAACTCCTATCTAGGGGAAAGCCCAGTCAAACCTCTTCCTTTAATAATTTTCATGAGATAATCCAAGGCTCTTCAACCTAGACACGTACTTCCTCCAACCACCAAGCCAACTCTTCCTTCCAGAAACTTCGATCTATACCTTCAACCTTGTAGCATAAAAAATTTAATCTATGTAGCAGTAGCACTTCGACCCCACCAACTTCGACCCCTACAACTTCGACCTCCTGCAACTTCAACCTTGAAATTGAGAATTTAAATCCTTGCAACTGCATAACTTTGATCATGCAATTATTCTTCTCCTCCTCGCACTTCAAACTTTTTATGCATTTCTTATTGTGTATATCGAAATTTTTGAGTTAGCGAGAAAGTAGATCAAACCGCACTTTTATATATATCCTTCTTGTGGGTCGAATTTCTCCTTTGTAATCCAAATTCATTAGGTTAGGGCTGACGTGGTGTGGAGGTGACAAATTACATATTTGACTAAAAATAATTATTTTTACATGATTCAAAATCCCAAGGAGGGTCTCACAGAATGTACAATGACTTTAATGGCTCAATGTAAATCCTAGGAGTCCACAATGGGGACTTTGACTTATAAAATGATGACCCAAGCATGAAATCCATGCTTTAATTATTCATTGTAATAATTGATAAGTACATTCCATCATATGACTCAAATACAATTATGACGGCCAAACCTAGTTATATTCTTCAACACTCCCTCTTAGCTAGGGAGGTATTCATAATGACATATACAAGTATAAGGAATATCTAAAAACATATGAACCGTGAAGAGTTAGGCACCACAATTCCATGGACTAGATTCCTAACCAGGGAAATTCATGGGAGTAGTAATGGGATTGGAATCCATCATACCTAATTTTTGCAACAACTTGATTATATACTTTCCTTGCCCTAGATATATCTTCCCAGTTTTATTCCATACTTCCAAACCTAGGTAATAGTGCATCAATGCTAAATCCTTCATCTCAAATTCAGTTTCAGGCATCTTCTTGAATTATTGTATCCTTCATTCCACACCTGTGATGAATATATTATCCACATATAGTATAATAATGGTTGGCTCATTATCCACAACCTTGATGTAGAGATTTGGATCAACAATAGTTTTCACGAACCTAATTTTTAGAAGTCATGCATTCACTCTTGAATATTATTCCCTAGGAGCTTGCTTCAAACCATATAGGGCATTCTTAGGTCTACAAACATGAGTGTCTTTCTTATTTACTTCAAATCCTTCATGTTGTTCAATGTGTACTTATTCATCAATGGTTCCATTTAGAAATTATTTTTTTACATCCATTTGATGAATATTTCATCCCATTGTAGCAGCCAATGAAACCAAGGATATTATAGTAGTATACCTTGTGGTAGGTCCAAAGGTTTCTTCATAATCTATGCCTTCATTTTTAGAGAAACCCATTGCAACGAATCTAGATTTATACTTTTCTATGCTTCCATCAAAAACATGCTAGATCTTGTAGATCCATTTAGAAGTGACAACTAATTTGTCACTAGGTATAGAAACGATTTCCCAAACCCCATTCTTCAAGATGGATTTATATTATTCCTCCATAGCCTTCTTCCATACTTCTTGATGAGAAACTTCTTCATTGATGTAGTTGTTTTATCTTCTATTAGTTTTTTCATGTATGCAACATGTCCAAAATATATTTTTGGTATTTTTCTTTCTCTAAAGGTTCATGTTGGATAGGGGTCCCCCGGGGTACACTTTTTGGTATATTTTTGTATACATTTTGTATATGTGTGTTGTGCAAACTCCGCTGGTTGTGTGCACGGAAGGGTAAATTATGATGTATTGAATTGACTTGAAGCTATTATAAGGAAGGATTTTGGTGAAAGCATTGTGTTATTGGTCTGAGTTATCTATCTATTTTTTCTATATTCAGATTGCATTGCTTTTGTGTTGATTATTTGTATCTGTGCAATTACCTCTGTTATTTATGCATGAAGTTTTATTAATGATTGATGAATCTTCTTAAGTGGTTATGAATTTTTAGATCTGGATATGGTTCTATTAAGATATATCTGCGTCGAAGTGATCTGCAATTATGCCTGTAATATGATAAGTATTATTCTATATTACACATCTGTGTATGATCCATATAAGTCTGCAATCAACCTTCTTAGGGCCACTTCATTATTTTCTTCCTCAAGGTGCACAAACCTGGTTCCAACACCCCCCCATATTGCTTCAGTTGAGACTTTGATTTGCGCAAGCAGGTCATTGCCAAAAGGGCCAGTAGTTGGAGGGTTTGTTGGTTGTGCGACAAAATTTGAACCTGGATCAGGACCCCTCAATCCAAAAAATGGTTCCATTGTTGGGAGGGAGATTTGATGTTGTTACACCCTTCTCGAAATTAATTGTAGGATTAGCTGGAGAGAAAGATCATTGAATTCACACTCCAAGAGAATCAGAGTACTAAGCTATAAGTGGGTACAGAAATACATTAATACAAAATTTCAAGAGATATTCTTTTTCTCCTTTGCAAATGAGCTCCAGGAGTGGTTTTCGCGATTGACTGAATTCAATGCCTGCGTGAAGGATGAGGCAGTCACTGAGTGGACTCTTGAATTGATTCAACAATTAGAAAATTTAGACAATAACATCACCCGTGTAATAGATCATTGGATCGATCACCTTTTGGGAGGATTTTTGACAAAATTTTCCATTGACCAATTTGTGTCATACTCTAAAGCAGAGAGAAGATTTTTCAAAGGTCCTAGTGGTAAGTTCTTGTGCTCTTTGAATTTTTTGTTTAAATTTATA
The DNA here is from genome assembly GCA_034641835.2 of Pinus albicaulis. Classification (NCBI taxonomy): domain Eukaryota; kingdom Viridiplantae; phylum Streptophyta; class Pinopsida; order Pinales; family Pinaceae; genus Pinus; species Pinus albicaulis. The sequence continues at coordinate 1,300,153,038 of CM076575.1, forward strand.
TGATGTGAACAGGGTTCTCTGTGTGAACATTTTTCTTGAATTTCTCCAAGAGGCTCGACTACGCGCAATGGAAAATTTTACTGCGAAGATCCAGAAAATTTTATTTATAGCCCTCTGAAGCCTAGATCTGATAGTGAAGGTGAACCAAAAATTAGTAGCTCTAGTGACTCTGAAGAAGTTGTTTCATCAAACAAGAAACCCTTGAGTATTTTTCCAACCCCATCCACTCCACTTCTACACTCATATCACAAAACACCCACTCTACCATGCAGTACATCTCCACCACCACCTTCACCTCCCCCAGGTGAAGATATGGCCGCGTCAATAAATTTACCTAATTTCAGAGGCATTGGAAATGAATATACTGAGCACTTTTGGTTTGTGACTAAGGCCATATGGAAGGCTCAGCAGGTTAATAATAATGATATTAAGAAAGTGCAGCTAGCCACTGCTTTTCAATATTGAGCATGAGATTGGTATATCAGATATGTTCAAGAAAACCCTAATTCCACATTGGACAAAATAAAAGATTCCATAAAAGAGCAGTTTAAGAAGCCTAATTCATACGCGCAGTTGGTTACAGAAATGAAAGAGATTCATCAGGAGGTTAATGAATCTGTGTGGGAGGCAGATCAGAGGCTGAAGTGCATTATTAGAGATGGGTGATTTTTCATCGATGATACTCAACATAAGGAATGGTTTATTGCTATGTTTCTCCCGCATCTGCGTCAGCCCTTAGGTCAGCAATATATTTCCACACAGGTTGAGGTTGTGGAGGTTGCAATGAAACTAGAAGCTACCCCAACACCTGTTATGCTTGGAACTCAACAAAATCATAATCAATTAGAAGCCATGCATTTAGAGATTCAAATCCTACACAAAGACAAGGACAAGGAAGTTTGTGCAGAGGTTTGGTGTTGTTATCACATTAAAAAATTTCAAAATTTGTTTTGATACGGTCACCATAGGTTTCATGTTTATCCTATGTCAAAAAACCATTATGATTCATGTCATGTCAGCCAAATCCATTTTATATCATTTAGTTTTCACACCCATGCTGTAAAATCAAGAAATGAGCCACTTGTCTATTTTTTCACGATTTCATAGTGAATACAGTGGCAGAATAGAAGATTTCATTATGAAACTACCTAAACATTTTCTAGCACTCATTTCCAAAATAAAATCGATGAATTCTCATTTTTCTATTGGTTTTAGGGAAAGGTGAGATCATCCTTGAAGAGTTTAGCTTTGTGGCAAGCAACTTTCTGTCCAAATTTTCTTTACAAGCGTCACATTTTTAAGAGGGAAACTTGGTTATAAAGGGACATGGCCATGAATGAGAAAGCATAAAAAGGAGGATCTATGGTTAGATAGGATCTCATGGACCTTAATCTATTCATGGAGGAACCTAATTTTTCTGAATCATTCACCAATTCAGGTTGCTTGAATTTCTGCTGGAGCTAACAAGGAATTTGTTGTGTTTTTGGACTGTGTGAGCAGTCAATTTCAAGAGAATATTATGGATGAACAGAGATGCATTATGCAATACTGAGAGAGGTCATTTTAAAGCACAAAACAAGAAAAAATAACCTCCTTCATGTTTCTCACAAGTGATACCATTTTGGATATTCGAAGATGTCTCTGGGACCTATTGTCAGAATCCAGAATTTTCCTGTTTTATACATGTTTTTATAATCCAAATTTTGGACAGCTGGAGATGGTTTTCAAAAACCCAAGAGATTTTTTTCTTCAGAACATACTTACCTACAAATACCTCTTTCATTTTTGCAACAGATATCAAGGATAGGGATATAGGAGTTCATCTCTAAACCCTATTGTTTCAGAAAAAAAAAAAACAAAGTCATTTTTTTGGCAAATTAATTTTCTTAAGGTGAAAAATGATGTTGTTTGAAGAGGGTAAGAAGAAATTTTGTTTTATCATATTTTTTTATATCAATTTTCAGACCTACAAGTGAAATTTGGTAGAAAAATGGAGATTTTGAAATTTTCAGCGATATCAGGTAGTTTCGTAGCATGCTCCAAGCTTGAAGGCTTATTTCTAAAGATGCTTTTTTTCCTATAAAAACAGTTTTGATGAAGATCCAAGGAGGCTAATTGGTGGTATTTATCTCATGTGACCTGATAAACATACCTTTATCAGTAGAGAAGGTAGAAAAGGAGGTTGAATGGCTAAAATAAACATGCTACCAAACTACACTACGAAACTGCCTATTGCACTCTGTTTTTTGCAACGAGGTGTTTTTAGTTGTGTTGTGATTTTTTTAAAGTGTATTGAAGAGAATCCAACCACGTGGATTATTCAAAGAGTATCAGTGAATATTTTTTTGGTCAAAACACTTAGCAAAGAAGGCCATGGAGAGCAAAAAGACAAAGAAGATCAGTGAAAAATCAGAAATAGAATCCCTCAAAGAACAGCTAAGGGAAGCAGGTAAAGAAATATTAGAGTTGAAGTTAGAGGTAGAGAAGCACAGGGCGGAGAAGGTTAAATTTCATCAGATGATATAAATATGGGATAGTCAAATCTCAATTGTTTCAAAATCCATGGACAATGCCAAAAGATTGCTAAAGAGGACTCAACCATTAAGAGGGGTGGTCAAACATACCAGGAATATGAACTTATACTTGCAAGCTAAAAATAGAGCATTAAAGGATAAAGTGGAAGACCTTAAGGGGCAACTGGACATGATTCAAGTTGAGTTGGAGAAGAAAGGGCTGAGGATGAGAGTAGTTGAAGAACCTATAAGCTAACTCATTGTAAATGAAGAAGAAACTCCTAAAGACTGAAGAATTGAGTTGAAACATGTTTGATGAGGTTCATGGCTTGCAAAGAACCTAAATTTTGCTTCAGGAGATCAATTTTTAAAGACAGTCACAAAATCAATAAACTCTGGTTTTTTAGGCATTTTTGTAGCATGCTTCAGGCTTGAAGCCAGCAAAACACTACAGAATTTCTAAAGATACTATTTCGCTTTAAATTTCAGTTTTGTGAAGGATTAAGGAGGGGGGTTTTTTTTTTAAGATATTTTGTCTTAGTGAATGTTCTTGACCAGAAAAGGTGGTAGGGAGATGGATGAAAATGAAAATTTTCATACGCTATGAAACTGCCTAAACTTTCCTGTTTTAGAGCGAAAGGTTTTTTGGATATTTTTGAGGATTCCAACAGCACACGAGACATCTGGAGACATCCAAATTGTCAGTGGGACATCCCAACATAGAATCATTACTGAAAATGAGTGTCACACATCTAGTTGAACGTGCAGACCAATGATTAAAGTGGAGATTATCCATTCCTGAAAAGTAGGACTGTGTTTCCTAAATCTAGGGGGTACTTTAAATATCTCAGTGATGGTGAATTTTCTCTAGAACATGTGATCTCTATTATGTAACTTTTTTACTGTTAAGAAAACTGAATGTAATAAATAGGAAGTAGAGTCCTATTAGGAGCGTGACTTCTTAAATGATAGTTGTCCTTTTTATTTTCCAAGAAAGTAGTTTCAGTTATGTTAGGTGTCAGAGTTAGAGTTCAAGAATCTAGCCAGCTGGGCAAATCATTTACATTGTAAAGAATGTCTATTTATAAACTGAACATCGAAGAGAAAGGGGTTGGATAATATTACACCAAATTTCTACTTGTTATGTTTTCCCATTATCAGTAATATTCAGTGACATTCTACTTCCAGACCTGAGATTCTAATGAGGTGTTTAATTTTTTGGTGCTCTATATCTTTTATGTCTAATCACTTGCAGTGAATTTTATCTCTAATTAGCCAGAATTCATGCTATCATGCTCTGACTTCCTTTAGGGGTTAAATTGATGTGTTTTCCTTATGTTGTGTGTATGAATTATCCTTATTAAAAACCTCTATTTGCCTCAGCTTCCATGTGAAGAATTACTATCACTAAGTTCACTAATGTTGACTCCATAGCCCAATGGTAGAAAGCCTTCATTTTTAAACCTGAAATCAAACAAAACCAAGCCATAGTTCATAGAGTTAGCCATCTAGTAGTATTTCAATTGAAAATCATAAATCCCCTTTGAGAGATCCCTCTCAAACTGAAGAGGCTAATATTTAGTTAGAAGTGGTTTGAAAGAGTTACATTGATTTGATTGATGAGCAACCTATCAAGATCAATTTGGTGATAACAGGTGCATAAAATGTAAATATGTTGTGAACCATAAGGATCAATGTCCTATCTTCAATAATTATCTGAACGCTGGAGGTCTTAGTCCATTGAAGAGTCCTGTATGGTGCACAATATGTCAAATAGCAGGATTACATGACAGAGATTCTTTCCCAAGGATCAGAAAGTATCAACCTGAGTTGAAGTAGTTGTTTTACAGATTATGTTCGTCACTAGGACATGATGAGAAGCATTGTTGCACTTATGATATGATTTTGGATAAAGCTAAAATATATGGAATGCAGGTTGAGCCTACCTCACCAGCATCCCCCTCCGGGCATGGTGGATTTCAGGGTAGAGGAAGAGGATGAGGAGGTGGATCAGCTGGTCAAGGAAGAGGAAAAGTTATTTGCTATAACTGCAGAGATGTTGGTCACTATGTTTGTGACTATCCTAATCCAGCACAAAAATCATGCAGATATTGTAGACAATTTGATCATGTGATAGAATATTGTTCTATCTTGATTGCCAAAATGCAGGAGAAAAGGACACAAAATCCAACACAGAACCTTCATATGGTTAGAGCAGAAACTCGTGTCGAAGATCCTAGTGTGAATGTGGTCACTAAGATTGGTGTGGCCACTAATGAAGATAAGGGAAAGAAATCGGCTACCAACGTATGGATCTATAAGGTGCCTGAGAACAAGGAAATATTTGATATACAACACACAAAGGAGGCTTTTGTTGAAGTGCAGAAAGAATTTTCAGAAGTTACCACATCAACATTAGGTAGGCCAATGAATGCAGCAAGAGGAGATGAAGAGATTAAAATATTCCTACAAGCTTGCATTAATCTACTATGCAACGAAAACGCAGTAGAAAGCCTTTAGGCTCGGAAAAATAATTTTGCAGAGAAGGAATAGTTGATGGTAGAGCAGAGAGTTTTCAAAAAAATATATAAGAATAAGAAAAGAACTATGATGGGTTAACTAATATAAACATGTTTACAGGGGAGCTTCAAAGGATTGTGCCTGAAGGAAAAATATTCCATGCTTTGGATCTCGGATTTCATGCTACTCCAACAAGATGGTGGGAAACTCATAAGGAAAATATGGGCAACTGGGAGGAATGTGTGCGAATGATGAGGTTATGGTTTGAATGTATAGTCATCATAATGGAACGTCTACTTTTGCAAGCATTATCCGCGTAGACATTTGGCGAAATGGAATCAAGTATGGGGCATAGAACCAAGACCTGAATGGGTCCACATGTTTATCCACATATTGGGGAAGGTACCTATTGATTGGTATCTAGAGACAGAGTTGCACTGAGGTACTAATGAATTGTATACGCTGACGGAGATTTTCATCCTCACATTCAGCTTCGAGAGTGGATTTTATAAGATTGGCCAAGATTTGCATAATATTCAAGAAGTCATCTTTGATACAAAAATCCTACAATCAAGTGCGCTCCACTATCATGGGATGTGTAGATGAAAGATATTGTGAATTGCAGGAGCCTGATAGTTGAAGAGAGTGAAGAGAATCTAGGGAATATCATGATTCCAAAATCTAAGGGACAATGTGTAGTAGCTGGGCCCTACATCACCTTGCTATATGTGACAAAACCTTTAAAGCTCTGGTAGGTGAATATTGGATCTGAAGAACAACCCAAGTTGGAAAATATTGGAGACTACTAGGATGATGATACAGTCAGAAAACTTGTTGAGTTGCTGACAGAATATCAGGACTTGTTCCCTACAAAGTTCTTAGAGCTGAAAGAAATAACTGGGTAACTTGGAGTTATGAAGATCACATTGAAACCCGATGCCCACCTTATGAAGCAATGACCATACAATTTGAATCCACGATATAAGCAGAAGGTGAAAGAACAGTTGGACAGAATGGTTGCCGCAGGCATCATCAAAGCTATAGAAGATTCTGACTAGGTAAGTCCAATGGTAGTGCAAGATAAGAATACCAAAGGAGAAATCAAAATATTTGTAGATCTGTGCAAGTTGAATGATGCTTGTGTGCATGATCCATTACTGACTCCATTTTCCGATGAGATCCTGGATAATGTTGGAGGACAAGAAGCATATTATTTCACAGATGGGTTTTCAGGGTATCATTAGATCTAGATTACGCCAGAATATCGAAGTAAGACCATTTTTGTAATTGAATAGGGTTCTTTCCAATATACAGTCATTCCCTTTGGCTTGAAGAATGTGCCTGTCATCTTCTCGCGCGTATTAGTAGATGCTTTTAAAGAATTTATCCACAAGTCCTTGGGGGTATACTTTGATGATTGGACTATATTTGGGTTGTTGAAGAAGCATGTTTCAAACCTGCACTTAATGTTGGACACAAATGTATAAAATATCATATCTCATTGAATTTGAAGAATTGTATATTCTGTGTGCCATTTTGGATACTTCTTGAACACATTTTGTGCCCGCAAGGGTTAATGGTAGATCAGGTGAAGATTGTAGTAATAGTTAATCTAGAGATTCTTGAGAATGTAAACCAATTGCGCTCAATCTTGGGCCACACTGGGTATTATCAGAAGTTTATTCAGGGGTATGAGCTGATAACTACGCCCATGGAAAAATTTCTCAGGAAGGATGCGTCGTTCTGCTCAGATGAGGATTGTCATAAAAATTTTGAATTGTTGAAGGAAAATATGGTCATTACACCCATATTGGTCTTTCCATATTGGTCAAAGGTGTTTCATGTGCATGTGGATGCCTCTTGTATTGAGCTCGGAGCTATCTTAGCATAGACAGGAGCGGGAGATATTGATCACCTTATTGCCTATGCAAGCCAAAAACTCTCAAGCATAGAACGAAATTGCTCAACCACAGAAAGAGAAGGACTATCCATGGTGTATGCACTGCAGAAATTCCACCACTATCTGTTAGGAGGCCATTTTAATATGTTTACTGATCATTCTTCTTTGAAGTACCTAGTCAATAAGCCTATGTTGGGTTGGGGGGGGGGGAGATCTGCAGGTGGTTGTTATCATTCCAGGAATATGACTTTGAAATTATGTTAAATCTAGGAAGACTGAATGATGGGCCACTCCATCTGCCACACATTGAGACTGGTGAAGAACATACAAACCTGGAGCATGGATTTCCAGACATGTAGTTGTTTGTGATAAAGGTGGTTGATGAGAATTTCCCTGATATTATTCAATTTATGACTACTAGACACGCACCTGATGAATATACAGCTCAGCAGAAGAAAGAGCTTGTGGTGCACATAGTGTACTTTACCATTATTATTGGACAGTTGTACAAAATGGCTGCAGATGAAGTTCTACGAAGATATTTCATGGAGTATGAAAGATGTGCAATCCTAGATGAAGCTGAATGGGGGGTTTCTGGTGGTCATTATGCAGGTAAGGCAGCTACGTAGAAGATTTTACGAGATGGGTTATGGTGGCCCGCACTAGACAATGATGCCTATGTGCATTTCCGCGCATGTGATGTATGCCAAAGGACTGGAAAGCCCTCGTGTAGAGACAAGATTCCATTGCATCCACATGTGGCATTGCAAGAATTTAAGAAATGGGCTATAGAATTTGTTGGACCTATCAATCCTCCAGGGAAGAAGAGTGGTGTGCATTACATTATCACTGTGGCATATTATGTAACCCGATGGGATGAAGCTAAACCTGTGAAGGGTTGTATTGCAGATGTACCTGTGCAGTTCATATTTGAGAATATTGTGACTCGGTTTGGGTGTCCTAAGATTCTGATAAGTCATCAGGGTACACATTTTTTGAATGGCGCCATTGAAGCATTGACATAAGAGTTCAAGATGCATCATCAGAAGAGATATCCATAGCATCCCCAACCAAATGCCATCATTGAAGCATTCAATAATATATTGGAGACTCTACTTACCAAGGTGTGAAATGCTAACCGAAATTATTGGGATGAGCGCATACTTATAGTTCTCTGGGCATATAGGACCACATGCAAGAAGTTGATTGGAAGGACACCTTTTAGGGCGGTATATGGGAAAGAATCTGTGTTGTTGATGGAATTCATTGTCCCTAGTCTGTGCATTGCATCGTTCACAAATATGGTTGAAGAATATGCTATGGAAGAGTGTTTGCCGCAATCGGTTGCTCTGGAAGAAGATTTCTTTATTGCTAATTATCATCAGCAAGTTTAGAAGACGTGCAAAAAATCATGGTGTGATAGGTACATTAGGAAAAAGGTGTTCAAGGAAGATGATTTGGTCCTATTATATGATAGCAGGTTTGTGCGCCGCCCATGGAAGTTAAAGATGCATTGGCTAGGGCCTTATGTTGTTAAAGAAATCACTGATGGAGGTGCAGTGCACCTAGCCACATTGAGTGGCGAATACCTTCCTGGGTATGTCAATGGAAGCCGATTGAAGCCGTATAGGGATTACCCTGTGCCTACCAAATGACTATATGGTTGGATTAGCATATATGCGCAGATGGGATGGTGGATGTGCAACAAAGTGTGAAGCACATGAGGTAGTTGCGCGATGAGGTTGAGTAGGTTGCAAAGGTGTCAAAAACTAGCCATTGGAACAGTAAATCTGGAAAATACAGATTTATTACCATTTATGTGAGCATCTAGGTTGCACTTAATGAAGGTATTTTTCTAGATTCGGGACCATTTTTTCATTTATGGAGACACATTAATGCACAAGGAACCATTGAAGACACGCCAAAAGTATAAATATAACCTATGGTGTCGCAATAGTTCCCTTTTCTTTCTAAGTGAATTATTTTCTTTGATCTCTCTGATTTCTTCTACATACTTTGTGTCTATGTCTATTTTGGATCCGAGATTCAAGGAAGAGTTGTGCCGCGTAGGGTTGGGTTACGTAATTCTGCCTAGTATGACGACCACATGACCTGGATATGACCCTGCTACACCCAAGCTCCCTGTTGTTGAAACACTTGCGCCTGTGAAGTATAAGAAGGCGTAGACAAATGGAACAAGAAAATCCCTGACGGAGAAGACTCCAAAGCCGTGCTCCTTTGTGGCTGAGCATTTGAAGAGGCTAGTGACAGAGCTCCCAGAAATAATTATGGAGGAAGAGGAGGGTGTGGTTGAAGTAGCCCCATTCTCGTTGTTTTCGACCAATGTCACACCACGAAAATCGTCGGTTAGGGTTCCTAAAGACCTTGACAAGATAAGATAAAGCATCCAAATGTTTTTGATCCTTGAAAATGTCTCGATGGAAGGGGACATGTTTTCCAAAGTACCCCAGCTTAGAATGGATTATTGGGAAATCACAGACGTGGAAAAATTTATTGAACTTGCACTAGAAATTTCCCTTGAACAAGTCCAGTATGAAGGGGGAATCATGTGCCTAGAACCGAAGAGTTAGGTGTTGGGCCCACATAAGGCAGGCATGTTGAATCTACTGCAGATCCCTCACTTCGGGCGCAACCCAATAAATGACATTTGTGTTTGAAAATTGCTTGCACTAGTGCATGATGATGCACTATGGTTGGGAGAGTGCATTCAATTTATGTTGTGTTTATCCATAGAATCACTAGTTTACTTGCTAAAGGCGCAGATCCAATTGCGGATTTTGGAGGAAAAGCGAAAGAAAAATCTATCACAAAGCAGATCAAAAAGAAGTATCAAGTGTCATGGAAAAGAAAAGGATTTGTGGTCAGCGAGATTAATGATCCTGTTGTTCAATTCGGCACGCTCATCTTGGCCTGCAAGGTGATGTGAAAATGTAGACTGAAGAAGGTGCCCGTGCACATGATTTCTCTCACCAAACAATGCGAGAAAGGTGTAATTTACAATTGGACCCATTATTTGTGCATGGAGTTTTTGGAAAATGTGTGCGAAGCACAGGAAGAAGGCAATCAATTTCATTATTCTTGGTTGTTGTTTTTGATTTCATTGATTGGATGGAAGACCCCTGAGGAAACCCAGTTTCCTGAGATTGAGCCAAAAATGTACAAGGTCGCACAGTATGCGACAATTTGTAATTCCTCAGACCCCATGTGTGCTAAAGAGAAAAAAAAATTCTGGGTACTTTTTGATGACTCGCTCTATCAGGCGATGCAGTCTAAGCCAAGGATGTCTCTAACATTATACGAGAAATATAATATGATAGTTGATTTCAAGGAAAAATTCCACAATATGCACATCCACGAGAAAGGCATCGTGAATGGAGTTTGGTATGAGTTACCATACTTAGTTACATAAGATGATCTGATCTGAGTTACTGCAGAATGGCCACCAATGTGCTTGGAGCTTGGTGCATCCACATCTATCACTAGAACACTGACGAAGTTGCGCACTGGTAGTCAGCCAGAGAAAACTATAGAGAAGGTGACTGAGGAACCTCAAGATAAAGAAGCCATGCCAAGCACCACTGGTGAGACGACTGACTTAGAAAAAGATGTTGAACCCAAAAAAATGGTACTGCGCCAAAATATATAGTGGAAGAAGTAGAAGCGCAGACTTATAAAGGCATGAAGTGTGGCTCTCAGGTCGTTGGTGGACCAAGGAAGAAGATGAAGGGATCTAAAGAGACTGGAGAGGAGGTCTTGATGCTGACTGAGGATGATTTAAATGAGATTGAAAACATAGTCATGTCTGCGACTGAGGATAGATGGTTAGATATGGAAGTGCGGTATAAGTCTGCGCTTGAAGTGGTATAGGTTGGGATCTAGGATATTAAAATGAAAGAGAGCCTGATTCAAGTGAGTGTTGCTCAAGTGAGCTAGACCAGTGCACAAGTAACCAGTGTGCAGCCATTAGATATAGCATTACCAGTAATTGGGGATGCTCATCTTGTGAAAATTCCCACACCGAACATCCATGTGGACACCAGACGACGCACTCAATTCTCTGGTGCAGGTGATATTAATATTAACTTTTCTATTTTACTTGTAGGAAAGTTGCACCTAATGCACACAGTGATTGCTGATGAACTTCAGTTCCATGAGGCCGTTGCTCACACATCTACTTTCGAGTCAAATAAGTAGGCTGCAAATGCACAATAGAAACAAAAATCCACCGAAGTAGCATTTCACGTAGCCAAAGCCCAGCACGCTGCACTCGAAGAAAAAATTCACCAAGTCTGAAGCAATGTTCTAACAGTCCTGGCCACAACTGCCCCAGAAGAAAAATTGGAAGGACTGGATGTGGCCTTGAAAGCATTGTGTGCTAAAGTGAAGACCATCTATGTATATTTTGAACATCAAATCGCAGATCTACAAATGAAGTTGTAGCCAGAAACTACCCCTGAAGTCTGCGCAAAAAGGGCAGTCAAAGTAAAACAGGCTACTGACAGTATTGTTGTTGCAGTCATGTAGTGCGACAATATTTTGGATGAGGCTATGGGCATATGGACACCCATTCAGAATGATCATGTATTACATTATCTGCACAACTAGTTGCACCAGAAAAATCAATAATTTACTTAGATCCAGATAGTGGCACCTACCCTGATTCTTCCATAATTCCTCGCCCGCCTATAGGAGGGCATAAAAATTCAAATAGAGATAGAGGACCTACATCATAAAGAGCACCTAATAGAGGCATGCATGCAACCATGGGTTGGGGAGGCCCTTCAGCTTTCACAGAATCTGGACACTACATTGAAGGTGATTCAACAAACACAATGAAGTATCGAGTTGGCCATTGAAGGGCCTACCATTGAGAAGCTAGTTCTGCAAGCGCAAGGAGCTGCTGCATAGAGCTTGGAAATGGTGCTCCCTCTTAAATATTTTTTCAGTGCGCTCCAAGCCAAGATAAAGGATCAAAATCCATAGTGACTCGGGACAAGTCACATGTTTGTGTTGGGGGCCTATTGGAGCGAGGTCCCGTGGGGTACACTTTTTGGTAAACTTTTGTATAAGTTTTTTATATCTGCGCTGCGCGAATGAGTCAAGGGGATTTGGGGTAGGTCAAAGTCACTATTTTGATTTAAAAGGGTTTAAGGGAAAATAGTGGGCCTCAAACCATGGTATGAGACCATAGTATATGCACACTAGAATGATATAAATAGATAGTTTGATTCTAAGGAAGTAACTTAACTTGATGTGATGATATGATGTGAATGTTTATTCGTTTGTAATACTTTTGTAAGGATTTTTTTGGGTTTGGTAGAAAGGCTTTTACTGGATGTGTGCGTAGAGACCTATTCCTGGCTATGTGAAAACTCCATTGGATGTGTGCGTGTAAGGGTAAATTTTAAGGGTAAAGTCTAATGTATTGAATTGACCTGAAGCAAAAATAAGGACAAATTTTGGTGAAAGCATTGTGTTATTGGTCTGGGTTATCTATTTTTTGTTTTTGTCTTTAGATCGCATTTCTTCTGTGTTTATTATTTGTATCTATGCAATTACCTCAGTTATTTATGCATGAAGTTCTATTAATGATTGATGAATCTGCTTAAGTGATTATCCATTGTTAGATATGGATCTAGTTTTGTTATGATATATATGCACTGAAGCAATCTTTAATTATGTTTGTAATTTGATAAGTATTATTCTATATTTCTCACATCCATGTATGATCGATATAAGTCTGCAATCAATATTCTTAGGGCCACTTCATTATTTTCTTCCTCAGGGTGTGAAAACCTAGTTCCAACACCCCACCATACTGCTTCGGGTGAGACTTTGATCTGCGCAAGAAGGTCATTGCCAAAAGGGCCAGTAGTTGGAGCGTTTGTTGGTTGCGAGATAGGCTTTGAACCTGGGTTAGGACCCCTAAGCCAAAATTTCCCTTCACAACTTCATGTACTTCAGCATCTTCAAGAGTATATTTTAACTAATTTGGCCTCTTATTTTTGTTCGATCTGATCACAGTTTGAATAGGCTCACTTGAACCTTCTTATTCTTCTTGAATTGTAGTAGGATTTTTGTGGTGTTCTTGTTCTTCGAATTTTGGTACGTCTTCGTCATCATAATCAATAGATATTTGTATATTTTGTAGGCATGATAGCGTCTATGCTGACTTCAATATGTCTTCCTTCCTTGATGTATATTCTATATGATTTTGAATAAAGGTTGTAGTCAACGAAGATCCCTTTAATTCTTGTAGAATATACATTCTTTTGTTTGTCCTTTGGAACATGGATATATATGGGACACCCAAATATTCAGAGATGGTCCACACTTATCTTCTTTCCTATGAATTCTTCCTCAGGTGTCATATTATCAAGAATTCTATGAGGAATTCTATTTAATATATATACTATTTTCATTTTTTCTTCTTCCCATATAAATTTTCAGAAGTCTTGATCAAATATCATTGTTCGTATACCTTCTTCAATTGTCCTACTTTTCCTTTTGGCCACTCCATTTTGTTCTAGATTTTAGGGAAAATGAGCTTCCTCTTAATTCCTGATTCTTTACAATAAAAAATAAATTCATTAGAAATGTATTCCCCTCCATTTTCGGATCTTAATGTCTTTATTCTTCTTTTTTTTAGGGCCTCCATTTCAAATCTAAACTCCTTGAATTTCTCAAATAATTCATCCTTTTTCTTGATAAGGTGGAGTCGTGTATTTCTAGAGTGATCATCAATGAATGTTACATAATAAATATGACCTCCAAGTGATTTATCAAACATAGGACCACACACATCTGAATGAATGAGGTCTAATATTTCTTTGGACCTTGCTTCACTATTTGTAAACAGTTTCCCTGTATTCTTTCCTAATGCACATCCCTTGCAAATTCCTTCACGATATTTTTTTATATTGGGGATGCCATTTACTAGTTTATTGAGAGAGGTAATGAAATTTTAGTGTATATGTACATATATTCTATGACATATATCAATTGAATTTATTTCCATATGAACTAGGGTTTGAGGATATGGTGTTATTACTCTATATAGACTTCCTTCACGAACTCCAATAACCCTAGATTTATTGATACTTGAATGCTTTCCCCAAACCAAAACCTTTCCATCAACAAAAGAACATCTATCTCCTTTATATTATAAGTAAGAAATTGAAAGTAAATTCTTTTTCAAAGCTGTAACATATAGTATGTTGTTGAGATGTATCTTAGCTCCATTTTCCAACTTCAAAGAAGTTGATCCCAGGCCTTTAACAATATAACTTTTGTTATCTCCCAATTCCACTGCATGAGAATATGGTTCCTTGGATAGAGTGTGAAGTTTTTTACTTTCCCCTATCATGTGCCTTGATACTCCACTATCAATAATACATGCATTGTCATCATTTAGTGATCTTGTAAGTGAAGCCAAGAATCCTTGGCTTTTGACCTTTTTCAATAAGTAGTAGAAGATCCTTTTGGTCCAGCGTCCTGCAATATTGAATCCCATTTTCATGCATCTTATCATATAGGGAGTAACCATTTCATTCGAGCCAACAAAGTGATATCCAATCTTCCCTAACCTTAGCTTTGATATTATGTTGAGAAATCAATGCTAGTGCAATTCAGGTTTTGATTCCTCTTTCTTGATAATTACTTGTGAATTATGTTGGCTTATTTTACTTCTTTGTTATGCTATCTTTCATCAAGAAAATACCAAATTATGTGTATATGAAGATAAAAAACAAGAGACACAGGATATAGGCACTCAGCCATGGAAAAACCCCTATCCAGGGGAAAACCCAGTCAAACCTCTTCCTTCATGGTTTTCACGAGATAATGCAAGACTCTTCAACCTAGATACAAACTTCCTCAAGTCATCCCTTCCTTCTAGAAACTTCGATCTAGACCTTCCACCTTGTAGCAGCAAAACTTATATCATGGCAGCAAGAACACTTCGACCCTAGCAACTTCGACCTCCTGCAATTCCACCTTGCAAATGCAGAATTTCAATCCCTACAACTGCAACACTTCGATCATGCAATTGCCTAGTTAATTCATAGGAAATTGAGAGATAGATTGCCCAAGAACTTTGATCTTGGAATTCTTCTTCTCCTCCTTGCACTTCACAACTTTTCTGCATTGATTCTTGTATCTTATCAAACTTGTTTAGTTGGTGAGAAAGTAGATCGAACTGTACTTATATATATATAGCCTTCTTGTGGGTCAAATTTATCCTTTGTAGGGAAAATTCATTAGGTAAGGGCTGACTTAGTGTGGAGGTCAAAAATTACATATTTTACTCAAAAATAGTTCTCTTTACATGATTCAAAGCCCAAAAAGGGTGTCATAAATTGTACAATGACTCTAATGACTCAATATAAATCCTAAGAGTCCAAAATGGGAATCTGAATTATAAAATGATAACCCAAGCATGAAACCCACGCTTTAATAATTCATTGTAATAAAAAATTTATTTTTCATTATTTTGATAAGTACATTCCATAATCACTCAAATACAATTATGAAGACCGAAACTAGTTAGATTCTTCAACAAGGGCGAGTGGAAATCCATGTGTCGACGAGGACTCATTGCGGGCCCAACTCCATCAATCGAGGGCGCATTTAGATCGAGACCATTGTGGCTATAGTCGAGTGGGTTTCGTTTTTGATGATTGTATGCCTTGCAGGTTCAACTACCCCTCATCGAGTGTATGGGCCACATATTTCCTTCTTAGAGAGACTTCATGAGGGCCATTTATTTTATTGGGACAATTTTTTTCATAGAGGGATGACATCGCAGCTCCTGGAGATGCGTTGAGGTCAGTCCCATATTTTCTGTTATGCAAGAATTTTGTGTAGCATCCTCTATGATATGGTGTTGATGCTATGAATGATAATGGTAGTGCCACAGGGCCTGCGAGAGACCCACAAATGCGGTGGTGGGATCTAGTGATGTCACAAGCAGCTGGTGGCAAGGTGGGGTGGTACTGGAACCCCACCGTGGAGGGTTGGCTCATCTCTAACCCTCAGATGATTCTAGGGTATCTCTATATGGGTGTCAACTTCAGGGGTGATCTGGACATGGGGCCACTTCTTCATGATGCTTCGGGACTGACGGGTATGTGGTTTTTTGTTTTCTAAATTTTTGGTTATTTACATGTATTTATGATGTATATCTATGATGATAATGATACCATGTATGTTTTCTTGTAGATGTGGGTCCCATTGGATAACCATTGGCCTACTTGGAAGGGAATAATCCCATGTGATTGGGCATAGTTGGTGCGCCAGATGTGTCATGATGGCGAAGGGATGACAAGGTGCAAGAGGACCCTGATAGACCAGCTCAGTGCCAACGTGTGGAGATAGGTGGTCCCTCTGCAGAGGTAGGTAGTTAATTTGATCCTTCAAAGATGGCGAGGCTACGGAAGTGAGCCAAGACTATGGAGGCTCGAGAATCCACTCTAGAGGCACAACTGAGGGATGTAGATCATGTCTGAGATCATGCGAGCATCATGCCGAGGGGGATTCCTAAGGAGGGATGGGTAGGGCTAGGGAAGATAATGTGGAGAGGGTGATGGCGCATGGCAAAGCGCAGGGCCCCGTCCTTCATTGTCTAGCTATGGAAGTTGCGATAGAGCACCCTATCCTGATTATAGCTCCTAAGGAGGTTTGCAGACCTGTAGCGGGGAGTGATGAGGGTGATGGGCCTCGACCCTAGTTGTTTTTTGTATGTACCAAAGAAATCACCCATTATGAGAATGCTCCCCTGTTGATGAATTATTTTTTTACTTGTGCCAGCAAATGTATATATTTTTTTTCACAAATACACTTTTGGTATATGTATATATATATATATATATATATATATATATATATATATATATATATATATATATATATATATATATATATATATATATATATATATATATATATATATATATGTATGTATATATATATATATATATATATATATATATATATATATATATATATATATATGTATGTATATATATATATATATATATATATATATATATATATATATATGTATGTATATATATATATATATATATATATATATATATATACATATATATATATATATATACATATATATATATATATATGTATATGTATATATATATGTATATGTATATATGTATATGTATATATATATATAGATATATATATCTATATATATATATATATATATATATATATATATATATATATATATATATATATATATATATAGAGAGAGAGAGAGAGAGAGATGGGTGTGTGTGTATTTTGCGGCTCTCGTAGTGTGTTATGATTTGTATGTGTCTATACATGTGATGTATTTTTGCATTTATTTGATGGATATGATGTTTTATGGTTTATGTATCTCGATGATGTTATATATGTGATACATGATTGTCTAGGATTTGATTAGCTATGTGGCTAGCTATAGGATTTTGATTTCTTGATATATGTGAAAATGTGATATGTTCAAAACCACGAGCCAATGTTCGTGCATGCAAGTATTTTTGAAAGAGGCATGGATCATGGACTTTGAAGGATTCGTTCAACTACAAAAAAAAAGTTGGGAATCAAGAAATACATGCATGTGATTGATACCTAGATGGGAGGCATCAACCAAGAGGCATATGATGACATCATAATCATATTGATTATCAATGTTTTTCACGATACTTAGCCCACTGTGGTGAAGGGGTGTCAGGTCGGGAGAGTATATGGCTTAGGCTATTGTGGCAAGGTTTTGTGACCATCGAGAAGCACCATTAGAAAATCCATGATGATATACGGGTGGATGATCCATATACAACACATGATGAGAGAGATATTTTAGTGTACATCCATGATGAGGTGTTCATCATAAAAGTAAGTGAGTGTGCATACATCTACATTCTAGGGTTGTTTTGAGTGTTAGGGGTAGAAATTTTTGAGGTAAATTCAATTGACAGGATCTTTGAGGAAAGTCCCATTTAGCTTTGCTAATATGAATTCCCTCTTGAAGAGGTAATTATTAATGATGTAAGGGCCCTTCCATAACGTCTCAAATTTCTAAGGCCATAAATAATCTTTGGAAACATTGTAGTGAAGGACTAAATCCCCCTCAATAAATGACTGAGGGGTGATCGTGTGATCGAAAGAGGCTTTAGTCCTCTTTTTTTGTGCTTTATTATGATGGATAGACTCTCATCGACTTTCATCTACGTGTTCTAGTTGCACCAACCTTTGTTCTAAAGGTGTGGTTTCAGAGAGAAGTTCGATGGTTGGGTGTAAGGTAGGGATATCACACTTGATGTGGAGAACAAATTCAACCCCATAGACTAATTTGAAGGTTGTAAATCCCGTATACAATTTGACCGTAGTGTGGTATACCCATAAGGTGGAAAACATCATGTGATTCAAATTAGTTTTATGGCTGCTCACCACACGTTGTAACATTGTTTTGAGAAATTTTTTGACAATTTCTACCTGATCATTGGATTGGGAGTAGTAAGGGGAAGCACAATCATGAGAAAAACCAAGGTGTTGGGACAAATCCTGAAATATATCGTTCTCAAAGTGTTTTCCCTGATCTGAGACCAACTCCTTGGGAGCACTGAATTGCATTATGACATGGTTAAATAAAAACCGTGCAACGGTGTTGGTGGTATTATTATATGTGGGTATGGCCTCTACCCATTTATTTAAATTGTCGACAACAACAAGAATATACTTGTGTTCGCCTAAATATTGAGGGTTGTAGGTCATGAAGTCGATTCCCCATTTACTGAAGGGGCCAATGACAATGACTAGGTGAAGGGGAGCTAGTGGAGCTCATGCCTTGTGAGTGTATTTTTGGCAGTGCTCACATCTCTTGACTACTTGAATATAGTCGCAAAACAATTTCGGCTAGAAATAACCAATGCAAAGTATTTTTTTAGTGGTGTCCATCCCTGAGAGGTGGCCATCGCAAGCTATGTTATGGCAACCATTTAAGAACTGCTCAACAAGTTATTTGAGGGTAAGGCATTAACGCAGGATCATATTGATGCCTCGATGATAGAGGAAATATCCCATGAGTAGGTATTGGTGTGCTTGATGGAAAATGTGTCTCCAGTCATTGCAAGTTAGCTTAGGTTTCAAATTTTTAGTTCATAGAAAGAGGAGGATATCGTCATACCAAGGGTTGTTTGTCGATACAAGGAATAAGTGTTTTTTAGGGATAGTATCAATTACAGGGGACCCTTAGGTCTCTGCAGGGAGATCAATGATGAACTCAGCAAGGATAAGCACCTTCGTGCTCTTTGGGGAAGAAAATTGTAGGTCGAATTCTTGTAGAATCACTACCCATCGAGCTATTTGTGGTTCATCATATGCCGAGTGAGAAAATATCTCATGGGATTGATATTTGTGACTACGGTGGTGGTTTGTAAGATGATGTAATGTTGAAGCTTATGTACCCAGTGTACTAGGGCTAAGGTGGTCTTTTCAACTGAGTCAAACTTCAATGCAGGCTCGAAAAGGTTCTTTCTAATGTAATAGATTACATTTTCTCTATTATGAGGTCCTTATTAGACTACTACCCCAACGATGGCTATGTCAGATGTTAAATAGGTAGAGGGTATTGTCCTTTTTTTTGTTCGGGGGACTAATCAATGGAGCCTAAGATAATGCATCTTTTAAGGCTTCAAATTACTTTTGGTCCTCCTCATCCCAATGGAAGGGAACATCTTGCCGAAGCAAGCACAATAAGTCATGCATGCATGTGGTGTAATCAAGAACAAAGTGGCATAAGAATTTGGCCTTACCCTGTAAGATTTGTAGCTACTTTAAATTTTTTGGAGGTGGTACTTCTCTGATGGCCTGAAATTTGATAGATCAACTCTAACACCTTGTTGGGAAACTTTGAATCCTATTATTCACATTGCATTTAAGCAAAAGCCACACTTTAAAGGGTTGAAGGTAGGTTATATTATCGACATCTTTGAAAAACTAGGTGGATATCCTCCAAATGTTCAATGTGATTTTTGAATATTATCGTAAGGTCATCTAAATAGGCGAGGATGAGATGATCCAGGTCATGAAAGATGTAATTCATGGCTTGCTGGAAGGTTGTGCTAACATTTTTAAGACCAAAGGGAATGACTCGGTATGTGAATATTCCCATGGAGTATACCTCCATGAAGGATAGTGCTTCATGTCGAGTGCAAACATTGATAACTTGATTGATGAATGGTGTAGGTTAATTATCTTTGGGACGTTTTTATTCAGATCTTGAAAATAAGTACAAATGTGAATGGTACCTTGTTTTTTCATGACGGGCACAGGGTTGGAAACCCAAGAAGTGTATCTGACAAGATATATGAAACCAAATTTGTGGATTTTATCAATCTCCTATTTGATCAGTTCTAATTTAGAAGGATGGAGTTCACATTGATTTTTCCTAACGGGGTGGGCATCTGGTCATGTGTCAATATGGTGCTCCACGATAGTGGGGCTAATGCTTGTCATTTCAGAGTAATTCCATGCAAAGACATCCCTATATTCTTGGAACAGGATTTTGTATGAGGATACTTCTTCTTGGGAGCATGATTCCCCTAGCGAGATTTCCTCAACTACGCCAGGTGTTGTTAGAAATATCAACCTTAACGGTATGTGACATATTTGAAATATTCCCATCCTCGAATGCACCTAGTGCTAGGATAGGATGTTTGAACAAATCAACATGTCTTGGTGGTAATAAATCCTTTGATTCTACTATTCACATATCATGGCTCGGTGCATCAATAAGCACAAATGTTTTTTCAGGTACGAAGAAAGAATAGTGATGCATGGCATCTCATGGAAATTCAGGTTCCGTCATGTCCTCTATAATAACTTCATTTGAGTGTAAAATATTATCTAATGTTGAATTGGGTTATGTGAGGTCTTGAGGGTGGATTTCGGCCCTAGTTGTACTATAAGATAAGCACAATGGTGATTCAGTGGTTGATTATGTAGAACCCAATGAAGCTGACAATGTGAAGATGGGGTGGGTCTGCACAGTCATTAGTGGTGCCACTCTGGTGGTGTTTTTAGGAATATTGACACCAAAAAATTATGAGCATACAACACAAATCAAGGTTCCTATGGAAGAGTAAATGAATCGTATATGATGTTGCATGTCATCAACTTTAGGTGGTGGTATAATATTTGTAATTTCGGGTTTATGGTTAGTGGTAGTAGGTTCACGTGAGGAGGTTATCATCCTAGGGGCCAATGCATATTCCTTAGTGTGAGGCTGGCACCTAATCCTAAGTTTTCTAAATTTTTGTAACAAAGGTGTTGTGGAGGTAAATCCCCTCTGCGGACAGAGGCGATCCATACTGGCCCAGATCGGGTCTAGCAAAAATCATTCACGCTATATTGCAGGTTCCTAATTGCAAATAAACCAACTAGCGATGAAGGCTTACCTGGAATCCAACGCTGTCGCTCGTAGAGGAAGTAGCGTTCCTGATGCAGGAGCATTAGCTCCGAAAAACACCTTGTATTTTATCTAAGCTAGGGGGTTTCATGTTTTGAAAGAAATATTAAATTTCATGTAAATATTAATATTATTTTGAGTGATTAATTAATTATTTGGGAGAAATTGTAAATGTGAGAGAAATTAGTTTCTAGATTGTTTAGAATTAATGAGGGAGCCTAAGTTGGAATTAGTTTCTAAGTTTTAGGGATAAGAATCTATCTTTTAGGGATGTTGAGAGATTTAGGGATTTGTTGAGATATTAAGGGGATTGAGCATTTAATTAGATCATTTTTAAAATTGTATAAATAGGAGGGGGTTTTGAGAGAAAAACACATTGAGATAGTTGGAGAGTGTGAGTGGTTGAGTGCAGGCTTGAAAAGCCAAGGTTGTAAGCCTCTGGCAGTTTGTAAGGGCCAATGGAATTGTGAATCAGGCCACAGAGAAATGTCGCTGTAAGTAAATTCACTTTTATGAAAGTGTTGGTTTTGTGTTATGCACCTTAACTTGGTCAATTCGGTGTGATTCAATTTCTGTAGTGAATTTGCTGGTATTTAATTTTCTGGTTTATAAGAGAGGAATGGTAATGTATGCTCTTCAAACGTGAGCAAAAATCTGCTGTGTGTTTATGAGAAAGACCCCATAATCAAATTGCGTTTTCTGGTGATCGATTTCGGTATTAAAAAGTTTCACGCATCAATTTTAAATGAGTATTGTTTTCTGCTTTGAATCGAATATCAAAATTTAGTTTGGTATGGGCATATCCGTTTTTGTTAAAGTCGATTTGCTGAAGGTCACGGATTAATACCAGAAGCAGCGCAGTAGAATCTTAAGTAAGAGAGCATCATACAGGCACAGTATGGAATAATTCAATGGATAATTGCTTACGTAGATGTAGAATTGAAGAAATGGCAGAGTTGTACATTGAATTTTGCAGACAATGTTAAGTCGAGAACTGTGGATCGAATTCGATCTGAATACGCTGAGGAGGACGGACCAAAAAGATCGATAATCTTGGGAGAAAGGGTCGAATCGAATTTCAAACTCGATTTAGTATTGACAAATCGGTTTTGTTAATTCGGTTTAGTAATTGAAGGGTCGAATGGCGTAGTGTTTGAAGATTGAAAAGGCGAGGTGAAGAAATTGCGCAGATCCTACAATTGCATAGTCGATTCATCTGGAGCAGTTCGGGCGTGGAGCACTTCACAAAACTGGAACGATGGACTGAGACGTGTTAACTAGTGATATGGAAAATTGATGTGTTGGCAGCATTTAAAGATGGGTAAGCAAAGAAAACGTTGTAACAATCCAATTTGGTGCAAATTGGCAGCGCAGTGAACAGTAGATGAGGTAAGCAATTTCTTGTTGTTCGATGTGTATTGGTTTTTGCGTTGAGTTTAGAACCTGTGGTGAATTTAAAGGACGTGCAGAACAGATCTTGTATTCAAATAGAGTCAACCATTCATTTGTGAAAATGCTGAGTTATGGTAATTGGGTCTAAGGCAAAAATGCAGTCTGCCGACATTTAGAAAGAGCGCTACTAAATTCATGGGAGGTATGTCTGAATTTTGTAATTGCCAGATTCAGTTTTAATACATGGACATATTTGTTTTATGGAAATTTTATTTGAAAATCCAGTATGTGAAGCGATGGTTAGAATGCGTTGAATAGTATGCTGGTTCTTGAATCTTGAATACATTCTTGAATAAAGGTGTGGCGCTAGTGTGGACGTGCAGTAAATGGTAAGTAAAGAACAAAAGGAGAATTGAATTGACGGGTTTATAAATTGAATGTCATGTGATCGTTGGCTTGTGGATTTCAACCAAGATATGGGTGGAATATTCAAATATATATTTAACATTGAATTGTTAAGAGGTTCAAAGACTGAATTAAGAACAAAGTGATAAAAGTAATGCATCAATACTATGGATCACATTGTGTGACTTGAATAAGCGGGACCAATTAAGGTATGCCTTGACATTTAGTACCTTCAATATAGATTGAAATTAAAGAAGCTTGGGATTAAAATGAAGGTTTGGGATATATGAACATTAAATGTTTGAATCATTGGATTTTCCTGAAAGATTCAAAGTATGAATTTGCCTGAAGAGATGTAAATATTGAAATTGATATAACTCCATATATGTTGGCACTTAGTTAATGTGTGGAACCTATGGTGAGTGATTTTAAATCAAGATATTTAATTAGCTTCCGCATGTAATTGAGATAGAAATTTGCCAGACATTGAGGTTATTGGTTGGGAAAATGCTGAGATGCACGCTTATATGCAAATGTATATTGAATACTGGGTTTGCAAGCCCTTTGGGTTTTCGTTTCATGCTTAAGAAACAATGCAGACATAATATAATGCTTATCGCAATGGGATTGCTCTTCGGCGTTGGCACCACTGTCAGATGGGACAGCCTCTCTCTCTCTTCGAATGTCTCAACAATAATCTCCTTGCTTAGATTTGGCCTTAAGGAGATGAATCAAGGCTCTTGCAGCATAAGGCTCTGATGGCTCTTGGGAACTTGGAGATTATTGTCGAGACATCCGAAGAGAGAGGTTTTTCCCATCCCCGATAGGCTTTGTCAAGACGTGTTCCGCTGGCGACCCTCCGAAGGAGAATTCAGCGTCAAAGCCAAGTTGTATTCTTCTTTGATTGATTAATGATAAGCGACTATTGGTTATGGTTCCACTCCTATTGTTGATTATGATGATGAGTTATGTCTTCTCTGACTAACATATAGTTGCATATACTGGATTTCACGCTTGCGTTTGTTTTGTTTCTTGCGTGTGCAGGTGTCCGATCACAGAGATCGTGAGGATTGTGATCTGCCGGAGCTAAGGAACGGGAGCGCTACTTCCTCTACGAGTGATAGCATTGGATTCCAGGTAAGCCTTCATCGCTAGTTGGTTTATTTGCAATTAGGAACCTACACTATAGCATGAACAATTGTTGCTAGACCCGATCTGGGCTAGTAGGGATCGCCTCTGTCCGCAGAGGGGATTTACCTCCACAACAAATTGGCAACTCCGTTGGGGAGCTTTTTGTTGTTCTGCTTTGTAAGCTACAGACGGAGCCTAAAGTTAGCCAGATAGCCTTCGAAATGCTATTGCTCTGCATTAGCGAAGTAGATCAAAGCTACTTCAGTCAATCTCCGGTTTAGTTTATGAACTGGACACTTGGAGTATTGTCTTGTCTTTTCAGTTTTTTCTCGATTCTGCTTGCTTGATTGGCTCTTTTGGCTGGCTCTTTTCTGAGTTTTTGGCTTTTGGTTCAGCCCCAGAGGATCAAATCTGACCTCTACTTTTCTGAATTTTCATCCTTTCATGGTTGGCTTGATTGGCGCAGGTTGCCAGTTCATCACTCGCGCCATCCCCTATCTAGCGCGGATTACAGCCAGACAGTCACGCCATCTCCTATAGGTGATAGGGTTTACCCTTGTTCGAAAGTTTCTTTTGGTCAATACTTTGCTTCTGGGTTTGTCTTAGATCCTGGCTGAAGTGGTGAGTCTGGTCTTAGTTGGAAGAAATTCTTTGTTTTTTCATTTTCAGGCGTTGGTGCTTGTTGTCAGTTAGCAACCCGCGCCAATTGGCCATTGGCGCTATTTGTCAGTGAGCAAGTCGCGCCAGTTGGCGCTAGTTGTCAATGACAAAGTCGGGCCAATTTCAGGGTGTATGAAAATTGAGATTTTTTCCCTAAATCCTTCACCAGTGTGTCTTTCCCTTCCGGTCTTTTCTCTGTATGAGCATAGATTACATTTCTCATTGTTTGAAATGTCTTATTTCCATGATTGTTTGATGTAAAATGGAATGAATGCCTTGTTTTGATCTCTTGCTTTGGAAGTCCTCTTTGTGTTTGACCTCATATGTCTTGTCGCCTTTTGAGGGATTTCATGACAAAGTGTTTGAAAAAACGATTGCATTCTTAGTGTTTGTTTACATCTCTTTTGCATTCATCTAGGAGATTTGCATTCATTTAGTTTTCGTCTCAAAGTTTTCTTTTCGTTTAAATGCATTAGATCACATTGCATCGAAAAGTATTTTTTGAGATTTAGCATTGGACTTAGATCACATTGTTTAATGATTGAAAGCTAAAAGTCGCTTTGAGTGCATTCTCTTTCGTTAAAATCATGCATTAAGTAGATTCTCATTTCATCGAAAAATGCATTGAGTGCATTCTTATCATTTCAAAAGAAAAAGAAAATTGTGCATAGATTACAATTGCATAGTTTTCAAAAAAGAGGATTTTGCATAGATTACTTTGCATTATTTGCATCGTTGAATGTTTGGATTTACTTTTGGATAGTGAAAGTCATCTAGTTTGGAAAAAGTTTCGTTTTCAGTATTGGTTTTTGTTGCATCATTGTTTGAAGCTCTTCCCTTAACTAGATAGCATTCAACGAATTGAAAATATTTATTTTCTCATATAGCTGCATACAGGAGATTGTCAGATGACATGCGGTAGGGCCTTGAAACTGAAACATAATTGAAGATAAACATTAAAATTCATTCAATTTACACTAAGGCAGCATTGAAACATTAACGAAATATTTAGAGGTCTAGGCTAGAGACGTGTTCCGGCGTCGTTAAACCTAGTAGCTGTCGTTTGCCTCTTGGCTTTAGACAGCACTAGCACGGACTTGTGCTCCCCATACCGTCACGTATATAAAGGGAGACCCCACTAGATTTCTATCCTTCATCCATAGGAAGCCGAGTCTGCCACCTTATACCCGTGATACACCGGACACAACATTCGGGGAGATTGCCTGCACGTACGTCAAGTCCTTGGTTGATTTCTCTTTCATTTTGAAACCAAGGTGTATATTGCAGTTCACGGTTATTTGGTACACCCTTTGCCTAGAATTCTAGAGTAGTCATTTTGATCTTTTCTGACTCCTTAAATTTGAAAATATCATCAAGCACTTGTCCTCAGCCAAGTTTCCATTCTGAAAGCGATAGAGCTCCCGTCCGTTTTCGACTTCCATGATGAAACAACAGATTTTTGTTTCGATGTTTTAAAATTAACTGCCCACGAAATATTCCTGGTTAAATTTAGTTTCCTTAGGGTGTTGTTCTCAAGATCGTTTTTTATGGAAACTTTTCCGGAGTTCACCAACCAAGGAATCCCCTCTGATGGGAATTCGGGTCTTTTTCCTCCTTTTGGAAATGTTGGTGCTCCTTACATGGAAACGTTGTCCCTTCCTAGGTTAACTGTTGGGTTGCCTGTTTGGTTGTTCTCAACCTTTGTGGTTTCGAATGTCTCAGCTACTGTTCAATCAGTTCCTCCACCTGAACAACATCATGTTGATTCCAAGGTGGACCTCTCCCCTTCTTCGCCTGTTTTTGTGTCACCCTCTTCTACTTCGCCTGGTGAAAGTCTGGATTCGAGTAACCAGGTGGCTAAGAAGAAGAAGAAGAAGAAGTCTGATAAGGGAGAGGCTAGCTCTGCGGCTATTACGCCTAAGAATTCTCCTCTTGATAAACCTTCCAACCCTCCACGGAAAGTCAAGTTCCCTTGCATGTTGTGCATGGGAGACCATCTTCTTCCAGATTGCCCTGGAATTCCCAAGGTGCTTGAAGAATGGTCCAACAGTCGTCCGCCATTGCCTTTGGCTTCTGGGAGTCAGGTTGGGGGCACGTCTTCAACTGGTGCTGATAAGGCTCCTAAGAAGCAGGGTAAGATTACCAATCCCTGTAAGTTGTGTGAAGGGCACCATGCCATTCACCTTTGTCCTTATATGGATGAAGCCAAGCGAGTTTTGGACAACTCGGTTGTTTCTATGCCATGCCTTCTGGCTGGTTACAAAAAAATTTCTTTGAGTCCTCCACCAGCTGATCCTACGATTGGTCAAGAGTCATCCTTGGTCGATCCCGCTCCCTCAGAAATTCAAATTCAGGAATCCATCCCCGACCAACCATTGGTTGTGGGATCGGTTGAACTGGCCCCGTCTACGGTGCACCAGGTCTTTTCCATTGAGAGTGGACCTCACACCCCTCAGGTTCTTCTTATTTCTTCAGATTCTTCGGACTTGGAGAAAGATTCTCCTGTCCCTATATCTCAAGAAGCTGCTCCACCACCTCTCGTGATGGAGGTTCTGGAGGATACTCCTCCTGCCTTCGAGATGGAGGTTGTGGAGGATGCTCCTTCTTCTTTCGTAACACCAGGGGAAGACCATCTCGATTCAATGGTAACCCCTCCGAGTAGTTTGGTTGCTTCCTTTGACTGGAGTCGATTTGTAGGATACTGCCTTCCGTCTTATGTGCCTTTCGAGATAACAGTACAGGCTTTTGGTCTGGTCGTACCCAGCACCATTATAGACGAAGGCGTGTCTGTTAGTGTTCTATCCTCACCTACTTGGCAAGCTTTTGGCTCGCCGCTGCTTGTGCCTGTTACGCAGAATCTGTTGGCATTTAACAAAAGAACTAGTTAACCGTTAGGGATCCTTCCAAGGTTACCTGTTAATTTGGGAGGTAAAACCGTCCATATGGATGTGATGGTTGTTCCAAGCCCCTTGGATTTCAATATACTCTTGGGGCGCGATTACACCTATGCCATGGGAGCGCTTGTCTCCTCCCTTTTTCGTGTGGTTTGTTTTCCGCATGAAGGATGAATTGTGACCATTGATCAGCTTTCGTTCTTTGGTCCTGATATGGCAACTGGCTCACCATCATCCCTTCCTGGTTTTTATCCACCCGTTGTATCTGCCCCACCGTAGTTCAATTATGTGGCTACCTACCCTGTGCCTGTACTCAGTGATGATGTCGTCGTGGATAGTGTGCTGGGGGCATTGGGTCCAGACTTCCAAGATGTTTTCCTTCCATCCGGTGTGGAACTCTTGGAAGCCATGACTTCTTGTTCATTATGATGAAGTCTGTCGGAGCACAGTTCGTTTTCTTGTGTCAAGCTCCTTAAAAAATGAAAGAAGCTGGGAGAAAAGTTCCTTGTCTTGTGTCAAGCTCCTTAAAAAATGAAACAAGGTCGTCGGAGCAGAGTTCCTTGTCTTGTGTCAAGATCCTTAAAAAATGAAATAAGGTTGTGGAGCAGAGTTCCTTGTCTTGTGCCAAGCTCCTTAAAAAATGAAACAAAGTCCCGAGGATAGTTCTTTTAATGTGTCAACCTCATTAAAATAACAAAACACGTTCTTGTTCAATTCGAGTCTTTGATTAGATCTCATAAAATCCCAGTCGAGACTTTCTTAGATCTCGTAATTTGAACCTTCACTCCATCTGCCTTTCATATGGATTGAAGCTTGGGGGGCATGTACCTCGAATTGAGTCACCATGCTGGGGGCATGCTTACTTTTTTCAAGCATAGTTTGTTTCCATTTCAAGAAATGAAACTGGTTTCAAGCATAGTTTATCTTTGTTTCAAGCTTGTGTAAAAATGAAACCAACTTCAAGCAGAGTTTCCTGATTTAGCTTGTGTAAAAATGAAACCTTTCCCATTTTTCCTCTTGTGATTGCCATTTTTATCAGCCTGTTTTTTCTAGATGAGCCTTGGTTTTCTCATTCCATCGTCACTATCTGCTTGGCCGATCATACGCCTTCACTTGGTTGTTTTACCCGTTCCTGAGGAACTGTTGCGATGAGTGGTCTTGTTAGCCAGCCTCTCAACCTTTATTTGTTTAGAGCAGTTCCATCATTACCGGAACTGGTTGCTAACCTTTATACCACTCGTTCCTCTAGGAGGAGTCATCTTTCAGCTCTTTTCTGACTCTCTAAACATGAAAATATTGCCGAGTCCCTTGTCATTTTTTATCTCGTTAAAGTGGACACGAAATGACATCTACCCAGTATACGTTTACCCCTTTTTCGGGCTGGGATAAATTATTTACGAAAAAGGAATACCCTAGCCTATCACGACTAGGAGGTTTTCTCAGATATTGTTTTCTACCTTTTCGGGTCTGAGGAACTATTTACGAAAAGGGACTGCTGGAGTTTAATTTTCTGCTGTCTTTTCAAACTCTCTAAACATGAAAAGACCTCGAGTTCCTCCTTTGTCAGACTCGTTAAACCTTGATGACATTGGATTTAGTCGTAATGACGGTATCCGAGTTCCTCCTTCCTAGGGCTCGTTAAATGTACTAGGATGGACTTATATAGCGAGCATATGGTATCCTCTTCAAGCTTGTGTAAAAATAAAGAGGTACTCTCCATAAATGGTGGGGAAAATGGAACCAACATCATTGTCGTGTCGGCAGTATGTCGCTCTTGAACATGGCACTTGTCTGCATTCGTGTCGGGTTGGGGATATCTCATCTCGTTTTTTCACTTACCTCCGTGGGTTTGGGTGATCCCTTTTGACCTCTCATCTATTATTTGCCTCGTCATCATGACCTCTGATCTTTTGATGTCAAATACTGCCAAATCCACTATCGTGTCGTTTATATGTTCAAGAGAAGTTGACCTCTGCAAAAATTTCAACCTTCCTCTAATTCTCATCTGATCTTGATTCACAAAAACATTATACTACTCTGTCTCGCGTCGATGATGTGGGAAACACTATGGCCTGCCTTCGATCAAGGTCACTTCCTGTCGACTTCAGCTCATTATCCAGGAAGCTGGTCTAGAGACTCCCTTCTGGTACCTTGGAGCCTGCATGCCTCAATGGCAGGTTCTTCGCATTCGACATGAGGTTTTCATCATTGGCCTCCGATCGAGTGATTATACGGGTGTTCGACGCGAGCTCATTGTTCACATGTCGTAGATTGCACCTGTAGTACCTTGAGGACCATTGGCATTAAGGGTGGTACCTCTCGCGTCTGTTAACAGCTTTTCATCATTGGCTGGTAATCAGACGATGTTCTTGCATGTTCGACTTCAGCTCACTTATTCGCATGCTTGAACTTGTACTTTGTTTGGGTCGATATGGAGCGCAAGACCCTGGATTCTGCATGTTATAATCCAGGCTGCAATTTTGTGGATTATTATGATTAGTTACATGACTCACTGATTGGATGGCTGTGACCATACCTGATTCTATTTACCAATCCTTACTGGATGGTTGCGTCCATGCCTCGGATCTGGATTATTACATACTCTGTTATGGATGGCTGCGCCCATACCACGTATATATCATGTATCTGAGATATCAGTTGTACTTCTCTACGCAGGTTTTTCAATGGCGGTGTTTCCAGTTGGACACATTTTCGTAAATCATTTCACCCCTCTCTCTCTCTCTCGGACCTCATACTTTAGGGGGCATCTGTTACACAGCAATTTGTCACCGTCCTTGCAATTCCCCATCCCGCACAATTGGAGGGCTCATTCTGTGACCTGTGAGCAGTGACATGACTTGAAACCACTTTCATTACATCCCTCTGAACATGAGCTTTCATTGCCTTGAAGACAGCTCCTTGTAAAAAACCCTAAAAACACCCCTTTTTGCATTGGTGCGGGAAGCCAGTTCATTACCCGCGTCAATGGGGGAAATCCTTCAAAGAGGGCGCGCCAATTGGCGCTCTGTCTCAGAGTCACACTCGCGCCAGCCATTTTAAGGAGTGTTTTTTAAAAATAAATGGCGGAAGTTTCGTCCTAACTTATCCATGAACTGGTGTCTAATTTGAGTTGGGAGGTTTGGCTCCGGATCTCCATGTAGAGGAAGTGGTTTGCCACCTCTCATGGAAGCTTCCTTGAGGATAGGACCAATCCCATGATTATAGGGATCCCAACTCCCCTTCCACCATCTATATAAGCTTTCCATTTTCCTTTGCAAGCTAATCTCCAAGTTCCCAAGAGCCATCAGAGCCTTATGCTAAAAGATCCTTGATTCATCCCCTTAAGGCCAAATCTAAGCAAGGAGATTATTGTCGAGACATCCGAAGAGAGAGGTTTGTCCCATCCCCGACAGGCTTTGTCAAGACGTGTTCCACTGGCGACCCTCCGAAGGAGAATTCAACGCCAGAGCCATGTTGTATTCTTCTTTGATTGATTAATGATAAGCGACTATCGGTTATGGTTCCACTCCTGTTGTTGATTATGATGATGAGTTATGTATTCTCTGACTGACATATAGTTGCATATACTGGATTTCACGCTTGCGTTTTTTTTGTTTCTTGCATGTGCAGGTGTCCAATCACGGAGATCGTGAGGATTGTGATCTGCCGAAGCTAAGGAACAGGAGCGCTACTTCCTCTACGAGCGACAGCGTTGGATTCCAGGTAAGCCTTCATCGCTAGTTGGTTTATTTGCAATTAGGAGCCTACACTATAGCGTGAACGATTGTTGCTAGACCTGATCTGGGCTAGTAGGGATCGCCTCTGTCCGCGGAGGGGATTTACCTCCACAACAAAAGGACATGTCTCTAAACTACGAGAGTCATTGGTACAGAAATTGCACATAGGACTAGTGCTAACATGATAAATGGTGTGGATGTCAGCATTTCCCATAGCATGAGATGATGATTCATGGTTGGTGTCAAGATGTGGGGAATTCTTGGTTGTTGTCCATCCCTGGATATTAGTATTAATATGTGCCCCCAACGTTTGTGTAATGTTGCTCTGGTTGCATAAAACTAGGGAGGGTATTGGAAATTCCACGTTTGATGTGCTTGAGTAGGTGAGATAATGGTTGTGTGTCTGTTCAGCTTGAATTGAGAAGTTAGGTATAGGAATACAAAACAAAAAAAGAAAGGTATCTCTAATCTTACTCATTTTTCAACATTTATTGACCAGATGGATAGGTATTTCACATAGGGCTCATGTGGGTGGTGGTTTTGACAACACGACCTTAGGCCAATATGCCTTCCTTTTGAATCTTGATTAAGAATAGGAGGTAACAGGTTGTTGGGTGTTTAGTTGTATTGCAGGCAGTTTTTTTCCTCGAATATGCATAAGATGGTCTTGGATCCATCGTCCCATATTGGTGTTTTATTAGCTAGGGATTGGGTAACTATTTAGACTAATGTTGAGTTGTTAGCAATGAATTGACGCATAAAACTCAATGTTTCATGGAATTAGGGGAGTTGTGGGGAACACTGACTATGATTTTTTCATGCACAACAATGGAAACTATGACCTTGGGGCCTGAGTCTATTTCTAAGGACAACAGTAAGGGTAGGGTAATACCTCCTAAATGCCCGTAACTCGGGACATTGGTTAATAATATGTTCAAGTTCATCACATAATGTGCACAAGGAGGAAGTTTGAGGTTTCGTTAATTCTAGTTGCCTCCTCATATGGTGGGAGGTTGTGTGACCATGGGTGTTAGGGGGATATGAGCATGAAGGTTCTTCCCCATAAACATAAAATATATTTTTGGATCCATTTTATACTGTTGGTGTGGAAGAAATTGATGGAGCCATAACATTGGCTTGGGTGATTACGTTCAAAGAATATCAATATCGATGGATTTCATGGATATGATGAGTGTCATTCCTGTAAACCATGCATATAACATTGCATGGTTAGTATGTAATGCCTTATTTCGTACTGGTGTGAAATTTTCTTTAGTAGGTGGATTTTGGGTTCAGTGGTGTTTTTGGGGAATGTAAAAGAACTTTTAACTTGTATAAATCACGACACATGTTAGTAGGTTGCCCCATTACTTCACACAAAGCATAGGGTGGAGGTACCCTAGTTGAGGAAGAGGTGGAAGCTTCCATCTTCTTGAATTTTTTCTTACCCCTCTTTTTGGCACTGAATGGTGTCGATGCAGAAACTCCTTTATTTGGGGTGGTTTCCTGAGAAGGGGCTATATGAATGATTCATGTCGAGGTGATACATGAATTTTCCAACATGGTCGGAGGTGCCAGATACCAAACTAGTATCGCAAGAGCCATGTTTGGTAATGTAAGTGTTGCCATGACTTGGTGCGAGAAAAAAACAGGTGGAGGGTATAAAAATGGTGCTTGAGTGATAGCATATGGTAGGTGTTAGTATCAAAATGTTCAGTGATCAAATATACTCTTTCAGATTTACTTGGTAGTGGTCCTAGGTCAAAATTTCATGTTTCAATTCAAATTTCAAATAAAATTTTGTTCACTAAATATGTCTAGGTCGAAATGCTTCTCCCTTCACTCCATTCATGGTCACCATAATTCCATAGGTCATGTAATCCATCAATCATCTAGGGTCTGAGGTCATTCATCACACCTCATCTAGGTTAGAGTCTAGGTCTCATTTTTTTTGCCACCGTAAGAGTCAATTATGTCATGAAAGAAGGAAAATAAAACTTTGCATAGGGAGTTAGAAAAGATAGGGAAATAAGTAAAGACAAATTTCCTTTCATCAAATAAAATGTGTTTCTTGATCAAATTTTTTCAAAAAATAAATTTCTTCAAAAAAGTTGTAAGATTTCATTAGAAGACAACAAAAAATCAAGTTTATGATGTTATAAAAGGGAAAAAGAGACTTCTTCAACTAATTTTATCCTTTGGTGTTCGATAAAAATCCTCTCTTCTCACCACAATACCCCACAACTGCCAAGGGTTGAAGAAAAACAAGTAAATTTTCACAAAAACTTCTCTTGCTACGCTTCTGGAGGTGTTGCGTTACGTTTCTGAAATGTGCTACATTTTTGGCATGTGAGCTTCAAATCACTTCTCTGAGCTTCACAATACTTGAAAAATGGTTAATACACCTCCTAAATAGTAACTGGACACCCTCCATACCTCTCTCAAGTGAAAATTCTTCAAAAAATGAGTGATTTCCTTCATTAGGTTATCTACAATACGTTTTTGGATTTTTCATCATTGGCTTGTTTTAGCTTATAAAACCATAATATAACCATCTAAAACCTTCATAAAACATCCATAAATCATACCTTAATACTCCCTATCACTCACAACCTTCCTTTCCATAAATTTAATCAAAACCCTAATTTTCACTACATTCTTGCAGAAAAACTAGTAAATCCCTGTCTTTTGATCTTTTAGGCACCTTCCTCATACCCATTTCTAGAACTTTTCTTGCATCCTATTGCCAACTTATCACCCTACCTCCTCAAGTTTTTGGGGAGTTTTCCCTAGCTTCTTTCCACCTCATTTTTTCCCCTAAAGCCACCCTACTACAATCCCATGTTTTCTTAATTCTACACCTCCCCTGCCCATTTCATCCAGCTAGGGTTTTATCTTGTTGACAAGCACCATGGGGGAAGAAAAGAATATTCATAAGGGAGGCTATAATTCTAGGTTTGAGCCATCTAGCTTGCAAGAAATAAATGCCTCTCCTTTTTCCAAGATATGTTTTGAAAATAGTGGTTGTTTGAGGTTTTGTGAGAGGATCAAGGAGGTGGGCTGTCATTCTCAATTGACAAGCCTTTTTGCCACTAGCTTCAGAAAATACAAGGCCATAATAGCAGGTTGAGTTCACCATATTATAATATTTCATTGCTTCAACAATAGGTATCCCGAACAATGGAGAATTTTTGTTCACAGGGATGGAATTAGACCTTGAAAACTACAACATGTTCCTGAAACCTCATTGCAAAGATGCTCACCGACATATATTCCCTTTTAGACATTCACTTGATAAATATGCCCCCTTGATGAAGTTAATTATGAAATATTTTACATGTGAAGGGAGATTTCAAGGCTGTACCAATATCATGTTAGGTTATTGATGAACTTCACTGCCACTCAACCACTCAATATGCCCAATTATTTGTTCAGAAGTTTGGTCAAGATAACTGAAAAGGTAGAGAGAAAAGGTAAATATCATCACCCCAGTTTATTCCATCATGGCTTCTTCAGGCTTATTTTTTTACATCATCTTTCAGCAATCAATATGTCTTGGGAAATTTTCATGGGTAAAGTCGCATCAGCGCCTAATACTAGCGCATCCATCATCCATAGCAAACCATCAGCACTAGCACAACAAAATTAGGTTGGATATTCAAGTAGGTAAGCAGAGATATCAAAGGCACCTAAGGTTGAGATCACTCAAACCTATGAGAAAGGCAAGAGGATGGTTTTTTCTCCCAATACCATCAAAGGAGTAATTGCACCTGATACAACAGCTAAACAAAGACAAACAGTATATCAACCACCTAGTTATGATAGTGAGCCACTCATGCATGAGGATGAGTCACCATTGCAGCAACATGAAGAAAAAGCGCCCGTGGAAGTTGACATGGTAGATCAGGTAAAGGACAAGAGAACAAAGGAGATCATAAGAGAAAAGGATGTAGAGATAACAAAGTTGAGGGATAGCCTCTCAAAGGAAAACTTGTTGATTACCTTCCTACAGCAAGGGAATATGAAGTTGAAGGTAAAACAGCTCCTGCAAAGTAAACCAAAGGCAAACCCTTAGGCAGATAAGGGTAAAGGAAAATAAGTGGTGGATTTTGAGTAGCTAGAAGACACAGAGGTTGAAGCAAAGCCTAGGAGGCCAAGAACAAGAGGGTTAACTAAAACAAAGAGAGCAAGAAAGAGACCCATCTCCACCATCAGCTCAGTTCAATTTTGATGAATTAATAGCTGCTGAAATTGAACAAGATAAAGAGATGTGGCTTCATAGGGTAAAATTTCATCTGGAGAAGTTGTTGAAGAAGGCATAGAGATATAACAATATCCAGAGGCATATGGCAAGGCATTATTTCATAAGGAATCAAATCGCCAAGGTGAGAGTGAAAAACTTGAGGAAAAAGGTTAAGGAAACCCAAATGAAGCTTAAGGAGAAGGATAAATTGGACCTTCTTGCTGAGGCCTCCTTAGTTGTTTAGCCCATCATCTTAGGATGCCATGAAACGAATTTTGGAGGATTTTGAGATTTTTTTTGCATTTTTGGTGTTTTTTTCAAAATTATGGAAATTGGGTCATTGCAGAAGCGTCGCGCAATGGCACGATGCTTTTTCTTAGAGCACTTAAATGGAGAAAACTATACACGGATGGATGAATTTTCACTTGCACATCATAGATATTACATTAGGTCAACATGTCACCCTCCCGTTTTAAAGAAAAATTCAAAAAACATCAATTTTTTCATGCTTATGCCGCCTTTTTTACCTCTGTGTGGCGCTTCTTGAGTGATGTTGGGAGAATAATTTTTTGAAGGCCTTCCAGTGGATATTTTATTGGTTTTTAGGGTGAAATGGAAAGAATACACACAAAGCTACCTATCCTAAATCTCATATTTGCAAATGGGCACTTAAAAGTCAGTCAAAATCATCTCCAAAGTGGTGCGACGCTTCTACTGGGAGGCACGACACTTCTGTTGGAGGTGCGATGATTCTATCATTGGATTCCCTTGGATAGTTGTTAAGCCAAAAAACTCCCAAAAGTCAAGGTTTAGCTGTCCCATGAGGTGTGTTTTGGCAGGAGAGTTCGTTTTTGCCTCTCCTTGTGGAGGAATGATGTAATTTATCCAAGAGACATGAACTCCTAGTTATTATCTAAATTTGAGGGAATGGTTTCAAACCTCCCTAGATTCTAGGTAATGACTCATAAAATACATTTATGATGTGTTTTGGATCAGATTTCAACCCCATGAGGTTTCATGACTTCTATTTTCTATATGTAGTCCAAATCAAGTCATTTGAAGGGTTGGATAGTTATTATTTGTAGTGGAGCTATTGTACAAACTCTTTTTCAGTGAAATTAAAGAATGTTGCAGCTATAATCTTGGGACTCTAGTGGTATGATTTTGAGCATTGTTTCTTCTCTGTTACTTCATCAAATTGAATGTTATGTCACCTTTCCATCACATGTATGCATATGTATGTTAATATTATGAGTTTATGAACATAAATCATTGCTTTTATGCTCTGTTTTATAAGATTTTCATGGATGTGTCTACTCTTCTGATGAATGAATTCATTTAAATGCTCATTCTGACTCCTCTTTCAAACCCTATAAAAAATGAAAAATTAAGTATGTTCATGATTTTACCTACTTGGCCTCATCCTTGTCTCTGCAACTAAACCTTTGAAATCAAACCTAAACCCTAGACCTAGTTCCTTGACTGTCATTCCTATCCAGCAAAAACTCAAAACAAACAAACCCTAATCTACTGAGCATCATAACTAGCCTAAGATCATTACATATTCATTCATCTCATTGGCTGTTAAAGTGACATTGAGAGAGACCTCTCTGGTTTTGGTAGGGCTGGCTACCAGACCAAAAGGTTGGTTTGAGGTTACCTCCTTCATCTCCATTATCAGCCTTGGGAAACGAGGGGAGTGATAATAGTAGGAACATAGAGCTGGTAGTTGCAACACTAATGGTGTATAGAACTAGTTCCTGACTCTTGGGGGTGTTTGATGAACTCATCATGCACATCTGAGCTCTTGTTGTTAGGGGGACACCCTCCAGTAAAGGGGGGTTTCCCGGGTATGTACCAAGGAGTGTTGATGGTTTGAATTGTCAAGGTATGAATTCATTATAGGTTGTGATCAACTCAAGGGATGTTCCTACAAAAGATAGTATTACCAACAAATTCGTGGGTGATATCACTAGGAGAATTTTTTTTTCCACGATGGACCTCAACCAACAACCAGTAGCCTCATGCTGCCCTCAACTAGCCCGTTGTGCTATTTCTCAGCCACATGAGCCAGCCATGTGCTCCCTCACCCATTTGTATTGATCATATGTTTTAAGGTGGGCCTCCCGAATCTAAAGGTGTGTCTTGTAATTTGGTAATTGAGTATTGTGTTTACTTATCATGGACACTTATGGGCATGGATTGATGATGGGATTTGGAAAAAGGAGTGGGCTTAGTTTGTGCTCCTGCCCACTTGATCTATTTTGGATGCTACCCCTGGATCTTAGTCCCATGGGATCCCCTTTATTGACCACTTGGATATAAGGTAGTACTACTTGGGAAACCCTTATTTTGGTTGTGTGGCCCCTCTCCTTTATCTTCATACTCCATTTCCACTAACTACACCCCCATTCATCATTTCTCCCGCTTGGGTCCACATTGCCTCTTTGGGTCCACATAGGGTCAGCCTCCCTATCCCCTTGCCCCCACCTTTGGTTAGTCCTAGAACGATGCCCTGGAGGATGAAGAATCTAAAAGAAAAAAATTAAAATCATAAATGACCGCATTCAATGGGAAATTATACCACAAATTGAAAAATATGGTCGGGACAAAATTAATTAGCACATGGGAAAAATCCAATACATGAGCTCTACCCCAACCCATGGTCATCACCCTAGTTTCGTAGGCCCTATATGAGCCTCCTTTATTAGCCAATAACTTGTGATTTTCCAACCACTGGAGGGAAATGAACTACCCTACCTAAAAGGGGGTAATCATTGTTATGTCTTATGCAACATGATCTTGTCCTTTGAGCCACGAGCAGTTAATTGAAAAAATTCATAAAAGGAAAAAGGCACATAAATAAGGGTGGAAAAATCAAGGTCGAGGCACCTCATGTACCATGATTTCTCCCTCCTACAAATTATACACCTAGGTGTGGGCTTACCTTTCTCTAGCTTCCTTTGTGCCCCCATATGTGGCCCAAGGCTCCCCTTTCTCTAGCTTCCTTTGTGCCCCCATATGTGGCCCAAGGCTCCTTTTCACATGCCACCACCATTTGAGGGGTTTACCTTGGACATAATATCCCCTCTAAGGGTAGAAACCACCTAACAAGGTACTTGGCTAACCCCTTTTCGAGATTGGAGACATTAGCACATGTCAAAGCCCACTACATTAGGGAATTCCATTATAAGTCCCCACTTGTTTCCCATGGTTTGTAATGTATTTTACAAAATTACTCTAATGACTTGTTGTACTGGAAGGCTAGGGGACACATTGGATCTTATGCAGGATTGCATATGGTGTCCATTTGGGTTTGGTCTCCGTATATGGGGTCCTAACCTCCTAGAGGGGTACATTGGCACATGTAGGGTGTGTGTAGAGATCCATGGGCCTCCACAACATCATCCAACACTCCTTGGATCCCCACCAATGTCCATATATTACTAAAGATCCACCTTTGGATGAGGATGATGCACTCAATACACTACCCAATTGGACCCGCAAGAGCACCACACACTTAGTAGGTGTTCTAGGACTTATATGATGACATGGAAATGTTCATTCCATAATTTTATCCCTTACGGATGATCTACAAGCATCTTCGACTCATATGGAGACCCATAGGGTCATTAGTGTGCCCCCACACCCATTGGAAACACCAGAAGTCTACTACTTGGAGAAAAATGGGCCACCCCCTTGTCCATCACCTTTTGAGGATATTGTTCATCATTATGGCACTTGTGGACATCATCCGGCCTCTTGGAAGGCCCCAAGACATGCATATATTATTATTTGACCTTCTAAGAGGCTTGTTATTTTGTTTATGAGCTATTTTGGTGGGATTGTAACCAAAAGCTAGTTTATTTTCACATTATTTTATTTGTAGGGGCTAATGTAGGATCATTAGCAAAATAGAACTCCTAATTGGTGTATAAATATGAGTTAGTTGGATTCATTTGATTCATCGCTCGACTTGGGATCTCTCTATCTTTAGAGAACTTCACATTTTTCCTTGGAGTACTTTTTTTGGATGATGAATGAATTTTGATGTATGGATTTGGGATAGTTCTATCTTGGAGGTTATTATTTGAAAATGTGATGCTGGTTGGATATACTCTCTAACATTGTAAGTGCAAATTTAATGTTATTTTTCTTGTTGTTGAATACATTTGAACTTCGCTATAATTAGGGATAATTGTTGCATATATGAAATGTGGAATTATGTGTCTATTTAGCTTATTATATGTATGGTCCATTGTTATATGAATGAAATATCCTAGAGATCATGTTATCTTGATAAGATTTCACCATTTTTATGAGGTATAAATGCTTTAAAGTCAATTTTCTTCTCTTTCCTCTACCATTGGATGAAGTTGACTTTTGGAGCCTCCTTGAATAATAAATTGAATCCTTCTTCATTATTATCCTTGAATCCATATCCCCAAGTGAAGCAGGCACTATTCCCTCAAAAAAGGGTGATAAATTTCCCCTCTTTTTCACTTTTTTCCCCTTTTTCCTAGTTCTAGCCCCATTATGTCACCTAGGGCATCAATTTCCCGATAAACGAGCCATGAGAAAAATGTGATCTCCTAGATACAATTGCATTGGTGGGTCCCCCAAATTCCCTTTGAATTTGGAGCAATTCTGATTGTAGAATGTTGGAAATGTTTTCATTGATGGCAAAGGAATTGGCAAAGACTGGAGAAGCACTTAAACTATCCTTGAGGTAGTAGATGAAACAGAGGAAGAGTGCATCTACAGAGAGCAGTATCGATTAAGGAACAGATTCAAGCAGTGAATTGAAGCAGAGGTGTCCAGAGACAGAGGAATAGAAAATCTGGCAAATTGAGAAGAATGAGTGAAACACTTATTCATTCGTATATGGTGATGAGGGATTGGTTCTATATTCTTCATGAATTATATATTCAGCAGAGCATTTGAGTTCCTGTGGAAATTTGTGAAATCATGTGTTACTGACAGATGGGATTTTTGCCCGTATAGACAGCTTGAATTGTGAAATCGTGAGTGTGTTACTCCGAATATCTAGATTCTGTGAAAGGAGGAGATTCGTGAAGTTGTATACGATATCGGGTTTCTAAGGCCATAATACAGTGAGCCACGAACGGGTTCTGTGTGTACAGGGCACATTATATATATATAACCTGAGTTTCATACATTAACATAATCACGGAGGAAGATCAATTAAATCAAAGTTATGCTTTAAAGAATCTCGTGCGGAATGAACAGTGAAAGCGGATTGTGGTTTTCATCGCACCGCATGTGCGGAGCAAGCAGTATTTCCTGCTTGAGGAGCGATCCCATAGAGTATTTGACACGCGTCCCTGTACGTCGTCACAAAACCACTTTTCACTATGTGCCATCGCGCGTTATAGTTCGACCCAGGATGCCCAACGATATCGTTGAGCGCTGTTGATCTGGGAAGGGGTCATCGGACGGTCATCATTTGTTGAAGGTGCACATAGTTTAACACAGGTGCGACAGACCATCGCACGTTAACGTTCGGCATCGGAAGTTGAGCGATTTGCATATACACCGTTGATCTAGAAGCTTTCTAATCTAACGGTGATCGAACGCTGGACTTGCGCGAAGTTTACCTATGGTACCATGCGCGTATTTGATTGGATATTGACTATATTTGTGGGCCTGGGGTCAAAGGTTTACCATTTTATTTGAAAGCGTTAAAATGTGAAGGGTTAACTTTAATCCTAAAGTTCTGTTTAAAATTGTAAATATATTTATTTATCAAGTTCGTCAAATTGATAAATAAATTAAAAAGAAATCAAACAGGAACGTAAGGGGGCTAAAGGAAATACTATCCAGGAATACCATTATTAATTGAATGGTATTGACTCATGGTTTTAATAAAGGAAAAACTATATAAGGAGAATAAAAAGAGAGAACGGTGTGCATCGCAAGGGTGGTGAATAAAAATTTTCTAAAAATAATATCTGTATGGGTGAGCTTTGTTCTTAACTGATAAATCCGACACAACGATGTGCCCATATAATGATCTGACGATGATAAATATCTGGTTTGAATGACGGACGAAATCATGAAGAACTAGTGTGAGTATACAGAAATACATAAATCTGGTGACCGGCAAGGTATGTTGTATGAAAAGTGGTGGATCCAGTATGAAAATTGATGAAACGTGGTCTGCAGTGGTGCTAAGGGTCGAAGCATTTAGAGAGGGGGTTGTAGCTCCCTTCCAGTGGTAGCTGGAACGAGAGTAGGGGGTAGTAGCTCCCTTCCAGTGGTGGCTGGTAAACAAGAGAAGGTGGTAGCCTTCTGCAGGTGGGTGCCTGTGTGCTGGTATAAGTCTGCACCAGCATATATATTGTAAGAAGTTTTTCTCTATAATAAATATTGAAGACTGAGATTATAGCAGCGGTGGTTTTCTCCCAAATTGGGTTTCCACCTTAAATCCTGGTGTTCATATGTGTGGTTTTCTCCCAAATTGGGTTTCCACCTTAAATCCTGGTGTTCATATGTGTGGTTTATGTTTGATGGTTTGTTCTGTTGTTTCTGTTCATGCTCAATGATGCAATACTCTAAGTA
Organism: Pinus albicaulis; assembly: GCA_034641835.2. Classification (NCBI taxonomy): domain Eukaryota; kingdom Viridiplantae; phylum Streptophyta; class Pinopsida; order Pinales; family Pinaceae; genus Pinus; species Pinus albicaulis. The sequence continues at coordinate 1,300,195,506 of CM076575.1, forward strand.
ATGACATAATAAGATATCTGGATATACATGTTGGGTGCTATACTGTAACATATGGTTTTAAGAGAAAGGAAAGAAAAAAATTTCAGCCCTAAATACTGATTCACCCCTCCCCTCTCAGTATTTTTCCAACAATTGGTATCAGAGCAGGTCCTTCTGAAAAAGCTTAGCCGCTAGAAGGAAGATCAAGCAAGATGAGTAACCAAGATGGAACAACATCTATCAGGCCTCCGCTCTTTAACGGAAACAATTTAATCTTCTGGAAAACAAGGATGAGATCCTATCTTTAGTCTCTGGGAGCATATGTATGGGCAATTGTTGAACAAGAATATCAATATCCAGCTGCAGTGCCAACGGATTCGACGGAGAGAAAGAATTATGAAACAAATGAAAAGGCAGTCAATGCTCTATTGGGAAGTCTAACTGAATCGGAATTTGTCAAAGTCATGTAGCTAAATACAACAAAGGAAATATGGGACAAAATCATTCTAAGCTATGAAGGTGATGCAAAGGTAAAAAGTGTTAAACTCCAAACTCTCAGAATTCAATATGAGAATCTAAAAATGGAAAATGAGGAGAGCATTGCCAATTTCTTCTTACGTCTTGATGATATTGTAAATCGTATGAGAAATCTGGGAGAAACTATAACTGAATCTACCTTGGTTGAGAAAGTCTTAAGATCGCTAACAACAAAATTTGAGTCAAAAGTTTCAGCTCTTGAATAAAAGTAGGATCTTCAAAATCTTACTGTGGTGCAACTTCATGGCATACTAACTGCATATGAAATGAGAAGAGGAGGACCATCTGAAGTCAAAGAAGCAGTCTTTAGAACTTCTACAAAAGGGAAGGAAGTACAAAAAACAGAAGGATCAAAATATATCTCAGAAGAAGATGAGATAAACTTTGTAAAGAAACTTCAACTTGGCACAAGGCGGTTCAGAGGTAAGCTTCCTTTCAAATGTTTTGATTGTGGAAGAGTTGGTCATTATGCTGCTAAGTGTCCTTATAAAGAAACACATAAAAAAGGGAATGAAGTAGAAAAAAGGAATAAGAATCATTTTAGCACTAGGAAGAGTTACTATACTCATGAAGACAGTGATGGGTTATCTGATAGTGAGGAAGAATGTGAACAAGATCTTAGACTTCTCATGGCATTTGAAAAATAATCTAGAGAAGAAAAGGATACTTTTGTGGATGCTCTAGAAGACAGTGATTTTCTTGATGAAAACAATAAACTCAAAATCTGCTTAGAAGAGAATAAAATAATCATAGAAACTCTGAAAAATCAGCTTGAAGAAAAGGAGAAACACAATGAGAAATTAGAATGTGAAGTAGTAAGTCTAAGAAAAGAACTTGAGAAAGTAAAAACTTTGAATCTTAGATTTGCTAAAGGATTTGAAACCTTAGATGAGATTATCAAGGTACAACGTTCTCCTCTTATAAAGACAGGTCTTGTATATGTCGGAGAATCTTCTCAGGCTTCAGCACCAAATTATCTAAAGGCAGTTACAACTGGTTTACAACATGCTGCCACTCAGCAAGGGAATAAAGAATCTTTACAGGTAAAGCATGATCATCTCAATTCAAAGAACACTAACAGGAATGTCTTTCAAAGAAACACTTATCAACAAGTAAATTCATGTAGAAAATTTTATGATCGCAAAAATTTCTTCTTCAATGGACAATGTTTCTCATGTCACAATTTTGGTCATAAAGTTGTTCAATGTGTTGCATATAAAACCATCATGACAAGAGAAGCAAGAAAGAAAAGGATTGATATTGAAACAAAGAAGAGTACTTATAACAACTTTTCTCCTCTTCAAAATGAAGTTGAATGTGCTTATTGCAATAACTTTGGCCATGAAGAATATGAATGCAGGAGCAAAGCTCAGCCAAAAGAACATGTTCCTTCAAGCTCCAAAGTATGGAAAAAGAAGGAATTAGAAGTTGAAAATTGTGGCATAGCATTATTTGCAGAAGATGAAGAAAACCAATGGTACATTGATAGTGGATGTTCAAGACACATGACAGGTGATAAAGACAAAATTTTTGCATACAGTGCTCTAGAAAAGGAAAAGAATGTTACATTTGGAAATGATACTCCTGCGTTCATTAAGGGAAAAGGGTCTGTTTTTCTAAAAGAAAAAGTGAAAGCTAATGAAGTCATGTATGTGGATGGATTAAAGCATAACTTGCTAAGTGTAAGTCAAATGTGTGATCAAGGAACTGAAGTTGTCTTTATTTCAAAATAATGTGTGGTACGTGATCTTGATACAGGTAAAGAAATTATAAAAGGAAAAAGAACTCCAAACAACCTGTATATATTGAAGAACTGCAAAGAACAATGTTATTTGAGTAAATCTTCAGAAAATTGGCTATGGCATAGAAGGTTGGGGCATCTGAGCTTCTCTCAAATCAACAAATCAAGCAGACTTAAAGTTGTTCGTGATCTTCCCAATATTACTTTACCTGAGAATATCATATGTAAATCTTGCCAATTCGGTAAGCAAACCAGAGTACAATTTAATGCCAAGGAAGGATCATCAAGTAAGCCTCTTGAACTCATTCATACTGACATATGTGGACCTATGAGGAAAAATTCACCACGTGGTGAAGAATACTATATCTTATTCATTGATGATTTCTTTAGAATGTGTTGGATTGGGCTGCTTAAACACAAAGATGAAGCATTTGAGAAGTTTCAGATCTTCAAAGCACTAGTTGAGAATGAATTAGATCTAAAAATCAAGTGTCTCAAATCTGATCGAGGAGGAGAATATACATCAGATGAATTCCTTGAATTTTGTGAATAGCATGGCATAAAAAAATAGTTTTCTGTAGCTGGCACTCCACAACAAAATGGTGTTGCAGAAAGAATGAATAGAATGGTTCAACAAATGGCTAGAGTGTTACACAGCAATTTGTCACCGTCCCTGCAATCCCCATCCCGCACATTGGAGGGTTCATTCCGTGACCTGTGGGCAGAGTTAAGACTTGAAAATACTTTCATTGCATCCCTCTGAAGATAAGCTTTAATTGCCCTGAAGATATCTCCTTGCAAAAGACCCTAAAAAGAGCTATTTTTAGAGTTTTTTGCAAGGATATGTCTTCAGGGAAATTAAAGCTTATCTTCAGAGGGATGCAATGAAAGTATTTTCAAGTCTTAACTCTGCCCACAGGTCACGGAATGAACCCTCCAATGTGTGGGATGGGGATTGCAGGGACGGTGACAAATTGATGTGTAACAGATGCCCCCTAAAGCATGAGGCCCGAGAGAGAGAGAGGGGTGAAATGCTTTACGAGAACATGCCAACTGAAAACACCGCCATCGAAAAACCTGTGGAGCGAAGTACAACTGATGTCTCAGATACATGATATATATATACATGGTATGGGCGCAGCTATCCATAACAGAGTTTACAATAATCTAGATCCAAGGCATGGACGTGTTGTGGTAAAAACACAACCCCCCCCATTTTTGACTTGTTTACTAAATAATGGGGACTCTTTTCATAAATTGGGAGGTTTGGCTAAGCACCTTTTAGGATTTTATTTAGCTGATTATCCTACGCTTTTGTTAATTTTTCATTTTCTTTGGATTCTTGTTTTGATTTCTTTGTTATAATCGATTTTTTATAAGCCTCCCATTGACGCTTGTTTCGCCTCATTTGGTTAACTGGTTTGAAAATGGCACTCCTTTGAAGTCCCATCATTTATCTAGTCTGGGTTAAAAATGTTATTTTTATTCTTTTTATTTATTTTCGGAGTGGTTGTAGTTTAGAAAATTTCATAACTAAACTAAACATCATTAAAATAAAACCCAAAAAAAAAAAAAAAAACTGATATTTAACATTAAATTTTAAACATTAATTAAATTAATTATTATAATAAAATATAATTAATTTAATTAAAATTAAAACTTAATATTAAAAATATATATATATAAAATAAAATTTACATCGCATATCGCAATATCGCAATATCGGAACACATCGCAATTTTTATATAATGCACATTTGACAAACTGCGATATTGCGATAAGGCGATATGCGATGTGTTAAAAGTTTTTAATATAAAGTTTTTGTTTTCCCCTTATGCCTCCCATACCTCCACCTCACTCACCCTCACGTCACCCTCACCTCACACTCCACTCACCTTATCCCTCCACAAGCTCATATGGCATAAGACATGTTTTAAAAGGTTCAATGATACGTAAGACTCATAGTGTTAATTTAATTTAAGAGGTAGGTATGTACTAGTTATTATTAACGTTAGATATTAGGTAGTGAAATTTGAGTATTATAATAAAGTTTTAGTTGTAAGTTAGTAAATAGTGTTAGTTTGAATTAACTTAGTATAATTTTAAAATTAGTTTTAAAAACTTAGCATTAAGTTTATATTATAATAGTAAATAGTGTTAGTTTAAGGTAAGACTTATAACCTTAATACTAATATTAAGGTTAACATATGTTAATTAGTGGTAAATATAGAATTAATTTAGTATTATGTTAGTGTTAATTTTTAGATTAAAATTAATGTAGTATTAGTTTAAAAATTAACTTAAGTTAATATAAATTAGTGTTAATTTAGTATTAGTTTAATAATTAATTTAATATTTAAATATTTAAAATAATTAATTTTAAATTGATTAATATTTAAAATATAATTAATTTAATTAGATTTATTATTAATTAGATTAATTTGTTTATGAAATTATTAGTTTAGTTCATAATTAACAATTAAATTAGAATTAATTATTAGATAATTAGAGTCTAATTTAGGATTAGATTTTTAATTAAAAAATTCTGATTTTTAGCCCAGCAACAGAAATTCCAGATTTATGTTAGTTTTGACTCATCAACTTTGGAGGCTCATAAAATGAGTTTTACTTGGCCAAATGAGGCCCAGGACAGCTCATTGGAAAGATAAAATCAAGGAGAACATTTCTGAGGAGGTTCCACTAATAGATTTGGTCATTAATTGGGTCAAAAATCATGCAGAAAATCAAGCTCCGAATTTCTAAAGCAAAATCAATTTTCTGATTTATTTTCTGCATTTTCATTTGTCCAAGCCTCTTCTAATTATAGATTCGCTCATCAATGATATATTTGGCCAATTAAACTATCCTAGGCATCAATAGAGAGCTTATATTTTATTTTCAATGATTTATTTAAATTAAATTTGATTGGATTTGTTTTAATGCCAGAAATGGTATTTTGATTTTATTGTTACATTTTAATTCATTTTGATTTCTTTTTGCAGGAAAACAGTAGAAGATATATGGAGAAAAAGACTTCAATCAATGAGAATACTCCAGCAATTAAAAGATTGGAATTTTTTAGCAAATAAAAGTGATTGGACAAATTTTCTTCAACAAACTTTCATCTCAAGAATTCCTTTGCAAATATTATAAATAGCGGATTGCAGAATGGAATAGGGGCGGCTCTCCTCTGTAATTCCAGACTTCTGAAAGCATTTTTGTAATAGGGATTTAGAGTTGTATATGGGGAGGAGAGAAAATTTCAGATCTGAACATTAATGAGGGTTTATTCTTTATATCTTGAATTATGCATGATGGGCAGAGTTTGCATTTCTGCAGCTCTAGTCTTGAAAGCAGAAATTCAAGTAATGTAAAGTACTGTTAGAGACCAGGATCAGAGAAGCAGATTCAATTAATTGGTATTTTTGGCATTTCAGTAGCAAATATCAGTTTCATTTTTATGTTAATAAAATTGTCGTTTCATTTTATTCATGTTTTGGCATTTCTGTTGATATGGATAATTTGTCTCAAATTGTTATGTATCTCTGCTCTTATGAATTAAACTCTGATTTCTGAGTAACCATTATTCAGAAATCTGTCTTATAACACTGATTTATTAAATAGTAATGTGTTGTGAATTTCTTCCACATGTTATTGTTTAATTATTAGTTTGACTGATATGATAATTGATATCAATTTTTGTGAATTTCTTCCTGAATGTTGTTGATTTATTATTTCAGTCAAATGGTCTCAATAGAATGTGTTTTGGTACTCACAAATGTGAGCTAATTGAATTTCTTCGTTAGCTTAACATTAATTTAAAACCAGACATATTTTAATTCTCATTATTTAATCATCTTGCTCTTAGTTGGGTTAGATTTTCATCTACCTAATTGAGATAGGATTTAGATTAGTTTCTTTTTCCTTGCATTATAGAATAAGTTTGCAATTAGATTAAATTTACATTCTTTTAAGTCCTCTTCTCAAAGAGGCAAAATCTTAGTTGTGGTTTGGCTGAACCCAAATCAGCTTAAGGGTCATTCTCTTGCCTGATCAGCAAGAAGAATTGATCTGATATCCCTGTCTATTGGTATTTAAAGAAACATCATAAACCAATAGTGATAAGGAAAAGGTAACTGGACCTAGTTAAACCAGTCGGAGCCACTATCATAAATGGAAAAGGAGCTGTATTAAGGTCCGGACCGGGTGGTTATCCCCCAATGTTGTAGCAGCGATTTTCGAGGCTTCAACATTTTTGGCGCTAGAAGGAGGGCCTGAAACTTGTTGTCTGTTCGAGTCTTTTCAATTTTAACATTTTATTTAATCACGATGGCTCCTTTTAAACTTCAAATTTGGAGTTGTATCCATGGACGTGCATCTTCCAATACTCCACCCGAAGTGGTAAGACTCTTGTCTCAGGTAAAGTTTAATGGTGAGAGAAATTCTTCTGCTTTTAATCATGTCCTTCAATTTATTCAAAATGTTTCAAATTATGATTTCAAGGAATTGATGAAGGCGTCTTATACAGACTTTTTACTCTCACATTTGCGGCAAAAGTGAAAAACTGGTGTAGAACTCTTCTGGTTGCCTCAATTCACAATTGGGATCAATTTGTTACAATTTTCGTTTGTAAATTTGACCACTATGATTATGATCAGGTATGTGATGAAATTGAATATCTACGAAATGAAAATGAGTCTGTTAGAGATTTTAATATTCGAATTCATTTGAATTGTTTAAAATTTAATGTCAAAGATGAACCTATGAAAGAAGAATCACTAGATTGGTTTGAACATAATTATTCTCTTCCCCCTAGTCTCGATCCATATGAAAATAGTTCAAGCTTTGTTCCATCCCCTTCCAATATAAATGAGAAATCCAATTTGGATGTACAAATAAATTGTGATGAAGATATTTCACAAAGCTTGGAAAATATTTCTAATCAAATGCAAGAAGACAACAACAGCAATTTTGGAGAAAGACCTGCATTAGAATCTGAAAGTTTCTCTGCATTAAATTCAAAAAATCAGATTGCAAATCAGCAAGTACAAGCAACAATCAAAGTAAATAATAGCATGCAAACTGCTGTACAAATTTCTGAATCTTTTCATGATGAACAAATGCTGAAATCAGAGCAGCAAAGTAATCTTCTTCAAAAAAGCGTGAGTACACAAAGGAATGATTTACAATCTGAAATTTACAATGAGCATAATGTACAAGAATTCTCAAACAGAAACATTTTAAATGCATTATTTCAGATTCACATTTTTCCCTTTATCCTGATATTTTTAATGATGGTAATTTTTCCCCTCTTGGTGTTAATGATATTTCAGAAAATACAGAGGCTGATCTAAATGAATTACCATTAAGTTTTTATCAAGATAGAGAAGCAATTAATGATCATTCTTTTGCCATTAATGAACATGAAATTCTTGTTCCTCCGTGTTTAGATATATTAGATAAGATTGAAGGGAATTCTAGAGAATCTTGTGAAGTCATTTATGATAATTACTCTGACATTGAGGATGTTGATTTCTATTTTTCTCAAGAGAATCCTCATGATAAAATTCAAATAACATCTGAGAATGAGGAACATTTCAATTTAGAAATTATTCCAACTAATCATCACTCTAAAGCAGATAATCATCTTCATGATTTCACTATTAGAGAAAATATTCCAATTTATGATTCATATCATGATCAAGCTTTCATTCATGTTCATAATCATAAATCTATTTCTAATTCACAAGTTGGAATTCGAAATTACTCAAATTCCATAATTCTGGCCAATCCTTGTGAAAAAGAAATTATTTCAAAACAATCTCAATTGTGCTGTAACATTAGTTGTAACAATAGTGATTTCATTTTATTTTTGTTTCCTCGATTATTTTGTATTAAATCAGATTTATTTTCAGATTTTATTTTTCAGATTTTTGATACATTACGCTAGCATATTGAGCACTTTATTATCAAACATTCAATTTATGCATTGCCCTGTTGGAAAATTGAAGTTTTATATTATAATCAAGAGCATCAAAAGCTATTTCAATTTCAATTTCAATCAATGATAATGTTTTATCAAAAGCTTCTATCTTCTCAAAAGCAATATCAACAAGAGAATGTATTTTTAGAAGTCTGCCAGCAATCTAATTTAATTAATAATTTTCCATTTCATTTGAAAGATTTCCATCCATTTTTGTTTGATTCATTTGAAAAATATTTGGAAATTTTTCCTTCATGGAAGATTGTCAATAGCTTAACATTTACACATAACACTAACAGTTTCTTCCAGGCCTTTGAATCTAAAAGCTCATATCCACAATCTGGCCTGTTATCTCTTCCTTTGAACATTTCCCAATCCTTAATAGAAATCCATCCAGATTTCTATGATCCAATTGGTATTCAATTGGAAAGAAAATTTCATGAGAAGGAGATTTTAGATAAGCTTCTAACAATAGTTGTACATTCTGATTTCAGGTTTAATTTTCTTAGTTCAATTAGATTTGTATTTTTATTACTAACATTTGAATTGTACATACATGTAGAGATTAAAATGAGAAAATAGTTACACTGGAAATATGACTATACCTAATCATTTTTCAAGTATATGGTTAGAATAGGAGTAGAGTTAATGTAGTTAATTTATTTTCAACAGTTCTGTAGATTAAAAATAAAACAAAGCAATCAGCCATTTTCATACATGTTCAGTGAAAACATTTTCTCTCGATTAGAAAATTTTAATTCTTGATTTCCTTTTTAAATTTCTTACGACAATACCTCTACTCTGTCTATTTTGAATAATGTCTTGATTAAATTCAATTAAGGTTGCACTTGGCATCAATCGCCTCAAAGCCACTTTTCTTAATTTCGGGATTTCCTTCTAAGATTTTCTTTTAAAATTTATATGATAAAGGTTTTGAGGATATAAAAGCTTCATGATCTCACTATCCCATGAAATGTATGACTGTCTATGATAAGCTTAATTCTGACTCAATCATTATTAGTCAGTCTAACCTTTCGTGGTAATCATATGAAGTTCATATTATCTTCCTCGAAATTTGTTAAGCCGACCTTTAGGATGTCCATTTTGTTGTGTGCACACATTCAAATCTGTTTTGACATTTTTCCACAATTAGTGGCTTTATCCCATTCAAACCTTTAGTTTATTATTTGATACTGCAATATGCATCATATTCATTTACTAAAGGCATTATTGAACAGTCATTATAACAATACAAATTTTTCTCAAGTTAATTCGGAATGTGCAGAGGTAATAAATTGTTGTTGCAATTCAAAAAGGAAGCATAGTTTCATATTTATTTCTGGTAAATTTTATATTTCCTAAACATGAATAAACATATCTTATTTAGGCTGATTGCTCACTCTGATTTAGAATAAATAATGAGATGATTTTAAACAAAGTTAGAATTTTGATAAATCGAAGGAAGAATTTGAAGATTCATGAGGTAAAATCTACAGACAATTTCCTTCCAAGTATGCATTTACAAGTTCATTTTCATCTATTATTAGTTTATCTTTTCTTTAGTTTATTTTTTATTCTTTTTCTGTTTTAATTGCAGGTTTTCATTTGTTTTCAAAACTTGAAGTAAGCAGAAAACCCATTTCAAATTTGCAATAGGTTCAGGGAAATTTTATTTTGAGAATTTGAGCATTTTTTACTTTTCTTTCAACCATCAGAAAACCCAATTAAAATTTCAAGCAATATTATAGGATTCAACGTGATTTTCATATTGCTGATACTTCAGTGAAAATGTTTGCAATATTCTCAGCCTGCTCATCTTCGTCAATCATTTCATGCCAATATCGCAATCGTTTCATCACATTTTTAATTATGCTCACATCACAATTCAGAATCTGCGATGTGTGTTGTGCGATGTGGGAAGCACAATGTCAATATTCCCCAATCCCCAATATAATATATCTTTAATGATGTGATCGCTTCATTTCATTGCACATGTTCTCATTACATGTTTTCGTATCGGCAATTTGCCATTGCAATCTCTGATGTGATAGCTTTCAATGCATGCCTATGAGCCATTAACATTTAATCGATATATGGCATAGCAACAAAGGTGAAGTCTTGCAAATTAAAATTGAAGCATGGTAAAGAAACATGTGATGCGAATCATCCAATACGACGATGTGTTATTTTAAAAAGCGAGCTTGGGTAACCACTATGGTAAGAAAGCAGCTGATGATAAATTTGCGACATATTCAAATCATTTCGATTTCTCATATATTTCAGTTTTAAATATATAATTCCATAATTAAATATGGAATTCAAGACATCTCTATTTTTATATTTAAATTTTATTATTTTGGATTTGGTCTTGATTCTGGACAATTTATAAAATCATGGAGTTTATATGAAACTTATAATATTTTGAGAAACATTTGTTACTGCAAATTCGCATTCTCATTTCTGATGCATTTCTTTTAATTTCAATTCCCTTGAGCACTAAGCATTCCATTTTTACATTTTACTACTTGCTTTAGTTTAGATAAAATAAATAATGATTTTGGGTTATAGGATTTTGGTTAGTTTGACTTCTTCAAGTTTTTAATGTTAATTAAAATAAGAAGTCAGCTAGTTTGGAGAAACTGATACCTTTCAGGTAAGATCAAAAGCAATCATCCAATGGTAAGATTCATGTACCCACTTTCATTTATTTCTATTTCGTTACTTTAGTTTCAGTTTTTTTTTCTGATATATAAATCTGTTTTGCAGCTCTTCATAAAAGTTTCCAATCCTCCGCCAGATCATATTTTCGAAGTCCATACTCTTCTCCTGACTTAATTTCAAGAAGCAGCAATAATCCTCATTGAAATAGCTACCCAAGGAAGTTTCAGAACCTTTAGCTTTTTCTTTAAGCATTCCTTTCATTAGAAAATGATTAAATTGATGCTTTGAAACAAGAAAATTGATATCAGACAGAAAGTTTTCGTTGTGGCTGAATTTTATCGTTACTGCTATCTAAAAAAAAAAGCCTAAAAATACTTGCAAACTGCAAAATATGATTTTTCTAAATCTCGACATAAGAAGGATTGATTACACGATTATTTTCTTTCTTCATATTGTTGAGACATTGGTATAAACATTCTTGTTTGAGTTTATCTTGCGAAATTTGGATTTTCCTTTCCATTTTTAAATTTTCTTCATTTTTATTTTCGCTGATTTCTTTCTCATTTTAACATAAGAATTCTTTTTCCTTTGGTTTTCAGTTTTGATTTTGGTGACTTTTCCATGATTTATATGGAAGGCGTTCTTGTTACCTAACTATGGTCAGTATACATGGAGAAAAATTGTTAATAATCATCTATTAACTTTTTCTTAAATATCTTAGTAAAGTTTGATTTTCTTATTATAAAGGTAGACATACTTAAGGAAGAGATTACCAATTTAGAGAAGTTGACAAAGTATCATAAAATCTGGAGAAATTTCTTTTTCATCAAAATTGTAATCATTTTGAGATTTCAATATTTTATTAAGATCTTTCAAAGTTATATTATCAGTCAAGAAAAGTTATTTTCAACCAAGTAAAGACACTTTACAGCAAAGCACCTTTTAACTCTGAAATTGTCATTCTTAACTCTTAAGGAGTCAATGATTCTCCCTGTCCCGAAGAGTCTTATTTTTCTAGAGTATAATCCAGAGATATATTTAAACTTAAAAGATAAGAGGTCTCATCATGAGTCTGCTTACCATGATCATAGGGGAAAAATAGGCTGACATTACCAACACTGCTAAACAAACCAGGGTAATGGCTTATGATTGCAAACAATTTTAAGACAAGGGGTCTCATCACGAGCCAGCTTGTTTAGTCTAATTATAACCAGTGAATGGCATTGTCAACTATCTGGGTACCAAACCAGGACAATGACTTTTAAGATTTATAATAATTAAAAAATAATAATAATAATAATAATAATATAAATGGATTTATCTCTATGTCAATAATTCTTAAAGAGATGGTATTCTGAATCATTGATGATTAAAAGGTAACCGTGTCGAGACTATAGATGTTTGCTGGCAACAATGGCTCTACCTGTGACAAATGAGTATATTTTAAAAGCTAAGCTGTAAAGTGACCCCTGCTTTATCTCTATAACTAATTAAGGATTGATATAGAGTTTTGAAATATTTTAATTTATGAGGAATTTTAAGAAAAATTACAGTTAGATGATTCTTTCTTTTATTCAGACTAATGAACCTAGTCAAGCATTTTAAGCATAATTCTCTTTTCTTTAATTATTTTTACTTGAATTTTAGGAAAATCGCATTCATATCAAACAGAGATAACTGGTTCTTCTCCCGTGTGTCGCCATTGTTGTGGTAAAAACACAACCCCCCCCATTTTTGACTTTTTCACTTCAAATAATGGGGACCCTTTCTATAAAATTTTGGCTAAGCACCTTTTAGGATTTTATTTAGCTGATTATCCTACGCTTTTGTTAATTTTTCATTTTCTTTGGATTCTTGTTTTGATTGCTTTTTTATAATCGATTTTTTATAAGCCTCCCATTGATGCTTGTTTCGCCTCATTTGGTCAACTGGTTTGAAAATGGCACTCCTTTGAAGTCTCATCATTTATCTAGTCTGGGTTAAAAATGCTATTTTTATTCTTTTTATTTATTTTCGGAGTGGTTGTAGTTTAGAAAATTTCATAACTAAACTAAACATCATTAAAATAAAACCAAAATAAAATAAAAAAATAAAAAAAAAACTGATATTTAACATTAAATTTTAAACATTAATTAAATTAATTATTATAATAAAATATAATTAATTTAATTAAAATTAAAACTTAATATTAAAAAAATATATATAAAAAATAAAATTTACATCGCATATCGCAATATCGCAATATCGGAACACATTGCAATTTTTATATAATGCACATTTGACAAACTGCGATATTGCGATAAGGCGATATGCGATGTGTTAAAAGTTTTTAATATAAAGTTTTTGTTTTCCCCTTATGCCTCCCGTACCTCCACCTCACGTCACCCTCACCTCACACTCCACTCACCTTATCCCTTCACAAGCGCATATGGCATAAGACATATGTTTTAAGAGGTTCAATGATACGTAAGACTCATAGTGTTAATTTAATTTAAGAGGTAGGTATGTACTAGTTATTATTAACGTTAGATATTAGGTAGTGAAATTTGAGTATTATAATAAAGTTTTAGTTGTAAGTTAGTAAATAGTGTTAGTTTGAATTAACTTAGTATAATTTTAAAATTAGTTTTAAAAACTTAGCATTAAGTTTATATTATAATAGTAAATAGTGTTAGTTTAAGTTAAGACTTATAACCTTAATACTAAGGTTAACATATGTTAATTGGTGGTAAATATAGAATTAATTTAATATTATGTTAGTGTTAATTTTTAGATTAAAATTAATGTAGTATTAGTTTTAAAATTAACCTAAGTTAATATAAATTAGTGTTAATTTAGTATTAGTTTAATAATTAATTTAATATTTAAATATTTAAACTAATTAATTTTAAATTGATTAATATTTAAAATATAATTAATTTAATGAGATTTATTATTAATTAGATTAATTTGTTTATGAAATGATTAGTTTAGTTCATAATTAAAAATTAAATTAGAATTAATTATTAGATAATTAGAGTCTAATTTAGGATTAGATTTTTAATTGAAAAATTTTGATTTTTAGCCCAGCAACAGAAATTCTAGATTTATGCTAGTTTTGACTCATCAACTTTGGAGGCTCATAGAATGAGTTTTACTTGGCCAAATGAGGCCCAGGGCGACTCATTGGAAAGATAAAATCAAGGAGAACATTTCTGAGGAGGTTCCACTAATAGATTTGGTCATTAATTGGGTCAAAAATCATGCAGAAAATCAAGCTCTGAATTTCTAAAGCAAAATTAATTTTCTGATTTATTTTCTGCATTTCCATTTGTCCAAGCCTCTTCTAATTGTAGATTCGCTCATCAATGATATATTTGGCTAATTAAACTATCCTAGGCATCAATAGAGAGCTTATATTTTATTTTCAATGATTTATTTAAATTAAATTTGATTGGATTTGTTTTAATGCCAGAAATGGTATTTTGATTTTATTGTTACATTTTAATTCATTTTGATTTCTTTTTGCAGGAAAACAGTAGAAGATATATGGACAAAAAGACTTCAATCAATAAGAATGCTCCAGCAATTAAAAGATTGGAATTTTTGAGCAAATAAAAGTGATTGGGCAGATTTTCTTCAACAAACTTTCATCTCAAGAATTCCTTTGCAAATATTATAAATAGCGGATTGCAGAATGGAATAAAGGGCTGCTCTCCTCTGCAATTCCAGACTTCTAAAAGCATTTCTGTAATATGGATTTAGAGTTGTAGATGGGGAGGAGAGAATATTTCAGATCTGAACATTAATGAGGGTTTATTCTTTATATCTTGAATTATGCATGATGGGCAGAGTTTGCATTTCTACAGCTCTAGTCTTGAAAGCATAAATTCAAGTAATGTAAAGTACTGTTAGAGACCAGGATCAGAGAAGCAGATTCAATTAACTGGTATTTTTGGCATTTCTGTATCAAATACCAGCTTCATTTTTTATGTTAATAAAATTGTTGTTTCATTTTATTCATGTTTTGGCATTTCTGTTGATATGGATAATTTGTCTCAAATTGTTATGTATCTCTGCTCTTATGAATTAAACTCTGATTTCTGAGTAACCATTACTCAGAAATCTGTCTTATAACACTAATTTATTAAATAGTAATGTGTTGTGAATTTCTTCCACATGTTATCGTTTAATTATTAGTTTGACTGATATGATAATCGATATCAATTTTTGTGAATTTCTTCCGAAGTGTTGTTGATTTATTATTTCAGTCAAATGGTCTTAATAGAATGTGTTTTGGTACTCACAAATGTGAGCTAATTGAATTTCTTCGTTAGATTAACATTAATTTAAAACCAGACATATTTTAATTCTCATTATTTAATCATATTGCTCTTAGTTGGGTTAGATTTTCATCTACCTAATTGAGATAGGATTTAGATTAGTTTCTTTTTCCTTACATTATAGAATAAGTTTGCAATTAGATTAAATTTACATTCTTTTAAGTCCTCTTCTCAAAGAAGAAAAATCTTAGTTGTGGTTTGGCTGAACCCAAATCATCTTAAGGGTCATTCTCTTGCCTGATCAGCAAGAAGAATTGATCTGATATCCCTGTCTATTGGTATTTAAGGAAACATCATAAACCATTAGCGATAGGGAAAAGGTAACTGGACCTAGTTAAACTAGTAGGAGCCACTATCATAAACGGAAAAGGAGTTGTATTAAGGTCTGGACTGGGTGGTTATCCCCCAATGTTGTAGCAGCGATTTTCGAGGCTTCAACAGGACGCAGTCATCTAGTGAGGATTGATAAATAGACTCAGGTATGGTTGCAGCCATCCAATCAGTGAGTCATGTAAATAATCATAATAATCCACAATATCACAGCCTGGATTACAATAGACACAATCCAGGGTCTTGCGCTCCATCTCGACCCGAACAAAGTACAAGTTCCAGCATGCGAATATGTGAGCTGAAGTCGAACATGCAAGAACATCACTTGATTACCAGCCAATGATGAATGCTGTTAATAGACGCGAGAGGTACCACCAATAATGAACCCTCCAATGTGAATGAACCCTCCAATGTGCGGGATGGGGATTGCAAGGACGGTGACAAATTTTTGTGTAACAGATGCCCCCTAAAGCATGAGGCCCGAGAGAGAGAGAGGGGTGAAATGCTTTACCAGAACATGCCGACTGAAAACACCGCCAACAGAAAACCTGCGGATCGAAGTACAACTGATGTCTCAGATACGTGATATATATACGTGGTATGGGCGTTGCAATCCCCATCCCGCACATTGGAGGGTTCATTCCGTGTTAACAGGCGCGAGAGGTACCCTAAAAATAGCTCTTTTTACATTTGCGCGGTTCCATAGTTCAGCCCTCGCGCCAAGAGGGAAAATCCTCCAAAGAGGGCGCGCCAATTGGCACTCTGTCATAGAGCCGCACCCGCGCCAACCATATTAAGAGATGTTTTTTAAAAATAAGAGGTGGAAGTTTCATCCTAACCAATTCCTGGACTGATATCTATCTTGAGTTGGGTGGTTTAGCTACGGATTTCCATAGAGAGGAAGTGGTTTGCCACCTCTCATGGAAGCTTCCTTGATGATAGGGCCAATCCCATAATTATGGGGATCCCAACTTCCCTTCCTCCTCCTATAAAGGCTTGCCCATCTCCATATCAAGCTAGTTCCAGAATCTCCAAGTTCCCAAGAGCTGTCATGCTGCAAAAGCCTTCTTGATTCCCTTAAGGCCAAATCCAAGCAAGGAGACTATTGCCAAGTATCTGGAGAGAGAGGCTTGTCCCATCCTTGACAGGCTTTATAGAGACATGTTCTGCTGACGACCCGCCAAAAGAGAATTCGGCGTCGAAGCTTTGGTTGTATTCTTCTTTTTGACTCATTAATGTTAAGCAACTATTGGTTATGGTTCCACTCTTACTCTTGATCATGTTCATGAGTTATGTCCTCTTCGACTGACATATAGTTGTATATACTGGATTTTATGCTTGCGTTTGTGTTGTTTCTTGCATGTGCAGGTGTCCGATCACAGAGATCGTGAGGATTGTGATCTGCCAGGGCAAAGGAATGGGAGCACCACCTCTTCTACAAACGACAGCGTTGGATTCCAGGTAAGCCTTCCTCGCAAGTTGGTTTATTTACAATTAGTAACCTGCATTGTAGCGTGTTTGATTATTGCTAGACCCGATCTGGGCTAGTAGGGATCACCTCTGTTCCCAGAGAGGATTTATCTCCTCAACATAAAGCTATGCTTGATGATTCCGGAACACCTGACACATTTTGGGGAGAAGCAGCACATACAGTAGTAAACATTCTCAACAAGGCACATGTTCATGTAAATAGTGATAAAACTCCATATGAACTCTGGTATGGGAATCCTCCCACTATAAAGCATTTTAGAATTTTTGGAAGCAAATGTTTTATCAAAAATAATGATGAAAAACTTGGCAAGTTTGAACCCAGAGCAGATGAAGGAATATTTCTTGGTTACTCCTCTAGGATTAGGGCATATAAATGTTACAATAAAATACTTCGGAAGATTGTTGAATGTATATATGTTGTTATTGATGAGTCTCCAGCAGTTCCAAAAGAAGAAAAACAAACAACATATGAAGACGATGATGATGACATATATCCCTCTACATCAAATAGTAATGATACAAACAGTGAACCCAATGAAGAACCCGAAGATGATATGTCTGAAAAGGCTCCATCCAGATATGTTCAAAAGAATCATCCAGAATCTCAAATTTTGGGAGAAAAGGAATCAGGTGTACAAACAAGAAGGACTCTTGTGGGATCTTCTAGCAATCTGGCATTTCTATCCACTATTGAACCTCACAATGTCAGACAAGCTAGAAAAGATGAATGTTGGATTCAAGCCATGAATGAAGAGCTTAACAAAATTGAAAATAATCACACTTGGGAATTAGTACCAAGACCTCATGACAAAAATGTCATTGGTACTAAATGGATATTCAAAAACAAGTTAAATGAGAATGGGGATGTTATAAGAAATAAAGCTAGACTTGTTTGAAAGGGGTATGCTCAACAAGAAGGTATAGACTTTGAAGAAAATTTTGCTCCTGTAGCCAGAATTGAAGCCATAAGAATTTTTCTTGCTTTTTCAAGCTTCCAACAAATCAAAGTTTATCAAATGGATGTTAAATCTGCTTTTCTCAATGGTGATCTAGAAGAAGAAGTTTATATAGAACAACCAGAAGGATTCATTTTGGGAAACGATGAAAAACTTGTTTGTAGACTTAAAAAGGCTCTATATGGTCTCAAACAAGCTCCAAGGGCATGGTACTATCGTCTTAACAAATATCTCCATCAACAAGGTTTTTCAAAGGGGTCTGCTGATAGCAACTTATACACAAGAACTGAAAATAACAAACTATTGATTGTGGTTGTATATGTTGATGATATCATTTTTGGAAGTAATGAAGAGTCTATGAGTCAGAAATTTGCTTCTGATATGCAACAAGAATTTGAAATGTCTTTACTTGGGGAACTAACGTTCTTTCTTGGCTTGCAAGTGCAACAAGCAACAGATGGTATATTCTTATCACAAGCAAAGTACCTCAAGCAAATCCCGAAAAAGTATGGCATGGAAGATTGAAAACCTGTAAGTACACCAATGATAACCGGATGTAATCTCAGTTCTAATGATGATTCCCCCACCATAAATCAACCAGAATACATATCTATGATAGGAAGTCTACTTTATCTCACTGGGACAAGACTAGACATCATGCATGCAGTTGGGATTGTTGGACAATTCCAAGCTAATCCGAAAGAGTCTCATCTTCAGGCTGTGAAAAGAATATTCAAATATTTACAAGGAACTCAAGACTTTGGACTATGGTATCCAAAGAATGTTGATCTTACTCTTCATGCATACACTGATGCAGATTGGGCTGGAAGTGTTGATGATCGGAAAAGCACTAGTGGTGGTGCATTCTTTATGGGGCCCCGGTTAGTATCTTGGTTTAGCAAGAAGCAAAGCTCCATTGCCTTATCAACAGCAGAAGTAGAATATGTGGCTGCAGCATCATGTTGCACTCAACTTCTCTGGATGATGCAAACTCTACAAGACTTTCAAATCAAATGTTCACCTCCTATCTCCATTATGTGTGATAATACAAGTGCCATCAGTATCTCAAAGAATCCTATTATGCATTCCAAGACCAAGCACATTCCCATCAAATATCACTTCTTACGTGAACAAGTACTTGAACAAAAGGTGAAATTGGAGCATGTTTCCTCCAAAGAACAAGTTGCTGATATATTTACCAAACCTCTACCCAGGGAAGCGTTCGAATATCTCAGACAGAAACTAGGAGTAGTCTCTGCCATGCAGAGGATCAGGTCTACTTAAATACAAAATATTAAATGGATTGTAAGGTGTTGTTGGGCATCTCTGAATGCTCAGGCTAAGGGGGTGCATTGGTCATATGAAAAGGATGCATTGTTGGCATTTATAAGTCATCTTGTTTCATTATGAAGATGCAGCATGATCTCAGGGGGAGCCTGGTATTGTCAAACTCTTTTCCATTGATGTCAAAGGGGGAGGAAAAGCAACAAAGGGCTTCTATAAAGCTTCTATAAAGAATATTGCCATCAATGCCAAAGGGGGAGATTGTTGGAAATGTTGTCATTGATGGCAAAAGAATTGGCAAAGACTGGAGCAGCACTTAAACTATCCTTGAGGCAGCAGATGAAACAGAGGAAGAGTGCATCTACAGAGAGCAGTATCGATCAAGGAACATATTCAAGCAGTGAATTGAAGCAGAGGTGTCCAAAGACAGAGGAATAGAAAATCTGGAAAATTGAGAAGAATGAGTGAAACACTTATTCATTCGTATATGGTGATGAGGGATTGGTTCTATATTCTTCATGACTTATATATTCAGCAGAGAATTTGAGTTCCTGTGGACATTTGTGAAATCATGTGTTACTGACAGATGGGATTTTTTCCTGTATAGACAGCTTGAATTGTGAAATCGTGAGTGTGTTACTCCGAATATCTAGATTCTGTGAAAGGAGGAGATTCGTGAAGTTGTATACGATATCGGGTTGCAAAGGCCACAGTACAGTGAGCCACGAACAGGTTCTGTGTGTACAGGGCACATTATATATATATATATATAACCTGTGTTTCATACATTAACATAATCATGGAGGAAGATCAATTAAATCAAATTTATGCTTTAAAGAATCTCGTGCGGAATGAACAGTGAAAGCGGTTTGTGGTTTTCATCACACCGCCTATGCAGAGCAAGCGGTATTTCCTGGTTGAGGAGCAATCCCATAGATTATTTGACACGCGTCCTGTACGTCGTCACAAAACCACTTTTCACTATGCGCCATCGTGCATTATAGTTCGACCCAAGATGCCCAGCGATATCGTTGAGCGTCGTTGATCTGGGAATGGGTCATCGAACGGTCATCATTTGTTGAAGGTGCGCATAGTTTAACACAGGTGTGACAGACCATCGCACGTTAACGTTTGGCATCGGAAGTTGAGCGATTTGCATATACACCGTTGATCTGGAAGCTTGCTAATCTAATGGTGATCAGACGCTAGACTTGCGCAAAGTTTACCTATGGTACCATGCGCGTATTTGATTGGCTATTGACTATATTTGTGGGCCTGGGGTCAAAGGTTTACCATTTTATTTGAAAGCGTTAAAATGCGAAGGGTTAACTTTAATCCTAAATTTCTGTGTAAAATTGTAAATATATTTATTTATCAAGTTCGTCAAATTGATAAATAATTTAAAAAGAAATCAAACAGGAACGTAAGGGGGCTAAAGGAAATACCGTCCAGGAATACCATTAGTAATTGAATGGTTTTGACTCATGGTTTTAATAAAGGAAAAACTATATAAGGAGAAGAAAAAGAGAGAACGGTGTGCATCGCAAGGGTGGTGAATAAAAATTTTCTAAAAAGAATATCTGTATGGGTGAGCTCTGTTCTTAACTGATAAATCTGACACCACGATGCGCCCATATAATGATATGACGATGATAAATCTCTGGTTTGAATGACGGACGAAATCATGAAGAACTAGTGTGAGTATACAGAAAATACATAAATCTGGTGACCGGCAAGGTATGTCGTATGAAAAGTGGTGGATCCAGTATGAAAATTGATGAAACGTGGTCTGCAGTGGTGCTAAGGGTCGAAGCATTCAGAGAGGGGGTTGTAGCTCCCTTCCAGTGGTAGCTGGTAAACAAGAGCAGGGGGTAGTAGCTCCCTTCCAGTGGTAGCTGGTAAACGAGAGCAGGGGGTAGTAGCTCCCTTCCAGTGGTGGCTGGTAAACAAGAGAAGGTGGTAGCCTTCTGCAGGTGGGTGCCTGTGTGCTGGTATAAGTCTGCACCAGCATATATATTGTAAGTTTTTCTCTATAATAAACATTGAAGACTGAGATTACAGCAGCGGTGGTTTTCTCCCAAATTGGGTTTCCACCTTAAATCCTGGTGTTCATATGTGTGGTTTATGTTTTATGGTTTGTTCTGTTGTTTATGTTCATGCTCAATGATGCAATACTCTAAGTAATGACATAATAAGATATCTGGATATACATGTTGGGTTCTATACTGTAACATATGGTTTTAAGAGAAAGGAAAGAAAAAAATTTCAGCCCTAAATATTGATTCACCCCTCCCCTCTCAGTATTTTTCCAACAATAGAATCTATGGATACCCCAAGCCTGAGCTCTAGGACCAAGTTTTTCCTAGGTGTTCACAATGCTAGAACCTAGTAGGATAAATTTGACATCTTTCGAAGAAAATTATTGTTTTATCATTTCCTATCACCTTTGATAGGTTATTAACATCATTGGTTTCAAAATACATCCCCTAACCTGGGCTGGGTCCACTTGGCCTCGTGTGGTCCCATTCTTCATCAAAGTTTATTTATCAAGGACTACTTGGGAATACAAGTTCCCAATGGATTCTATGGATAGAGAACCTTCTTTATAGGTATTATTATTCTACCTCAACTTTAAAAATCTCATCCCCTATCCCTTTAATATCATGTCAATTTCTTAAAAGGAAAGCAAGCTCCACTCTTCATTCTATCCTAGGGAAAGGGTTTATAAGGTCACTTCACACATATTCATTGATATATACTTTACAAGTGACTTCCTAATTACCGGGTCTCATCCCATCAGTGAGAATCAGTAAAGATAATGGAGCCTTAGCTATGGTGACATTGGGCTAATTCTCCACCATTTCCCTTCACCTAGCAGTTTTCCTCTTAGGAGTCCCTTTAGGTCCCCTACTGGTTTGAGTGGTAACATTTCTGGCACCGTTTTCAGGGACAAGATGAATTGCTTGTTCTCCATACGAAAATATTTTTACACCATTCTTGGTGACTCCATTAGAAGAAAAAATCCCTAGTTCTTCATTTATCTTTAAGGTTAGTGCCTGTAGGGTGAAGTATGCATTTTTCAAGGCAATTTCATTCACCCTGGTGACTCCCATGTCATTAAGGACCCAACAACATGTTGACCACATATATTCCCGCCATAGATATGAAATGGATACTGAAATATCCCTCCTTTAATCCATGAGTAATATGCCAATTTTTGATGGGGATCCACTTTCCATAGCCAATCACGTGGTAAGGTTCATGTGGTATATTTCGAAGAAAAATATAACTCAACCATGTGACCAAATGGAATTTTTTGTCCTATCCAATGCCCCCAATACCAATTGTCTTGTGTCATGTAAACCTAAAATCATTCCTTCTCTTCTGATGTTGACTACGCACTTCATGTTGCATGAAGGGTCGTGTTTCTAATCTCATGAAGACATATGCGAAATATTGGATGTGGCCCTTTGAGAGGAGGAAGTTAATGAATATGGTTTTTTTCTTAAGGAAGAATGTCTTGATCCTTCTCCAAATCATCATGATAAAGTTATTGATGTGTACCTTGATGATATTTCTGAAAAAGAGACTCGTGAATTGGAAATCATGTCCTCTAAGGATTATGGTAGTGAAGGTCTAGACGCCGATAGCCCTCCGGTGTTGCAAGAATGGATGATGGAATATGAGAAGTCTTACAGGAAGTTAATGGCTACATATAACTCTCAATATAATTTATCCTACTATTGTGAGCAATTAGAAAGACTCTGTAACATGAAGTGTGAATACAAAATGAGTCATAACGATGACCTTCTTCTTGAAGCATTCCATCAAAATCATTTAGTAAATACCTTGGATCTCATTCTTCGAGAACAGATGAAGGAGGAAAATTTGTCCATGTCTAAAGAAGAGAATAAATGGCATCCTAGCCAACACAAAATATTTAGTGATGATGGGATGATTCTAAGGAAGATCATGATAGTCAAATAAATGAATAATATATGAATGACTCTTGGGTTGTTGATTGGGGAATTGGGTATGGCTATAAAAATTATGACGCCATAGTCTCCCGAATCCATAGGAATGAACTCATAGAAGAATAATATACTCCTCCCCTTTGGAAGAAAAGTGTTGGCCCTTATGCACCCCTCCCTAGTGATTGTAAGGGTCTCTTCTTTATGTTCCAAGATGATTCAATCAAAGAAGAACCTTATGAAATTGTGGGTAATTATGATGAACCTAATATGAAGGAAACCGAGGAGGAAAATTCGTTGAGCCATGACAATGATACAAGTTTTTTCTTCATGTTTTAGCATTCCTACCCTTGTTATGTCCCTACCCCAGAAATTGATGTTTGTGATAAGGTTTTTCCCCATAGTTTTGATGAAGTGCTAGCTTCCCCTACAAAAAAACAAGAATCATAGTTTTTCCCCAAATACAATGATAATTCCACTTCTTGTTTTTCCCAATGAACAAAATAATATCATCCTAAATATGTATGAGACATTTACCCCTTCTTACCCTAAGTATGATAGGCCCGAGATAGTTCTTCATCAAAGATTCCTATACTTTTTTGTTGACATTTCCATATCTTGGTTGGAGGATCAAATTAAATTCTCTCAATTGATGTTTATTCCTTCTTCGATTTTTCCTTTCTTTGCATATGGGTTTCTTGTTTTCCCACCTCCCTCCTTCTCAATCCCTCATCATTCCCATTTGTATTGTCAGGCTCATCTTCGAAGCATGCATTATTGCATTGATCAATTGACATGTTGGTTGCATTGGGTCTATGATTATACCTAGTACTCTAGATTGTATGTTATGCATGTTAGAGTAGGATGAATTGCATGTTGATTTTTTGCATTATAATTAATCTCATATGATATTTCTCATGATAGAATAGTTGCATTTAGATTAAAATTTCATATTTTTTACTTGTTGAATTTATGGGCTGACAGTAAGCATGGGTGATCATAATACATCATGAAAAACATGTTTCCCATGGGTTTTGGTCATTGATATGTGCATAGAATAGGTCTATGGTGACCAAGAGATTGTTGAAGTTCTCGTGACCTCCCGTTCGAGTAGCCTTTCCCACCTCTTCGAGAGATCACATCCCAGTTGGAACTAGATTTTACCCACCACTTCATGGGTTACAGTCCTAGGACAATTTTTTTTTCCATGACAGACCTCAGCCGATAGGCAACAACCCCTTGCATCCCTCCACTAGCTCATTGTGTCATTTCTCTGCCACCTGAACCAGCCATGTGGTCCTTCACCCATATGTATTGATCATATGTTTGAAGGTGGGCCTCCCAAATCTAAAGGTATGTATTTTAATTTGGTAATTGAGTATTAGGTTTAATTATCATGGACACATCTGGGCATGTATTGATGGGGGGATTTGGTGGAAAGAGTGGGCTTATTTTATGCTCCTATCCCCTTGATCTCTTTTGGATGTTACCCTTGGATCTTAGTCCCATGGGATCTCCTTTATTTATGACTTGGTTCTAGGGTGGTACTACTTGGGAAACCCTGACTTTGGGTGCGTGGTCTCGCTCCTTTATCTGCATATATTACTCCCTTTCCACTTACTATACCCAATTTATCATTTCTCTCACCTGGTTCCATATTTCCTCTTTGGGTCCACATAGGGTCAGCCTCCCTATCCCCTTGCTCCCACCTTGGTTCAAGCCTCAAACGATTCCATGGAGGATGAAGCAACTAAAAGAAAAATTAAAAGCATAAATGGCCACATTCAACAGGAAATTGTACCACAAAATGAAAAATATTTCCAAGACAAAATTAATTAGCACCTGGGAAAAATCAAATACATGAGATATACCCCGACCCATGGTCATCATCTTGGTTCCATAGGCCCTAGATGAGCCTCTTTTATCAGTCAGGAACCCCTGATTGTCCCAACCCTTGTAGGGAAATGGACCACCCTACCTAAACGATGGTAATATTGCTATATATTACACATCATGATATTTTCCTTTGAGACCCGAGCAGTTAATTGAAGAAAATTCATAAAAGGAAAAAGGAACATAAATAAGGGTGGAAAAATCACGGCCAAGGCACCTCATGTACCACAATTTCTCCCTCCTACACATTATACACCCATGTGTGGCCTTCCCTTTCTCTGTAGAAATTTATAGAAATTCTACTTCAATGGATTCAATCTAATCTTTTGATGTACTAAAACAAGATATTTAATCCTTCTACAATATTTACGGAATACAAAACATGATCGCTCAATCACATGCAAGTAAGAGAAAGAAGTAAATCAATCACACAACACAAGATGTTCTTGGGGAGAGTAACTGCTCAAAACTCTACTATCATATATTGTATAAAGTCAAGGAATCATGAAACAATACAATGATTTATTGCTTACAAGAATCTCCCACATTCTACCAATTGTCTCACACTGATCCAGGAAAAATTGCACAAACACATAACCAATTCTCAACATTCCTTCATCTTTCCTTGGTCACGCAATTCCTAAATAATTAGGCTACTATTAAATAGGAAAATCAGCCTTCCTTGATTGTGCAATACATCATGGCAACCTCATGACTTTATAATTGCACTCGGGAAATTATCTAAAAATACAACTGATAGTTATGTTCCCTTTAACCTCTGTCTCAACTGAGTCTTCCTCATAACTCACATGCATACATCTATTAATAATAAATCATCATTTATCTGATTGATCAATACTTGTGAATTAAATATAATTTAATTCACTGGACCTCTCACTAATTCATCACTCACTTAGAACTAGTTAAACTATTTTTAACTCAATTAATTGAGTTAACTGATAACACATGCACCCCACTAGTGCATTAACTGCAACTAGACCCCCATAATATTAAGATCACCCTACATGCCTAATTGTATACCCTCAACTTGAATTTCTTGAGCTAACTCAGTCATCATGACTTAGTTAACTGATATAAGTTGTTATGAGATGAAATTATGATTTATTGTCCAATTTATTTAAGGGAAAAGTAAATTAGACACCCACATTCCTCACCATTGTGTAACTGAAATTCCTCACGAGTTTTTAACTAAATTTCCTCACCAATTTTTGGGTGCATTTTCTTGTTTAATTTCAACTCTCCCTCTCAATAAGAAAGGGAGTATCATCTACCTCGATCATGCCTCTATCGTATTCAAATTTTCTCTTTGCCAGTGCCTTCGTCAAGATGTTTGCATCCTGATCCTATGTGGGAATGTACTGGAACGACATAATGCACCTTTGAACACAATATCTGAGATGGTGATACAAAAATTTTAGATTGCTATACCATGAAACTTTTATGGTCAAAAACCTTATTTATATATATATATATACACACGTGAGATTAATTGGATCGTAGGCTAGGGTAAGATCTGTTTTAAAGGTAATACGTAGAGATTACGAATTATAAGAAAATAAAAATGAAAATGTGATAATTATTTTGAGGCCAAACCCCTTCTGATTATTGGACCATTGTAGGATTCTTTAAAGGAATTAATGTGTTTCTTTCTACCATATTAGTTAGTCATAGTGAGAAATTTCAAATGTTCAATGTAATCTAATGGAAATAAAACATTCAGTAACGAAAAAACGTTGCCTACATCGTTTTTATTTAATGCTGACTGAACTGTAAACAATTATTATTCATTTAAACTTCGAGAGGCATGTATGAAAAATAAATTCCCAACGAACTATGCTTATATATATGTCGAGAGAACGCCAAGTGTTGAAAACATTGTATTTATATTAAATTTCGAGTATGAAGAAAAACACTACTGCAGAAATTTATATGACTTTGCTTAGTTATTACAACCATGTCATGTGAACAAGAAAGGTAATGATTTTTCTTGTCTTATTGAACTTAATTGTATAAAGTTATAGTTGAATTTGATTGATCTTGAAATAATTCCTAATTCCTTGAACAAATAAGTTGTTTTTCCATTTTTCCCTTATTCATCCTGGTCTCATTTAGTGCCCTAGGTATATTGATTTTCGCTTCTTCCAAATTGTATCATTTAGTAAGCAAGGTAGGTTAAAAGCTAATTATATTTATATAATTTTTTGGTATTATTTTAAATCTATATATATAGATATATATATATATATATATATTAAAATTTATTAATCAAATATATATGTATATGAAAAAAAAAAAATCAAAATAATATTAATGTTTATAAAAGCTTCATACAATTGAACACTTAATCTCTCAACTAAAAATTTTAAAATTCAATACTTTATTTAATTTCCCAAATACAAATTTTAAATTTAAAAATTCATGGTATGTACCAGTAAATAATAACATTTTTTCTAATATTAAAATATCATTAACTCTCCTACCTTGTAAGTGGTTTTATAAGTGTATTATGGGAATTTCAATATTACTATAAATGATTTTAATACTTCTTTAAAAAAATTACAAAAAATCATTTTTAAAATTATTCCTCCTTCATATATTTTTAGTATGGTTTATAAATTATTCCTCCATATATTATTTTTAGTATGCTTTATAAATTATTCCAACTTCATATATTTTTAAGTATGTTTTATAATAAATTTAATACAAGTTTTCATTTGTATATTATAATTAGAATTATATTAAAAATAATTATCATATTATAATTTATTTTATTTTATAATTTTAAGAAGCTTAAATTATTACAATTTTAATCAAAAATTTTATATAACTATAAACACCATGGCCTGAACTCATGATTTCGATTGTCTAAAGAGCAATGGATCGAAAGAACGCTACGGTTTCTGACTGTTGGGCCACCGACACCGACCCTGCAGAAGCTCTAGGCGCGCTCGGCTCCGCCTCATCCACCGCGGATTTTCAAGGAAATATGAAGTCTCTCACAGCCGCAGCTCAATGCGACTCTCCCGTCCTCTTCCAACATCGCAGACTCTCGGCTTCTACTCGCCAAGCAGCTGTCGGCACCTTTCCGCTTGAGGGTCACCGGGTCACTCTAGATTTTGACTCCAAAGCTCAGGCGGCCAAACTAATAGTGCATGACGCCGCCACCTTCTGTTTCCAAGAAGGGACAATATTTTCAGTCTCACCCACTGCTGCGACCCTGTCAGGGCTCAGCTTCACGAGCGGGTTGAACAACTCTGTCAAGGTGCCGCCGCAGGTTGAAATTTCTCAGATTCAGGAGGGCCTAGCTCATCTTCCAGCAATAATCAAAGAAAAATGCCTCTCGGAAGCAAGCGATGCAAGGATTAGGCACTGATCAAGCTCGAAACAAAGGCGGGGTGCTGAGGACTTCTGATCTCTCACCCTCTGGCTTTCAAATCCAGATTGTTCTTCTCTCAGGCAAGACATTGTTGCTCTGGGTGCATGCTTCAGATCTAGTGCATGACCTCATGCGAGAGCTTGAGCTCAGGTTGGGCATCCCAGCAGCTCTTCAGAGACTGACTTATGAAGGTAAACAGCTCGAAAACCCTCTGCCCTTGTATTATTACAGTATTGAAAGAGATGCTTTAGTGATGCTTACCTTACGTCTACGAGGAGGAGCATCTGGGCAGACCTCTTCGGCTCATCCTTTCTCCTATAAAGATGCGGTTCATGGCCAACCCTCCAAGAAGACTGCCCAACCAGCTGAGGCTCCCAAGCCCTTCTTGGTGGACAAAATGAAGGAAACTCCATCCATTGAAATCACTCATCCATCTCTAGATGATCAATATCAAATGTTTGCAGAGTCAGCCCTCATTTTCCGGTTTAATGGATTGTGGCCTCGTACTGCCGATCTATACCAATGGATCCACTCCAACTGGACCAACAATAGCAAGGTCTTTCTATGCTCAAAAGGCTTCTTCATTGTAGTCTTTGCCTTCAGTGAGGATTACAAGAAAGCCTTAACAGAAGGCCCCTGGTTCTGGGGATCAGCTGGTCTCTTCCTCACCCCCTGGTTCCCTGATTTTGACCCCTCCTCGGCTGTCATAACCAACCTTCCCATTTGGGTTCGTCTTCCAAATCTCCCTGCTCGTCTTTGGCATTTCGCTGTCTTTCAAGGGATTGGAAATACATTAGGCCACCATTTGGCTATGGACACCTCTCGAGGGGAGAAAGGAATATACACTTTTGGCAGAATATGCACAGAAATAGACATTAGTAAAGGGCTGCCCGATTAGATCAACCTCAAAGTTGGGGACTTTCATTGGACGCAAACCTTGGACTACGAGAACACTGCTTTCATATGTCACCATTTCCATCAGACGGGGCATCTCCAGAATACTTGCGCAAAGTTCCTCGACAAAAAGAAGAATATCCTGCGCAAATCCAAATCCAAAAACTGGAAACCATGTGACAGACCTCCAATGGATGACATAGATTCCTCTAGCTCAGATGAGGAGGATATAGAGGTGGAAGGGGAGAATCTGGACCCCCCGAAGGACGCGCCCCCAGCACGCCCAGTGGATCCTGCTGCTCCTCAGATTTCGCAGAAGCGTTCTCATGAGTCTTCCTCCTCAAATTCAGACAAGGAGACTCCTCCTTCTGCGCAGAATAATTTGCAAGTGGTTCCTATCCAACCAGCTCAAAATGGCTGGGTCACTGTCAGTAAGAAGAAAGGGAAAAAATGTCGATTGGGAGACTCTACCCATTCTGGGTCGACTCCCTAGTCTAGCTCGCTATTGTATGATCTTCTTGTTATCTTCTGTTTTTGCCGTGGATGCTCTGTGGGACCGAGGTTGATAGTCTATCATTTCCGGCTCCCTTGCTCTTTTTCTTCGCTCATATGCAAGCTCTGATTGTACTATATATCTTTACTTAATAGAATTAGTCTTATTCAAAAGAAAAAGAAAAAAAACACCATGGCCTATAAAAAAAGTTATTAAAACTTCATGCTTCTCCAAGTTGTAAAAGCAAAATTCAAGTCTACTTCATGCAACTCTTGAGTTGTTTATGAAAAGAAACATATAGAAGTGCTTAACATTTAAACAAAATACATTTTCACAATTAGCTACATTCAGTCCATTATATATAAGCTTCAAAAATATATTTCTTCCAATATTTCCAAATGTAGAGTTACAACACCATCTTCTATTTCACCTTCAAATAATTTTAATATTAAAATTTCCGAAATCTCTATTTTCAAATATTATAAAAATCACCATTTTAATTTAAAATATTTTTCATTTTCTTCTCAAATTAGTAGTTGGAACTAAGACAGTTAGTTGCATTGAATACAGGTAAAAGATACGAAGCATAGTTTTGGATACATTTATACATTAATTCTAACATTGACGTTAAATTTCACATTTATACATTAATGTTTTGGTTACTATTAATATTATTATTACTAATATTAATTATTTAATATTAACATGAGGATTATTCAAATTAATATTGATTAATATCAACACTAATAATAAATATAAATATTTCAAATTAAATAAGAAATTATTAAAATTAAAATTAAATATCGATACCTATTTTAATGTTAATTAATATTAATAATAAATACACATGTTAATGTTAAACATATAAATTTATATAAAAATAAATTTTGCAATTATACATTAATGTGAAGATTGAGGTTAAACATAAATATAGATATTTCATTATAAAATAGTATTTATAACATTAGGTTTACATAGGTTCTATGACATTGGAATTTAACTTAATGTCTTTTTAGGTTCAATGACAATGATTTTAAAAATTGGTATTTTCATATCATTTGGTCCATGTAACACTATGCTATTTTATAACCCAACGTTTATA
This sequence comes from Pinus albicaulis, assembly GCA_034641835.2. Taxonomy (NCBI): domain Eukaryota; kingdom Viridiplantae; phylum Streptophyta; class Pinopsida; order Pinales; family Pinaceae; genus Pinus; species Pinus albicaulis. Next base: position 1,300,226,540 of record CM076575.1, read on the forward strand.
AGAGAAAGCTTTTTAATATTAAAAAATTGTTTTAGGTTAATATTTATATTGAGCATAAAACATTTACATCAATATTAAACATAGACATTAATACAGAGATGAAGAAAATACTTATTGACATTAATAGTAAATTTGTGAGTTCTTTTTAACTATTGTAATAATGTTTTTGTGGTTCATATGATTTTATACATTATGTATATGTGCTTATCTATATTTCTTATTCTATTCACCATTAATTGAAAGTTGTTTTTTTGATATCATGTGTGTTTTCTTTTATGTTAGATGATTTCCTTGTTTTATCATGGATCCAGCTATTTGGAGTTGTATTCCATTTGAAATTCTTGAAATTGTCTTCCTTTGGCTCCTTTTATCGGTTGTGATAAAGTTTAGCACTGTTTGTAAGCAATGGAAGAATGTTTTGCAAAATCCTTCTTTCTTATTGCGTTGCAAGCATATATGTACAAATGTATCTGGATTTATGGTTCCTTTCCTCAATGATGAAAAAAATTATTTTGTTGTTGAATACCTTAATCAAAATGGGCGCATATCTCATTTTCATTTGTGATTCATAGATTCAAGATACAAAGTAGAGTCTACTATTGGACCAATGGTAGTTTTATCCTTACCAACAGAATTCTCCCATTCACAAAACTATTTTGTAATGAAGCCATTTACAAAGGCCTTAAAAAACATTGGGCAAATACGAATTGGAGACTTGGGATTCTTTACGTTATTGGAAAATGTGAGCAGCAAAAAATATGACTGGGTTGTTCTAAAACATATCTATGATAGAATTCAATGTAAATTCTATGTTTATAGTAGTCTTGATAGGGTTTTGCGAAGGGCTGATCTTCCATTTGGTGCCACTTCACCCCCTCAAAATGGAGTGTTTTATAAAAGTAAATTGTTTTGGCTCTATCTCGACACAGAGTATGAATATTATCCTCGATATGGGTATACAATATACTAGTTTGATGTAATAAAAAATGAATGGGGATTTTCATTTGTTCCAATCACTGACATTCGGTGTATTTCATTGGCAATATGCAAGAATCAGTTGGTATGTCTTATCAACGATGGCTCGACTTCTGTATGATCAATTGAAGAAATAGATAATTTCCAATTTGGCCACCCCTGTATTGAATGAATAATTGACTACTTTGAGGATGATTGGGGCTTCATATGGAATTTTTGGGAAGAAATGTATATAGATATATATATGAAATGTCCTAGTTATCTTCCATTTCAAACAGTCCAAGGTGTGGCTCTTATCTACAAATGTAGTGAAGTTCCTTTCCTATTATATGACATGATGACTCGCCTTTGCTTCCCAACATATATTGATAATTCAACTAATCAACAGATGCATGGATTTTGGTCTCCAACGTTGCAGGATTGCAATAATTTGATCGAGTCTGGAATTTTTTTTGTAATTGCTCCCCGTATGGATTCTATTGATGAGATTCCACCATTAGGTATGGAAATGGAGTCTTACGCTATTAGTCATTTTATATTCTCTCTGTCGTCGTGGAAAATATTTCCTTTTTTTTTTTACTTTACATACTTTTGGGTATGTATGCTAAGACTATGGATATTTTTATGGCTCCATTCTGAGGGGGTGTCTTCTATATGTGTATGTATCAGATGTTGGATATTGAATTCCATTGCAATTTGCTCGAAAATATTTATTTTTGTGTCCCGTTTAGTTCTCTTAATTTCATTTGAATGTTTTTGGATGTTATCCATTTTTATTTATTTTTATAATTATAATTATTGTGACTTATTTTATACATGGTGTTTCCATTAGTTTTTTCTCATTTTTTCTCAAACAATGTTGTATATTTGGGTTATTTTTATTATTTATATTTATATTTTGATGGTATATAGTTCCAAATATTTAGATATATTTCAAATTCATATAATTATTTTAGTATTTTGTTCCAGTTCTATGGGTTTCCCATTACAATTATAATATGAGACATGAAATTCTATCCTTTTTTGTTTTCGCCATTTGAAAAAAATCCATTTTTATTTTCAGCCATTTGGAGAAATCATTTTATGATTTCATAACTTTATATGGCTGGAAAAATACCGTATACGATTTTGTGGTTGGAAAAAAAATTGTGTTCCATTTTCATTCTTTTGTGTTTATGTATATTGGATATATTATATGTTCCATGTTTATTGTTCTATAATAAATTTGTTATTATTCATTGTAGACATGTCATCTAAAGGTACAAGCAAGCATACAAGAAAAAGGAATCAGTCACCAGCATCGCGTGACAAGTCTAATGAAAGTCGTCATTTACAGTATCAGCAAAATAAGGACACAATAAATGAGCATAGGAGAGCTAAATGTCATATAATAATGAGTGAAACAACTCTTCAAAATGATTTTATGATTCCTCGTAAGTATCGTACTATGGATTCTATCATGGAAAGAACATTTCCCCTTGATAGTTCATTGCTAGAATATGCTCCTCGTCAGCATAGTTTTGTTTTTCGATGATCTCCTAAAAATTTTCATAATATTGAGAAAACATCTCGCAATAGGGAATAACATAATATTGATAATGTGGATGCAAATGTTCACCCTAACCCTTCTATCTCTGCAATTGCATATTGTGAGAAAGGCCAAAGGTTGCAAAATATCCATGGTGGTGGCAATGATGACATTGTATGTGATGATTTGGATGATATTTTGATTGGACATTTGTTTGATAATTTGGATCAAGTTGGTCGAAACATCATATCTTCCAATCTCCCTTATCAAAATAATTTTTTCCCACGAATAGAATCACTCATCCACGATAGCATTTCACGTGGAACAATGCAGGTAACCCAATGATATCTTTACATTTGCTGCAATAGTGTTTGTTTTATTACATTCCTCTATTTACATTTTTTTTACTAATAAGGTATTTTATTCTCTTGGAATAGGATACACCTCATTTTAATAGAGGTCTAGAAATTATCTCCCCAAATCTTCCATCTACTAATTTGAGATTTGAATATGAAGCATGTCATAACCTTCCACTGCATTCTCCTCGACAATCAAATCAACAAACTAATTTTAATGTTCAATGATTTGATTTGATTTTTAATTTTTTGAATTTTTGGTACATTTGACATGAATTTTATTGCATAATTTATTTTTTTCAAACATGACACAACTTATTTCAATAGAGGCATACAAATTAACTTCATAGATGTTTCATCTACTGATGTTATAAGTGAAGAGGAACCATCTCATAGCGTTCATCCACATCGCCAACAAAATGTAAATGTTGAATAAATTTGATATTTTCCTCCTTTTTTCATTTATTGTTACTTGTACAATTATAAATCTTTATTTTTTGGAAATTTAGTTTTATAAAGAATTTTATTTTTTTTAACAGGAAACAACTAATTTGAATAGAGGCGTCAAAACTAACTCGTAAAATTTTCTATCTACTGATGTTAGAAGTGAAGAGCAACCATCTCGTACACTTCATCCACATTTCCAAACAAATGTAAATATTGAAGGAATTTGATTTTTTTTTTCATTTTTTTAATTCTAATTATTTGGACATTCAATTTAAAAAAAATATATGCTAAAGAAATCTTTTCATCCTCTCAGGTTCCAAAAATGCAGACCATAAATTCGGAAAGACCGTGTCATAGATCTATTCCACATGTTTCAAATTTGGGAAAGGAATCTCATGGTGTTGAAAATCAAGTAAATTTTAGAAGCAATTATACTCTTCCACATCATTCTCCACATCGTCCAACCAGTACAAATCATATTTATTTTGATGAAAAAATTATTGCAATGCATAAAATATTTCGAGAAAATATAGATAGCTTGTTAGTTGTCCAAATGTACCACATCTTCCAAGAATCATATCCTAGAATCCAGGTTTTGAGAGATTCTGAAGGACCTGTTTGCATACGATGTAAGAATGAAAGAGGTTCACATCATTTTTATGGCTATAATAACATGGATCCTGGTGAGCAACCTCATATTTTAAGAGTTCTTACTCAAGTTGAAGAAATGTTAATAGCGTGTGTAAATCCTATTTTGCAAGTGACACATGCTCGAGGTGGGAGATATAAGTATAGAAATTTTGATGTTATTCACCAGATTCTCCCGATCACACACTATTTTAACTTCTATGCACATGTAACCTCTTCTACCATTGATCATTAATTGCGGAAATAAAAAACAATCGCATGCGCACATTAAAACCATAAACAATCACACATATGAACACAATTTTTCATGGGAAAACTTAAAGCTGAAAACCCCCAACTATCTATATATTATGTGTCATAGAGATCATGTAACAATCATTATACAAAGCTCCTCACAAGCTCTCAGTACAATCTCAAATTGCTACACACTAATCAAGCTAGATCTAGCAAAACACATGCTCCAATCTCTGCCACCTGATAGCCTGCCTCTATTGCATAATCAATGCTGAAGAATGGCTCATAAATAACTTTGAACCACCTGGCTTGTACTACGCAATCCTCATTGGCGTCTCCAATCACTGGTTGTTGCAAATCATGCAACAGTATAGTCACAACTGATAGTCACACTGCTCTTTCACCTATCTTCACACTCTTCACTGGTCTCCATTGAACTGTCCATGCATTGCAGTTAACTGATGTATTCTTTAGTTGATTTATGAGTTAATAATTAGTGAATTAATCAATAATTAATTCACACCACTCATCACTAGTGTATTTATCAGTTAGACTAAATACAACTAGTTCAACTAAGTTAAACCGAACACAACTCCATTAACTGTCTCATCAACTCCACCAAACTCTGCCACATGAGTTCTAACTGAAGTCAACCATGCAATAGCTCAACTAAACCCTAGGAATAGTATAATTCCTTCGTCGCCCCGTGCCATATGTGCACTTAACTGAAGTGCTCCAAGAGAATAAGATAATGTTTATAGTCCAAATATTATTAAGAGCTAATAATATTTGACATATCTATTTTTAGACTGGAAATCTAAAAATAGATTCCGCCCAATATGTCTAAAAATAGAATTCCATATATTTTTTCCAACTTGACCAACCATCCACAAATAGCATCTTGCAACTCATAGAACATGATCCATATGTCTAAAAATAGACTTTGCGCCAAAAATAGCCTGCGGACCCATTTAGTGAAGGCGACTTCTTTCCACTAAGCTCATCATCTTGTTGCAATCTCAACAATAAGTATAGCGGACACACAATTAGCTTTCCCCAAGATATTTCTACAATTGCACAAATTCTTCCCCGACATGTTGAAGATCTTGACTTTCTAATTGTGAGGAGACATGCTGCTCAGTCAAAATATTATGAATTTTATGTAAAAATATCTCGAGTTATGGCTGCATTGCATTTCAAAATTGAACGTGACCAATATTATCGAGATGTTGTAATTGACTATGATTCAGTGAATGCTCTGCCCAAAAGATCAACAGATGTCTCCTTCAGGCTTAAATTTGTTGATTGTGACATTGCATAATCTGAGATCAATGCAACTAATAATGAAGGGTTTCCTCTTGAGCATTTACCCTCTCATCCTTCTTATTTTGTTTCTCGCCTACCCAATGAACGGAGAGAAGTGGAAGAAATTAGAGAATTTCTTGATAATTTTGATTCTTCACATGTTCATGAAATGGATTGGCCTAGTATTGGAACATCTCCATTGAATGAATATAATACTGAGGGGTTATTAGATATGGCATTCCCCACATTTTTCCCCACTGGTGATGCTAATTAGTTGCAACCAAGCATTTGTACTATTGAACTACATGAGTATGCATTGCATCTTCTTAGATACTATGATCAGAGGTTTGGAAGCCATCCTCACTTCTGATATTACCTATTCAACATGATAATGAGGCATTGTAGCCAAGCAACTGCTTCAGTTTTTGTGAAGAAAAATTTACATGATAACTCACCGACAACAATTGATAACTTGCGTCAACAACTTTCTGATTTACCAGATAATAAGTTGGTTGAGCATCTTATGCGGTTTGGGTCTTCTCTAAGAGGTACAAGGGCATATTGGACTAAATGTCGGGCTGAATTGACTGACATGATTACTCAGTTGGGATGTCCATCTTTGTTTTTTACTTTGAGTGCAGCTGACACAAAGTGGCCAGAGCTACATAGCCTCATGCCTGTACCCTCACATTCTCATTCCTTAAATGAGCATCATATGAAAATTGAAAATTTTATCTAGTACCCTCATATTTTTGCCACATTTATGCACCATAGATTCAATATATTTCGAGAGGAATTTATCCAAAAATATATTAAAGCTAAAGATTTATGGTACAGGTATGTTTTCTTGAATTTATTTTCTATTCATTGTCAATTTCTTATTAATTTTCTATTTATATTTTTTGTAGTAACTCTGTATTCATTTTTTTTAGATATGAGTGGAAACATAGAGGTTCATCACATATCCATGGTTTCCTATGGTTGCAAGGAGCTCCTGACATGGAAATACTTGATTGGTCAAATGATTGTGATTTGCAACATGCAAAGAGATTCTTTGATAATTATGTAACTGCATGGAATCCATGTGAAATACATCGTTGCAATATAATGGTTCCAAGAAGTATCAATGACGACCCTTGCTTATTGAATACTAATCATATTTTCTCTTTAAATCCTCATAATGATTATGAAGAATTGTTGAACCGTGTCAAAAGGCACACAAAGTGTAGTGTAGATTCTTGTTTGCACAAAAAGGGCGTTATTCTCGCTTGTTGGTACAATGCTCCATGGGATATTTCTGAGGAATCAAGATTGTTCATAGATGATCAAGGAAGAAAAAAATATGACTCGGAAAGAAATGATGATAGGCTCAATGTACATAACATTGACCTTCTAACAATGTGGCATGCAAATGTTGATTGCCAACCAGTGCTTTCTCAGCATGTTGTCCTGAAATATATTGCTAAGTAGGCATCAAAAGCAGAGAAAAGGTCTTAAATTTATCATGATATGTTAACTAGAATTTCAAATTCTATTGCCTTTAAGGATCATGCTTTATGTGCTTACAGAATGTTTCTTGCAGAAAAAATTGTTGAACGTGACATTGGAGCACAAGAAACATGCCATATGTTGCTTAAGCTACCTCTTGTTGTTTGTAGTCGAAAATTTGTTTCATTAAATGTTGGAAAAAAGGTTTTTAGGAAAATGTAAAGGGATGGCATGCAATTTTCATCTGAAAATACTTTTGTTCAACATTATCAGAAAAGGCCTTTTTTCCTTGAACATCTATCTTTGATAGAAACAGCGAGATCTTGGAAATTTGATAGCAAGCGTAAAAAAGATCCCTGGAAGCCTAAAGATGTTCATGCGATTGTCCAGGTCTGGCCATGGTTTTATTCTATTCCTAGTGAAGGTTCAGAGGAATTTGAAACCTTTTGTTGGATAAAATTGCTCTTGTACAAGCCATTTTTTGACATTTCCGTGGAGATTGGGCTTTCAGTTGAAATTATTGTTGAAAATTGGAGGAATTTCCGATATCGAGCGTGGCATGTTGATTGAAATCCATCAATTGTTGAAAACACTGAAGAAGGAGAAGATGGTGATTTTGCTAACCAGGAAATGAATCTTGAAGATGATTTTTAAGAGTGGCAAATTTTCTCTCGCTTGGTTCCACCAAGTAATGTCAATGTTTCTGATCTTCACACCCTTGGTCGAAGGGATTTTGATATATCATTTGACTGGAAAAGTACAACTATTTCTGATGATGTGATCGAAGAAGCTATTAATTTTATAAGGAATGGAATACCAAGGGGTGATATTGTTGACCTTTCAAATAGAACATTTGCCTCTCCAGACTCATTGGCAAAAAAACAACGACTTGCTTTTGAAATTGTTTTAAGGCATTTTGCTGAATATGAGATTCGTGAAGCTCTTCTTATGATTGTTCAGGGCACTGCAGGCACTGGAAAGTCTTTCCTTATCCATTGTATTTCTGAAGCTCTTTCTAATCTGTCAAGTAATGGAAAAATTCCTTTGCTTCTTCTTGCCCCAACAAGAATAGCTACTTTTAATATACATGCAAAAACAATACACTCTGCTCTGAAAATCCCGATTAAAGATATGAAACCACTACATGGTCACTCACTAGTAGTATTCCAAGAAGAAATGAGGAATATTGGATATATATTGATTGATGAAATTAGCTTTTTAGGATCAAGGTTATTCGTGCAAATAGATGCTCGATTACGAGAAACATTTCCGGAGAAAAAGAAATTTCCTTTTGGTGGTAGATCCATCATCCTTGTGGGTGACCTTGGCCAGCTACCTCCTATGAGAGATAAGCCTTTGTATGCAGGCAATACAACAGGGAAAGTCTTGTGGAAAAAATTCAACATTGTTGTCACTCTTGACACAATATTCGCCAACAAGGGAGTAATGAGAAACAATCTTATTTTCGTAGAATCCTCAATAACATAAGAAACGCAAAACATGTTCTTGATGATTGAGAGTTTCTTATGTCACAGGATGATATCAGGTTGCATCCTAGAGAAAGGGATTTATTTAATGCAGCAGTTCACATGTTTCCAACAAATAATTTGGTCTCCTTCCATAACAGGCATATGTTGAAATCATTAAATTCTCCAATTGCACGATGTATTGCTGTGAATTCAAGGCGTTTAGAAATCATTGGTGTCGATGATGATCAACTGGACCGTGAAGTTTTGTTGTGTCATGGCCAATGTGTTATTTTGACATGTAATTTGTGGGTTGAAGCTGGTTTGGTGAATGGTGCACTTGGGTATGTGAAGGAAATATTTTATATGCCTGCCTCTAAGCCACCTGAGCTTCCAATGTTCACAACTGTTATTTTTGATAAGTATGTTGGTATTTCTTTTGATGCAAGCAATCCAAACATTGTACCTATCACACAGTGATAAGATGAAATCGAAAACAAATTCCTTTAAAGATGGCATTCGCTCTTACAATTCACAAGTCACAAGGTTTGACTTTAGAACGAGCATCAATTGATATCGGGAATAAAGAGCAGCAAGGCCTGACCTTCACAGCCATATCAAGAGTGAAATCAATAGATGGTTTACGCATTGCACCACCTTTCTCTTATCAGCATTATGCCAAGATGAAAAATAGTGCATATGTTACAATTAGGAAGAAAGAAGAGGAGAGATTAAAGTCCATATCGTTATGACATGCAACTATTGATACTTTTAGCTCTTTATAGATTTTTTTTTTTAATTTCTTTTTTTGTCCTCTTTATTTACTTTTAATATAATAATGCTTTTGATATATTAATGAGATGAATGCATTCATCAAATTCACAGTAGTATTTTGGAATGTTGTTTACATTATTTTTGTGTTGTTTAATTTTCTTATTTTTTTTAAGTGATTATTGTTATTTTTCTTGCAGTCAACCATTCAGAGATAAAAAACCAATTATATGAGCCAATCATTAAAAATCAAGATGGAATACCATATCACTATGACATGTAACCAATAGTATTGTGAAATATTTATAGAATGTTTTTTAATTTTTTTTATTGTCCTCTCTATTTTCATTTAGTATAATAATTATTTTCATGTATTAATGAAATGAATACATTCACGAGATCCAATATAATTATATATGAGAAATTTCTTACATCGTTTTTCATGTTGTTCAATTTACCTCCTTTTTTTAAGTTGCTATTGTTCTTTTGTTTAAAATAAACCATTCAGACATATACAACCAGTTATATGAGCCAATCATTAAAAATCAAGATTGAAGTCCATATCCCTATGACATGAAACTAAAAATATTTATCAATGTGGTTTGTAAATATGTTGTGGTTTGGTTCAACGAAAGCAAATTTGTATTTGATAATTATATTAAACTAAAATTAATATATACATTGACATTAATTTAAATACAAATATAGAATTACTAACATTATTAATATTTCATTTTAAACATTAAGTTTAAAAATTTGTGATTTCTTGTTGATTATTGTAAAAGGGGTCATATCACTCATTTAATTTTATCACTCATTTCATCTGTACAATATGTATTTTGGATGAGGTTTATATCACTCATTTTATGTGTACAATATGTATTTCTAATGATTCTGCTATATTATTTCTAATGAGGCATATGTGTGTGTGTGTTTCTATCATTTTGTGTATTAATTTTTGTTTTGTCGTTTTTCCTTTCAAATGCAGATATGGATAATAATGATGGCATCTATTATAATCAAGAGGTGGAAAATATTTCTAGACTGATCAGTTTTCTTTCTTATCTTCGGAACAAGTTCAATAGAAAACATGGCTTCCATCCTGCTTTTATTGATTATCATCTTCGTGTGCTAGATGAAATGAAAATGAATGTAAAATACTTGTTGCATGTGCACATGAGGGAGGTTGGGAGAAAAACAAGAAGGGATTGGTTGGAAAGCGTTAAGTATCGTGATCATTATCCTGTTGATTTGAATTGGTGTTCCTTTTGTGGTCGGTCTGGTTGTGTTCTCGAAGAGGCTATTTGATAAATGACCTTCGATGGAGAGTTTTGAGTCCATTTTTGTAGTGGGATTTCTTTATGTAAAGACAACAAAAAACATATGTTATTTTCAATGTTATTTTTTTGGTTTCGCTAATGGCAGAATTGAATATCACTTTAGTTTATTAATTCATTCGGTTTATAATATTAACAATCATTAAGGTTGATTGATCACTTTCGGTTTATCATAATAATAATCATGTGACTTTAAAATTCCTCTCTATTTAAAATATTGGGTCATATTCTTTATTAAGCTATTGTATTTTTAATATTGTTCCCTTCGCTTTATTGGTCCCTTAGGTTATTAATATTTTTCCCTTGGGTTCACCAATCACTTGGGTTTATAATATTAAACCCTTGGGTTTATTAGTTCTTTTGGTTTATAATATGAATAATCCCTTGGGTTAATTATTAGTTTTTATTAATTTCTTCGACTTGAGTATTTTTTTATTAATTTTATTGATCCTTCAAATTTATTAATCACTGGAGTTTATTAATAATTTTTGTTTCTAATACTAATTTGTTGGGTTTATAATATTAATAATCCCTTCAGTTTATTGATGTTCTTTTTTTATAATATTAATAGTCCCTTTGGTTTATTGATGTTTTGTGTTTATAATATTAATATTTCACTGTATTTGTTGATCCATTGGGTTTATAACATTGATTCCTTAATTTTTCGGATTCTTTCGGTTCGTAATATTATTCCCTTTAGTTTATTAAATCCAAATATTGGATTTTAAATATTTTTCCTAGAGTTTAATACTAATGCATTTTCCAATTGCACATTATGAAAAACACTGACTCAATATGAAAATCAACCATGGGAAACCATTGTTAATTAGCATTAGCCATAGTCGATCAATGTCATCCATGATCAAATGTCACATTCTGACAAATATTGTCTCAATATGAAAATCACCCATGGCCAACCATGGTCATATTTGGTCCAACGTTGCATTGTAAAAACAATTGTCAATGTTTAAATCAAGCATGGTAAACCATGTTTATTCCCCTCGGTTTATAATATTAATAATCATTTCACTTTATCAATGATTTTTATTTAAAAAATTGATTCCTAAGATTTATTAATCTCTTTATTAATCATGTGAGTTTCTCATTCATTTGCATTTAAAATATTTATTCCTAGCCTTTACTAATCTTTTTTGTTTTTTATATGTATCCCTTCGCCTTGTTGATCTCTTATGTTTTTAATATTTTTCCCTTGGGTTCCTCAATTCCTTTGGTTTATAATATTAAGCCCTTGGGTTTATTAGTTCTTTTGGTTTATAATATGAATAATCCCTTGGGTTAATTATTAGTGTTTATTAATTTATTCAACTTGAGTATTTTTTTATTAATTTTATTGATTCTTCGACTTTATTAATCACTTGAGTTTATTAATAATTTTTGTTTCTAATATTAATTTGTTAGGTTTATAATATTGATAATCACTTCGGTTTATTGATGTTCTTTTTTTATAATATTAATAGTCCCTTTGCTTTATTGATGTTTTTTTTTTATAATATTAATATGTCATTGTATTTGTTGATCCATTGGGTTTATAACATTGATTCCTTAATTTTTTGGATTCTTTCGGTTCGTAATATTATTCCCTTCAATTTATTAAATCCAAATATTGGGGTTTAAATATTAGTCCTAGAATTTAATACTAATCCATTGTCGAATTTCACATTATGAATAACACTGAATCAATATGAAAATCAACCATGGGAAACCATTGTTAATTAGCGTTATCAATAGTCGATCAAACTGATCCATGATAAAATGTCACATTCTGAGAAATATTGTCTCAATATGAAAATCACCAATGGCCAACCATGGTCATAGTTGGCCCAACGTCGCGTTGTAACAACAATTGTCTCAATGTTTAAATCAAGCATGGTAAACCATGTTTATTCCCCTCGGTTTATAATATTAATAATCATTTCACTTTAACAATGATTTTTATTTAAAAAATTGATTCCTAAGATTTATTAATCTCTTTATTAATCATGTGAGTTTCTCATTCATTTGCATTTAAAATATTTATTCCTAGCCTTTACCAATATTTTTTGTTTTTTATATGTATCCCTTCGCCTTGTTGTTCTCTTATGTTTTTAAATTTTTCCCTTGGGTTTCTCAATTCCTTTGGTTTATAATATTAAACCCTTGGGTTTATTAGTTCTTTTGGTTTATAATATTAATAATCCCTTCTGTTTAATAATTAGTTGATTTTAAAATTAATATTGATTCTTATGGTTTATTAACTTCTTAGGTTTTTGAATTTAAAATCTTTATTCTTAGGGTTTGTTACTCTCTTCTGTTTTAAATATTGATCCCTTGGCCTTATTGATTCCTTAATTTTTCGGATTATTTTGGTTCATAATATTATTCCGTTCAGTTTATTAAATCCAAATATTGGGGTTTAAACATTAGTCCTAGAGTTTAATACTAATGCATTGTACAATTTCACATTATGAAAAACACTCACTCAATATGAAAATCAACCATGGGAAACCATTGTTAATTAACATTAGCCATAGTCGATCAATGTCATCCATGATCAAATGTCACATTTTGAAAAAATATTGTCTCAATATGAAAATCACCCATGGCCAACCATGGTCATAGTTGGTCCAACGTCACATTGTGACAACAATTGTCTCAATGTTTAAATCAAGCATGGTAAACCATGTTTATTCCCCTCGGTTTATAATATTAATAATCATGTGACTTTATCAATGATTTTTATTTAAAATATTGATTCCTAAGATTTATTAATCTCTTTATTAATCATGTGAGTTTCTCATTCATTTGTATTTAAAATATTTATTCCTAGCCTTTACTAATTTTTTTTTGTCTTTTATACATATTCCTTGGCCTTGTTGATCTCTTATGTTTTAAATATTTTTCCCTTGGGTTCCCCAATTCCTTTGGTTTATAATATTAAACCCTTGGGTTTATTAGTTCTTTTGGTTTATAATATTAATAATCCCTTGTGTTTATTAATTAGTTGATTTTAAAATATTGATTCTTATGGTTTATTAATTTCTTAGGTTTTTGAATTTAAAATATTTATTCTTAGGGTTTGTTACTCTCTTGTGTTTTTAATGTTGATCCCTTGGCCTTATTGATAACTTATGTTTTTAATAATTTTCCCTTGGGTTCACCAATTCCTTTGGTTTATAATATTAAACCCTTGGGTTTATTATTTCTTTTGGTTTATATTATTAAACCCTTGGGTTTATTATTTCTTTTGGTTTATATTATTAATAATCCCTTGGGTTTATTAATCTCTTGAGTTTAAAATATTAAATACTATCGTTTATTAAATTCTTAGGTTTTGGGTTTAAACTATGTTAATTTCAATGTTATTTTTTTGGTTTCACTGATGGCGGAATTTAATATCACTTTAGTTTATTAATTCAATTGGTTTATAATATTAACAATCAGTAAGGCTGATTGATCACTTGCAGTTTATCATAATAATTATCATGTGACTTTAAAATTCCTCTCTATTTAAAATATTTGGTCGTATTCTTTATTAATCTATTGTGTTTTTAATATCGTTTCCTTCGCCTTATTGGTCCCTTACGTTATTAATATTTTTCCCTTGGGTTCACCAATTCCTTTGGTTTCTAATATTAAACCCTTGGGTTATTAGTTCTTTTGGTTTATAATATGAATAATATGTTGGGTTAATTATTAGTGTTTACTAATTTCTTTGATTTTTATATTTTTTTTTATTAATTTTATTGATCATTCGACTTTATTAATCACTTGAGTTTATTATAATCTTTATTTCTAATACTATTTTGTTGGGTAATATTTTTCCCTTGGGTTCACCAATTCCTTTGGTTTATAATATTAAACCCTTGGGTTTATTAGTTCTTTTGGTTTATAATATCAATAATCCCTTGGGTTAATTATTAGTGTTTATTAATTTCGTCAACTTGAGTATTTTTTTATTAATTTTATTGATCCTTCGCCTTATTGGTCCCTTAGGTTATTAATATTTTTCCCTTGGATTCTCTAATTCCTTTGGTTTCTAATATTAAACCCTTGGGTTATTAGTTCTTTTGGTTTATAATATGAATAATACGTTGGGTTAATTATTAGTGTTTATTAATTTTTTTGGTTTTTATATTTTTTTTAATTAATTTTATTGATCCTTCGACTTTATTAATCACTTGAGTTTATTAATAATTTTTATTTCTAACTCTATTTTGTTGGGTAATATTTTTCCCTTGGGTTCACCAATTCCTTTGGTTTATAATATTAAACCCTTTGGTTTATTAGTTCTTTTGGTTTGTAATACGAATAATCTCTTGGGTTAATTATTAGTGTTTTTTAATTTCTTCAACTTGAGTATTTTTTTATTAATTTTATTAATCCTTCGTCTTATTGGTCCCTTAGGTTATTAATATTTTTCACTTGGGTTCACTAATTCCTTGGGTTTCTAATATTAAACACTTGGGTTATTAGTTCTTTTGGTTTATACTATGAATAATACGTTGGGTTAATTATTAGTGTTTATTAATTTCTTTGGTTTTTGTATTTTTTTTATTAATTTTATTGATCCTTAAACTATATTAATCACTTGAGTCTATTAATAATTTTTATTTCTAATACTATTTGTTAGGTAATATTTTTCCCCTGGGTTCACCAATTCCTCTGGTTTATAATATTAAACTCTTGGGTTTATTAGTTCTTTTGGTTTATAATATGAATAATCCCTTGGGTTAATTATTAGTGTTTATTAATTTCTTCAACTTGAGTATTTTTTTATTAATTTTATTGATCCTTCGCCTTATTGGTCCCTTAGGTTATTAATATTTTTCCCTTGGGTTCACCAATTCCTTTGGTTTCTAATATTAAACCTTTGGGTTATTAGTTCTTTTGGTTTATAATATGAATAATACGTTGGGTTAATTATTAGTGTTTATTAATTTCTTTGGTTTTTATATTTTTTTATTAATTTTATTGATTCTTCGACTTTATTAATCACTTGAGTTTATTAATAATTTTTATTTCTAATACTATTTTGTTGGGTAATATTTTTCCCTTGGATTCTTTATATATATATATATATATATATATATATATATATATATAAAGTTAACATATAGTATGTATATAGTTAATATTATTAATATATTATAAGTAAATATATAAAATATTTTGGTAATTTTAATCATAAATATATAATATTTATTTTGGTGAAATATATGTGGTGGGCAGTGGATATAGGCCTATCGGCGTATATCTACCACATTGGTGAATGTGGTTGTAAATCTATTTCATATAAGCCTATTGCGTATATCAACCACATTGGTAAATGTGATTGTGTTAGTTACTTTACTAGTGGATGACCTTCACATTTTAACAATAATATTTTCTTTTAGAAGGCTCATCTGAGATAGTCATGAATTTCTAGCTATCAGTTTCTTTCTTTTGCTTCTCGATGTTCCACAATATTTTCTTTTTCTTCTCGGCCTCATCAATCATCATTTTCACTTCTGCTATTTTTCGCATATTTTTCTGAAGAACTCAGATAGTCGTGAATTTCTAGCTATAAGTGCCTCTATTTTGCTTCTCAGTGTTCTTCAACCTTTCTTTTTTCTTCTCGGCCTCCATCAATCATCATTTGCATTTTTTCCATTTTCCACATTTTTTTTTAAGAAGAAAAAAGTACGAGTGTATTTTGAAAATTTTTATTTAATACATATCTCATACATTAGTGGAATATTTCAAGTGACATAAACACAATATGATTGGATTATCTGACCATCCACAACCTCGACAAAGGAAAATAACTAAGATAGAAACATCAACCCATGTAGTATATGATTAAAAATATATAAAACAACCTAAGAAAAAAATATTACTGTAGGGTTGGCCTAAAAGCTGAATCGAAGCACTATATCTACACTTGGTCTGCGGCTCATTCAAAGTCAAGTTTTTCGGTGATCTATGAAAACAATACATGCAGGAATTCTCAGAAAAATAGTGCGTAATATTCCTAAGAAGAAGTGTGGACAATATTTTTTAATGCAATGCGGATCAATCTGATTAATAGATTGTTAAATGGTGATCTCTGTAGTAACAAGTGCGTAAAAGAAAAAAGGATTTCAGATTCTTTCTAAATTAGAACTGAACAGAAAATGAGGATTTGAAGGAAATATATAGGGCATTAAGTATGGGTATATTATGATTCAACTACAAGTATCAGCAATTGTGTTGAAGTAAGAAAGGATGTGGATATATCTGTGGTATTACAGTGAACTAAATGTGGACGTAGGAACAGAAGTATGGGTATAAATGCATATATATATATATAGATATAGCGTGGACATATATCAAGACTACAGTGTGGACATACAAGAAGCATAGGTGTGTATAAGGAACAAGGTGTTGATCAATCTCATGAAGTATTGCGGAACGTAGGAATAAGAGCAGTTATAAAGGGAGTCAATAGGTGCGGTCAAGTGCTATAAATTAGGACAACATTTGAATTCGGTCAAGTGCAGGAAGGAAGATAAGTCTAGGCAGACATCACCTAAATACAGTCAAGTGCAGGAAGAAATATTGCGGATAGTCAAGAGCAGTCAGAAAATTATTAAGGACAGTTTCAAGATCAAGGTCTTGGAAGCACATCTAGGTTAAGGGTCTAAGTCTAGGTCATGGTACTTGTCATTTGAAGATCTATAAAGAGTATTCTTTGCGGGTTTTCCTATCCAAGAGGGAGAGGTTTTTCCCTGGCTCTAGGAGCCTAACTTTCGAGTCTTGTGTTTTTGATAATTAACTTGATGAAAGATTAACTAAACTAAAAGAAGAGAAGACATTAGCATCACAAGTAAGGTCACAAGTAATTATCAAGAAGAGAATTTGTTTTAACCTACAACCCTCCAAATTCTCAACTGTTGCATCATGAAATGCATATATATTTTTGGATGTGTAGCCATATCTTGAAGAGTGAATGAATACAAATATACATTTTTAGAGATGCATGTGTTCAAGGGGAGTTCATGAAGTTTGAAGTTCATTTTCATTTTTTATCTATTTATTTTCAGTTTGATTATAATTGGATTAGTTATATTTTTAATGATGGTTTTTGAAGAAGCTGCATATTGAGGTGTTTACTATGTTCTTGAAGGTATGGAAGCCACATGCTTGCTTTATGTGGATGGTCAAGGTTCGATGGAGGATCACACATTTAGGGGGGGAATTGTTTCTTCCTAATAGAGTTACATATGGTTGGAATTTTGTTCCTATATAGGAGCATGTAGTGCATATGCTTGTTTGAGTTAGTTTTGGATGTTGCTTCATTTGAGAGTAGTTGATGTGTTGGCATGTCATCACTTATATCTTCTATTTATAGATGTGTCATGTTTCCAGTCATCTATTTTTGGATGGATGAGACATGACGATGCATGTTGATGATAAAATATTGTGCATTTATAGAGAGGATGAAATTATTTGTTGCTCACAATATTTTATTGTTTGATCTTATGTTTCTTACCTGTGTTGATGAGATGATGAGTTTGTGTTGCTTATGGTTCCATATTGATAAATATTTTATTGTTTTTGATGCTTCATAGTTACGTGTTTATTCTTCTTGGTTACAATGCATATTGATTCATATGTCGCTAGTGGTGTTGTTTTTGCTTGTTCATTTGTTGCTCAGAGCTTCTGTTGATACTACTATATTGATGAGCTTCATGGATGTTTTGTGATGATGAGGATGTATTTATTATTTCCTATATGACATATTTCTATGATGTTGTTATCATTTTATCTTATTGATTCACAATTGGAACATGATGGTGGTTGCTAGTGGTTTTCATGATATTGTTGCATGATCTTAATTATTGAGATGGTGATGGCCAAGGTGTTGAATGGCCATAAACTAGCACATAATGTTTCTAATTCTTATATTTTTTTTGTTACACATGGAGAGATTATATAATTTCTCATTGATTTCATGTACTCATGATATATTATTGTATTGGTCATGCATAGATGAGATCACACTTATGTGCATATGTAAAAGCCATGTACCTTTGTTGTTTTTATCTTAATGGCACATTGCTCATGGAGAGACCCACGTTGTCTATTATTTATTGTCATTAGATATGTATGGGTCAATGGAATTCCAAGTCTTGTATTATTTTTTATATCATTGATGTATCCCCACTACATTGGGTGCATGATATAAACTTGGGTCTACGGTTGAAGGCTTGAAAATCATTTCCTCAACATCGGGGATAACCACTCGATTGGGAACTTGAAAATTGTTCCTTCTCCATTTGGAATAGTGGCTCTGACTGAAGATAATGGGACCAGTTCCCCTTTGAAATACAAGTGAATGAGTGTGAGGTGTAAAACAGTGAAATGGGTGTGATAAATAGAAATAAAAGAAACTGAAATATGTATATGTCTATTTGTCTATATCTCGAAACTTGAATTACTCTTATATGTGCTTTTAAATATTTCCTTAAGTGCAAGATAATATAGATCACCAAGAAATTGAAGAAGTAAATACAAGTAAGATGATTAGGGTGTGATAAATAGAAATAAAAGCAACTTAAATATGTATATGTCTATTTATCTATTTCCTGAATCTTGACTTACTCTTATATGAGATTTCAAATATTTCCTTAAGTGCAAGATAATAAATATCACCAAACAATTGAAGAAGTAAATACAACTAAGATGATTAATTTTATTAAATATTTAATCAAAATAATGTTTAACACATATCGCATGAAATATCTAGTTGTTTCGCACATACATTAAAGATTTAAATCTCGCAGGTTTAATAATGAATAAGTGCTTAATTGTGTTTAAAGAACACATGTAGAAAAACAATTAAAAAAATATGACTATCGATCACATATAGACACAAATTTAATAATATGAAGATAAAATTACCTGATATATCAAAACTTTGCTCCTGAGAAAATAGCCTTGGTCCAACCTTTCTATTAAGATTATTCAAAAAGTACCGTAGTGCAACTTTCCAAAGACTTATTTACAAAAATTCAAAACCCTTTTCTTAAATACATGAAAGGGTATTTATAGATGAGACTTAAACTGAAAAAATAGTAAATACATGAAATGTTGAGGAGCTTTAAACAACCACCTTAAAATACAACTTAAAAGGACAAAATAGAGTTTGTTTGAACAATAACATCAAGAATGAGAAGCTAGCTACTTTCCCATTTGTTGTCTTAATTCATAGATATCCAACATGGGCTTCAATTCAGGAGGCTGAGCTGGCCTTATGTGCATTTTTCCCATATACACAACATCTGAGAGTGCAGGAAGCATGTGTGAAGTGTTCTTGGCAAGGCATCGTAACATTAGCCATTGGAAATGTGGATTTACTAAATATTGCCAATAATTCTCAAGATTAAACTTTGATAACTTTTTAATATTATATTCCTTTTTCTTGGAACATTCCTACCAAGGTTTCATCAATATATTAACATCGGGAAAGGAACCAACTGGGAATTCCTGAATTATATTAGCACTAAACAGGTTATCGTTGATAATTTCAGTAAGATCTCTTGTGATGTCTCTAGCACTAAAAATAGCTCTTTTCGATTGCTTCAATTTTATATCCCAGACTCTAAAGATGATTTATTTATGTGAATCGTCTATCCTTGAAGGATTTGTTTCTCTTCCTTCTACATTGTCTTACAATGTGAGATATTCAGAGATATTATCCTCAATATCATCAAAGTTTTTCCTCGGATTGGACAATTGATTCATCAGTGAATCACTTATTTTACATAGATCATTGATTGTTTCCAACTTTTGGAAAAATACCACCTATTTCTGAGGAAGGAGAGTATTAAGTTCCATTGCCTCTATCTTGAAATCCTCAATCTTAGGATTATCCTTCAATTGATCAATTCTAAATTGGAGTTCTTGTAGATGAGCATCTTTAATCTTGATGTCAAATTCAT
The DNA here is from genome assembly GCA_034641835.2 of Pinus albicaulis. Classification (NCBI taxonomy): domain Eukaryota; kingdom Viridiplantae; phylum Streptophyta; class Pinopsida; order Pinales; family Pinaceae; genus Pinus; species Pinus albicaulis. Next base: position 1,300,247,057 of record CM076575.1, read on the forward strand.
GTTGGAGTTTCATTTCATCAAATATCTTTTGCAATTGGAAAGCTATATTTTCCATTGTTGATCAATTATCTGTTTTTCTTTCAATAATTCCCGCTCCAACTGTTGGATCTTGTTATATTTGTCTCTAATTAATTGTCGCACCTTTGAAGCCTTATCAATAGTAGTTGTAGCACAGGCCCTTGCAAACTTTGATAGCCTAGTTAGATCATCATATGGGTTTGTTTTTGGATCTTTCCACACAACATCTCGGGATACATCTCCAGGGACTAATGCCTGGTATTTCTCAACTCTCCTTCTCTTCCTTTTCCTGTTCATTATGGCCCTATTCCTAAGACTATAAAATATATTGATATGATGTATTTCATCGATTTTAAGAATAATCTCTGAAGTGGGGTGTGCTGGGATGAATTCCACATAATTTGTGTTGAAAGCTTTTTCAAAATCTCCAGTAGTAAGGGGTTCTTCTTATTATTTTTAGGATTACTAATTTTTTCTTTTGGATTTGAGGTATGTTCCTCCTGTGATCTTGAATTATTAATCTGTTGATCAAATTGATTCCAGATTTTATCTAAATCGCTCACAAACAATTGTTCTCCAGTTTGTTTCAATGTTCATGTAGTTTCCTTTGTTCCTTGTGCCATATTTCTATATTTTGTATACTACGCCAAAGCCTGATCTAATTGTAGAACTGGTTGAGAAATCTTCAATGTGTCAAGAGAGAGATTCTCTAACCTTTTACTTATGTATTCTCTGAACCTATTTAATTTCTCTGGATTCAAACATGAATCTTCTAACTTTTCCACCTGAATGTATGCTTTGGAAGACTCAAATAAATCATCAAAATCATCAGGCTCATGTATGAATTGTCTCACTTTAACCTGAGCGGTGAAGTCCTGGCCACTTAGTTTGGGCCATATTTCCTACTAGAAATAGTGGGAAAGTTTAGCCATTATATCTGGTTAATTTCAAGAAAATTGTGCTTGAAATTATCAAATCATATAATCCACAGTGAATAGGGAATTATGGCTAGAAAAAATTCTTTGCTTCTTTAAGGGCTTTAGTCATGCCATTTCCCAAAGTTTGATAGGAAACTTCTTGGGCCAAAAGCTTGTTAGGGACATAGAGAGGGATAACATGTGGTCTAGCAAGACTATCAAAAAACCTAGCATAAGTAAATGACTCTTCCCCGAACCATTTTCCTATGGCAGTAAAATCATCCCTGGCTTCATTAGATAGTCTAGGGGCTTTTTTGTCAAAGACATCTTGGTATAAAAGCAACGTGACTCCATGATATATTTGATATAAATGGGGTTAGAAATTAGACTCCCATAGGATATTATGATAGATATGAATAGGAGTAGGGTCTTCTAGGGTCCATTTCGATCCCATGGATGGAAAATCAAAGGTAAAGAAAATTGCATCCATAATATATGCACTCATATAAAAAGGTGGCATTTCCTCGGTAGATACTTTTCGTTCTCTTCTGTAAGCTAGGATTTTAGAAGATATGTTATTTGACAAGATAGTGGCCCAATTCATTATATAGGAGCCCACTACAACATCAATTAAAGGGACCCATTCAACTGTAAAATTTTGTGTATTGGGATATCCAAATAATCTACACATCATACCAGAAGTATAGCATTGATGACCAGCAAGAGAAGCTATGGAGTACATACCCTTTTCTTCATGCTTGTGTTTGTTTAGATCCTATCTCCACTGCTTGATTGGCTCTTATTGAACATTGTTTTCGTCTTCAAACTTCTGAAGGAATTACTTATCATATATCTTCTGCGGGTCTAGTAGAGGATACATCTTCTGCAAGTCCTCGGCTCTGGAAGACCCAATTATTGTTTGTCTTGAAGTTAGGAAATTCCTTTATGAAATATTTAGATTTTCGATAATCCACTTAACCGTATCAGTGTAGGGTATAATCTTAGGCTGAGCAGCAATTCTATGGAGGTAGGAATTAGCAATATCAGTGTAGGTAGTTTCAGAAGACGATGAGGAGTCATCATCCATGGCTTTCCTTTCAATCACTCTAGGTTCTTCCTCTTGGAATGGTTTGTACATGGCTTCCGAAGAAAATGCTTCTGAAATATGTGGTGCACTTTGTATCGGAGAACAATGGGGTCATCTCAATTATCTCTGGAGTAGGAGGAGCCGCCTATGAGTGAACAACATGATTTTTTTTCTTCTTAGGATTTTTTGACATTTCGCTCATGTTTTTCTTATCGAGACTAGCCTATAGCAGAGAGAGAGAGAGAGTAGAGAATGAAGGACAACCAGTTGGAATGCAAGAAAATTATGACAAAAACGACCAAGTGATGTCAGATATATATTTCATGCAATAAATCTTGAAACATTAAGTGAAAGTGATCTAATAATTTTCATTCTCGAGAACATAAATACCATTACACTTGATCATAAATGAAAAACATGTGTTCACATGGTCTAACATATAGGTTAGTGCCCCATTATATTTTTCGCATCACAAGTTTCCTTAAGTTCATAACTTATAAGTTTCAACATTTACCTTTTGCCAATATGCGATCGGGTTTTATAGTAGCTAGAGTATAATAACAAACAGGCATATATCAGAGTCTATCGTATCGCAGGATTTTAAGATAGAGCTTTATTCAAGCTTCATGATGCAATATAATTATCGCAATCACAAAGTTATGAAATGGGAATATGTGATGGGAAACTGCGATATCAGAGATAAATCGCATCGGAGGATTGGAGTGGTTAAAACAAAGGAAACGTCGATATCATTCTTGCGATAGATGGAATGTGATGGGTGACGTAGCAGATCAGTGGAACCAACTTTGGATTTTATATGCGCAGAGGATTTTTTTCTTTGTTAAATTTTTTTAAGACTTTTCGTATGTTTCTTTCAATTTGGGCAAGTTGCATTGCATTTTTCATGATAGGGACTAGTGATCTATTATTTCAATTCGCGATATGTGATGTGTGATATAGCTTAAATAACCTTTGTTTTAAGTATTTCAACTAATAGAACTAAGACTTAATTTCAGATAGCAAAGCTCTTTGTCCTTTGAAATAAAATGACTTGTTTTATAAATTAAAATGGTTCTAAACTAAAAATCAAAAGGGTCCCCATTATTGAGTAATTATAACTATCTAATTATAATGGGGGTTTTTTGAGTAGCACAACAATTGGCAATTTATTGGAAGAACCAGTTATCTACGATAAAAAAATATAATGAAAATTTTAAACCTAATAAGTAAAAATAATTCTGAAAGGAAAACTATTTTGAAATTTTGGGTAAATAATATTACTCTAAATAAATAAATATAAAAAAGCCTCATTTCATTGTAATTTTCTTGCAACCTCTTATAGATGAAAATCTTTGTTATCTGAAAAAGTCATTAATCAATTATAAAGATTAAGCAGGGGGCTTTTGAAACTTAGATTTTTTTATGAGCTATTTTTTTCATAAGTAGAGACATTGCCGCCAGCAGGTTTTCCATAGCCTTGATAGGTTACCTTTTAATCACCAATGAACTAGTATCCCATCCACTTATGATTGCAATCTTTAGAGGTAAAACTTAATTTTTTTTCGAATATACTTAAAAGCCATTGTCCTGGTTTGGTAATTATATAGTTACAATGCCATTCACGGGTTGTAATAGAGCTGAACAAGCTAGCTCATGATTAGACTCCTTGTCTTATAGTTAAGTAATCATAAGCCATTATCATGGTTTGGTGTCCAGTAATGATAATGCCAACCTATTATTTTCCCATGGTCATAGTAAGAAGTCTCGTGATGAGACCTCTCATCTTTTAAGTTTCTTATATTTTTTAATTACACTCTAAAAATGTATGATTAATGGATGGGGATGATCATTCACTCCTTAAGAGTAATGGATGACAGTTGGAGTTAAAGATACTAAAGCTCCAAAATAGTATTTACTTTTGAAATAAAACATTTCCTAACTGGTAACAAGATCAAAGATTTTATAAAGTTTTAAGGTTAGAAGGACTTACAACTTCAATGGATAAAATATTCCAGAGTTTTATAATAATTATACAACTTTCAATTTTGTAATCATTTCCCCAAAATTTTATACTTTCAAAATCCAAAAAATCATAAAATGATTAGAGATGTTGATAAAAAGCCAAAAGTATGTTACCTAACATTATTTCTACTAAAAGAAATTGGTATGTACATATGAATATTTATATATTTACGGCAGAAGAGATGTTCTTTTATGAAAATAAGTTTTTTAGAATTAGCCCATTAACAGGAAGAGCACCCCTCTTTCCTTGTAAATCTTGCAGAATGAAAGTTGATGGGACTAATTGCTCAATAATTTTAAATGGTCCAAGCCAATTTTTTTGAAATTTGGTATGCTTTCCTTTTTCTTCAAGTGCCTTGTCCCATTTTAGGACTAGTTCTCCAACATGAAAAGTTTTTTATCGACCGAGCTTGCATCAAAGGAAGATTTTACTAGCTATTGATGGTAAGCATGTATTTGTTTGTCTTTTTCTCTTTATTCTTCTAATTTGAGTATTTGAGACATTCTTAATTGTAGAGAAGAAGAAGGTTTATCTTCGATAAATTGTACTAAGGATAATGAGGGGAGAGCTAGATTAAGAGGAGGATAGCCTCTTTCCCATACACTATATTAAAGGGATTGGTACATATGGAGGCCTTCTTAGTTTTTCTAATAGCCCATACTGAAAATATCAAGGTTTTATGACAATTCTTTTGGTTTTAATCAACAATTCGTTTAATAATCCTAATGTGGTTTTTATTAGTTGAATCTGCTAAACCATTCCCTCTAGGATAGTAATTATAAAAGTACTTAAGTTTAAACAATATTTTTAAAGAAAACTCAGTCATGTTATTTCCTGAAAAGTAAGTTGCATTTTCAAAAATAAGTGCATTAGGTAAGCCAAACCTGGTGATAATGAATTGATCAATGAATTTAGTAATATTGACATAATTGGATACCTTTAGTGGTATCACTTCCACCCACTTTGTGAAGTAATATATAGCAGTAATGATAAACTTATGTTGCTTGGAAGAATAAGGAACAATATCACTTATTACATACAATCCCCATTGTTTAAAAGGTTGCTCAATGTTGACTGGTTGAAGATAAGGCAAGTTTGGTTTTCTTTGTCTTCCTGCAACAGTTTGGAAAATTTGACATTTCCTTACATAGGCATGGGTGTCTTTAAACATAGTTGGCCAGTAATATCCAGCATGCAGGATTTTATGAGTTATGGTATCTCCTCCAAAGTGTCCACTAGATGGTCAGTCATGTAACTCCTGCAAAACCCTTTGTGCTTCAGATTTTTCTAAGCATATTAACAAAACAAAATCATAATTCTTTCTGAATAACACATTATCAATGATTTCACATTGGTTGGCTTCCAATATTAAAGCCCATTTTATTTTGTAATTGAGTTCAGGGGGATCATAACCATTATTTAAGTAAAAAATGATATCAACATATTGAGATTCAGTATCAATAAGGAATACCTCAAATATCTGGACAGTGTTACCAGTGTCTTCATCAGTTGATATATTGGAAGCTCCAGTAATTAGTCTGAAAAAACCTTAAACTCTGAAAATTTTAGTGGGCTTGATCTCTATGTCATATTCCTATAGAGAAGTGACCCAATTTTCTCTTTTCTCTCTTAACTCTTTTTGAACGAGAAATTGTCTTACTACTGGGAATGGGGCAATTACTTTAGTGTGAGTTTTTAAAAAAAAAAGGTTTGAAATTATTTATGGATTTTAAAATTGCAAAGACATGTTTCTCCACCTCTGAATAATTCAGTTCTACTCCTTGAAAGTTTGAGCTGAAGAAAGAGATAGGTGCATGTATTTGTTGATCATTGAGTTGTGTTAACATTGTAGCATAAGATAACTCCGAAGCAAAAGTATACAAAATAAAATGATCAGAAAATTTGGGATTTGTCAAAGAGGAAGAATAAATAATAGCTTGTTTAATTGACTCAAAAGATTCCCTTTCATTATGTCCCCATTTAAAAATTGAGTTTTTCTTGATCATAGCTTGTAAAGGAAAAACTATTTGAGAGAAATTAGGAACAAATATTTTAACAAAATTAATCTGTCTAAGGAAAGATTGCATTGATTTTTTATTATGAGGAAAATGGATTTCATAAATTTCCTTAATTATATCAAGGTCTATGAAAATTCCTTTCTTAGATACAATAAATCCTAGGAGTTTTTCTTCACTGATAAAAAAGTATGACTTCTTGGGATTTATAGAGATTTCCTACTTTTTCCATCATTCAAAGATATGTTTTATATTTTAAATCATGGAAATGATTACTCCTTTTCTTGGAATATATAGTTATATCATACAAGTAAATAACAACAATTTTATTGATCAAACCTTTGAAGGCAATATACATAGCTCTTTGGAACAATGCTCTTGCATTTATCAATCTGAAAGGCATTTTCTAGTAAGCATAAGTTCCCCATTTAGTTCTCAAAGTAGTTTTCAACCTATCATCTAGATGAATAAGTATTTGGTTATATCCTGAGAAGCCATCAAGGAAAGACATAAGTTCAAAACTAGCTATTGATTGTAATATTTGTTCCATAGGTGGAAGAGGAAAAAAAAAAATCACAATCTTTATTCAAATTCCTAAAGTCAATGCAAATACGTATGTCACCATTCTTCTTCCTGACAGTTACGAAGTTTGAAACCTATTTAGAATGCTTAATTGGAAAATAATCTTGGATTTGAGGAGCTTATTCTGTTTTCTCTTGATTTGATTTTCTAAATTTGGATGAATTTTCCTTAGTTCCGTTGAATGGGTTTGACATCAAGTATCATTGGAATAGTATGCTAAATTATGGAGGTATCATAAGTTCTCAAATATTCATAACTCCAAGAAAAAACATGTTTGTATATTTTAAACAAGTGAATAAAGGCTAATCTTTCATCTTATGAGAGTCCAAAACCTAAATTGATGTTATGAGGTTTAACATATGTCCCAAGGTTTACCAATTCAAACCTCAAAGTTGAACTCTAAAGTTTACAGCTAGTAACCTTTTTAAATCTATCATTTAGGTCATACAAATCTTCAAGCTTTACCACAAACTTGGGTAGGGAATTTTCCTCAGTCGATTGTTTCAATTGTCTATCATGATCATCTTCATCAATTATTTGATCATTATATGACCCTTCAAATGTTAAAAAGCTTAAAAAAATTTCTTCATCATTAAACACATGCCAATTCGTGACATTATCAGGAATAAATGGGAGAAAAATTAATTCAATTGAAAACCTATATGGATTATAATACTTAGGTGGAATGAGCTTGGATGAAACATTTTGAAGTCTTGGGATAGGAGAAATAATAAATTCTAGAAAAATGTGAAGTGAGGGTTTGAATAAGAGATTGATAATGTTTCAAATGACCAGAGACATAATGTATGGTGTTTTTCACCTGCTTTATAACAATATCTTAGTCTCCAAACACTTGAAGGTATTTCACACCAAGGCTTATTGCTTTAAACAAACCCTGGACAAGTGCTTCATACTCAGCAATATTATTTGTTCGTTCAAACTCTAATCTACATGCCAACATTGTTTTTCTCCTTCCGGATTTATTAAAATGCACCCTGCTTGAGCACCATCATTGGGTTTAGAGCCATAAAAATATAAAGTCCAAAAAAAATATTTAACTACTGGTTTGTCTACAATATTTACACATTTGGCTGAATCTTCCTATGAAAAAATTTCAATTTGGGAAGGGACGGAATTGAATGAGAAATGAGATTATTGTGCATTAAAACTACCCAAAAAGGATTCAGAATAATAGTTCCAAGGATATTATTGGTAAAGACCACTGGTTCATTCTCTTCATCAACATCAGTTACTGAATGTTTCATATGCTTTTCTTGGTTGATCCGAATTTGGTTGGGCTTACCATTGTAAGGAAACCACATATGAGACCAGTCTGTAGTGAAATAACCGTGAAGTTTCTCAAACCAATGTCTGCTTAGAATCAAACTGTAGAATTTAGGAATATCAACAACAAGTATATCAATTATTTGACATACTTTGGAATTGGAATAAAGACTTATGAGAATATAATTCATTTCCCCCAATACCTTGAATTTGGTTCTGTCAAGTTGAATAGTATGAACATCAGAATTTTGGGTCGAAATATTTAATTTAAGACAACTTGAATAAGGCATTATATTTGAGGATTCCCTTGAATCCACTAAGAAATTGTGCACATTTTTATTGAATATATTGAAAATAAAAAGGAAAGAGGGGGTATATGAATTTTACCTATCTCCAATTAAGATAGCATCAGTGGGATCAATTATTTATGAAGAATCATTGGGAGGTTTTCCTTTTCCTTTAGAAGTTTTAGAAGTTACAACAGTAGGTAAAGGGGATGCAGGGACTGCATTCAATTCCTTAAGAAAAAATGTATGTTGTTTCTTTAGTTTAATTACTTCATACAAGAAGATATTATATTTAACCTTCTTCATATCCTCTACTATATCTATGGTGTCATAAACAACCAAAGTTTTATATGGAGATGGAGAATTTGAAGATGATGGAATTAACTCAGAAGATATAGAAGGGGATTTTTTATTTGTAACTTTGTCCTTAGCAGTAGGAGTATAAGATTTCTTCTTTTGAATTGATTGTGATGCATCTGTAGGCCCCTTACTCCTTGTGCTAACGGGTAATGCTTCGTTATCCTCTTCATTATCATAAGTGGGAAGAATAAAATCCCATAATCCATGTACTTCGACTAATTCTTCTACTTGGGTGTCATCGCCAGATAATGTTGTTTCTTCTTCATTTTCTCCCTGATTAGTTTCAGAATTGGATATTATATTTGGAGGTTGAGGATCTGATGTTTGAGTTTTATTAAAAGACCTAAAAGGCTTCTTATAAGATTCAACTACATGTTTCTTGATTTCCACCATTTCATTTGATATGGTTTTAAGGACCTTTTGGGATCCATCTAGATCAAAGGGATATTTACGAGTCTTCTTTTTCAGTTCTTCCTTGAAGGTGACTTTCTTAGTCTTTATTTCTTCTTGAGCAATTTTGTTTTCCAATGCAAGTATCATTTTCTCCACAGATAGGGCTTCTTTCATGTTTTCCACTAAATTGTATTTATTAGACCTATCTACAAAATTGCGATATTGGAAGGAAGAGAGGAAATGTATCATTCAATTTGTACATCAACACCAGGTTTTGAGGTAGTTGGATTTTGTTTTAGCAATTTTTTGAATCTGGAATTAGAATCTTGGATCTTTTCACCTGGATTTTCTTTTAGATTGGAAAGATCATTGATTAGAGTGGAAATTGTGCGATCATCACCAAACTTAGTTAAGAATTTCTCTTCAAGTATATCCTAGCAAGTAATAGTTCCTGATGGTAATGAAAAACACCGGTAATGAAAAATACCACGAACCTACAGATCCTTAAAAGGTATAAGGAAATAACCTAACTACACAATATTCTTCTTCCATTCCATTGAGATTGATGGCTAACATGAAATTATGGAGATGTTCTTCAACAGGGATTATGTCATCAGGATTAAACTTGGGCAGCCATCTTTCAGGATACTTAGGTAAATCATGAAGAGGTGTTTCCATTTGAACAGCTCCTGGATTGGTCCATGGTATGGCTGCCATTACTCGAGTTGTGGGAGTAGAAGATGTTGTAGGAGTCCCAGAGGTTGATGCGGTGGTAAAAGAAATAACCCCTGAAATAACACTGCTTGTAATAGCACTAGTTGACTAAGTTTGAGGAATATGAATGGATGAAGTGATTGGTTGGGAGGAAGAAAGTGAAGGAGGAATAAATGAAGGAGTTTGTGGAGGTGAGGAAGAAGTAATATTGCTAGTGGATGTTTGAGCCTCTGATACATGATTTTTCCTTTGATGAGGATGTAGTGAAAACTCAAAAGGAGTAATTCAAATTTTTGCGCTTTGGGACCGAGTTAGTACACCAGAAACTTGCAAAGACGAAGTTACACTTCCTTCTAAGGGTTCAGATTGAACAAGATTTTCTTTTCAAATAGAAATTTCTTCTAATTTCTTAATCAAATTCTGTACTTCGGGTGACTCTGGAGTATAATCTTGAGGGATTGACTCAAGAAGTGTACTAGGAGATTTAGGAGGTGATTGGACAACTCCAGATCTAGAGGTTGGAGACTTTGAGTGAGATATTGAATTTGTTGGAGATTTTGAGGGGGATTGACTCTTTTGATGGCCTTTATATTTTGTATTAGACCTTGTTCCATTCATAGGCTTCGGGGCCTCCTTATAGCGCCAAAAATGTTGAAGGCTTGAAAATCATTGCCTCAACATCGAGGATAACCACTTGGTCAGGAACTTGAAAACGGTTCCTTTTCTGTTTAGAATAGTGGCTCCGACTGGGGATAATGGGACCAATTTCCCTTTTAAAAATAAGTGAATGAGTGTGAGGTGTAAAATAGTGAAATGGGTGTGATAATGGAAATAAAAGCAACTTAAATTTGTATATGTATATTTATCTATATCTCAAGACTTAACTTACTCTTATATGTGATTTCAAAGATTTCCGTAAGTGAAATTTAATATAGATCACCAAACACTTGAAGAAGTAAATACAAGTAAGATGATTAATTTGATTGAAAAGTTAACCAAATTAATGTTTAACACATATCGCATGAAATATCTTGATGTTTCGCACATACATTTAAAGATGGCACTCTCACACGTTCAATAGTGAATAAGTTCTTAAAAGTGTTTGAAGAACATACATAGTAAAACAATTTAAAAAAAAAACATGACTATCAATCACATATAGACACAACAATAATATGAAGATAAAAGTACATGATATATCAAAGCTCTACTCATGAGAAAATATCCTTGGTCCAGTATTTCTATTAAGATGATTCAAAAAGTACAGTAGTACAACTTTCCAAAGCATTCTTTACCAAAATTCAGAATCTTTTTCTTAAATACATGAAATGTTGAGGAGGTTTAAACAACCATCCTTAAAATAAAACTTAAAAGGACAAAAATTTAGCTTGTTTGAACAATAACATTAAGAATGAGAAGAAGGTTCATTTCCCATTTGTTGTCTTTAATTCGTAGATATCCAACATGGGCTTCAATTCAGGAGGTTGAGTTGGCCTTATGCACATCTTTCCCATATAAACAACATCTGAGAGCACAGGAAGCCTATGTGAAGTGGTATTGGCAAGGCATCGTAACATCAGCCATTGGCTATGTGGCTTTACTAAATATTTCCAATACTTCTCAATATTCATCTTTGACAACTTTTTAATATTATCTTCCTTTTTATTGGACCATTCCTGCCAAGATTTCATCAATATCTTAACATCGGACAAGGAAAAAACTAGACATTCCTGAATTATATTAGTACCAAACAGGTTCTCCTTGATAGTTTCAGTAATATTTCTTGCGATTTATCTCACACTAAAAATGGATCTTTATGCTTGCTTCAATTTTATATCCTAGTCTCTAAAGAGGATTTCTTTATGTGGATCATCTATCCATGGAGGTTTCACTTCTCTTCCTTATGCATTATCTTGCCGTGTGATATAATAAGAGATTTTATCCTCAATTTCATCAAAGTTTGTCCTCAGATCAGACAATTTATTCATTAGTGAATCACCTTTTTGACATAGATCATTGATTATTTCCAACTTTTGGCAAAATACCACCTGATGTTGGGTAAGGAGAGTATTAAGTTCCACTACCTCTTTCTTGAAATCCTTAATCTTAGGATTATCCTTCAATTGATAAATTCTAAATTGGAGTTCTTGTAGCTAAGCATCTTTAAACCTGATGTCAGATTCATGTTGGAGTTTCATTTCATCAAAGCTCTTTTTCAAATGGGATAGTTTTAATTTCCATTGTTGATCAATGCTCTATTTTTCTTTCAATAATTCTCGATCCAACTGTTGGATCCTATCATCTTCGTCTCTGATTAATTATTGCACCTTTGAAGCCTTATCA